>JAWWEU010000005.1:18640528-18700847 GCA_035583155.1 Acropternis orthonyx | reverse complement strand
ACATATTGTTGGTTGTTTGTTGGTAATGTTTTTCTGTTGTTGGCATGTGATGTTTGTTTTGCTTTTAATTATATTTCTTTTGTTTGGCTCAGGAAGCTATAAAGATTATGTCAGATATTCATGTTGAGCATCAGTTTTTCCTAATATGTGTCAGCAAAATGGATTGATAGTTTCCCTTAATTTCCTGGGTGCTAGATGATTAGATGAGAAATCACCATGACATTTTGGGTTGGCAGTCTTGTAATTAGCCTTGCTAAAAAGCTAATAATAGAATTCAGTGGTACTTAACTCCCAGTACCCAGTCTTTTGGGCAAATGATGTGCTTTGGGATTTCAGGGCATGGAAAACCATATTCAGTGTTACACTTTTTAAAAAATATTTTTATTTAATTTTTTTTAAATGGAGAATTCACCTCCTGGGAATCTCATTACTTCAACAGCACTAATTCTAGTAATTAATTTTATTGAATGAAGGCAATACTTTTCAGTCTTTTGACAGAATTCTGTTCTGATTCACCTTGAGCAATCCTCTTGGTCTTAGTGTTTATACAGGGTGACACTTGCTCAGTTGTGCAGAATATGTACATTGCCTTTGCTTGTTCTTTTCATTGAAAAAAGTGCTGAAGGTAATATTTCTTCACCAAGAAAACTTGTGTGTTTTCAGTTGTAGTTGAAGTTCCTTCCCAAGATTTCAGAGATTAATGAGATTATCTTCTATTTCATTTGTTTCTTGTCTATGACAGTTTGTACATAGATGTTCTTTGTCATTTTTTTCTGTAAAAAAAATACAAAAATGGATCATATAACAAAGTTATATTTCTGTCTGCAAAGATACAAATGTAGACCAGTGAAGAAAATTGATTTCTATGAATGCAATTGTACTTTTTCCTTTTCAAAATTAGTATTGTCCTCAAATATAGCACATTAAATAATATGATTTATAAGTTTAAAAAAAATCCTTTTTGCAGTTTCTGGAGTTTTGAGATTGAGTAACAAAGACTCTTTACCTTCATGTTTGTGGCAACTGAGTTTTTTTGAGGGATGTGACTTGTTGAATTGGAGCCACAGAGTGCTTCAAGGTAAGCCAGGTTCTCTTAAAGCAACTCAATTAATGGCTCCTTTGCACTGAGTTTTAATGAAGTTGCTCAAAAATCAGAAAAAATGAGTTTTTCCAATGCCTCTCCTCTTTCCACATAGCTGCTATTAGAGAGCTGAAAAAGTAAAGTACCAGTAGCAGTATCTGCCTTGATGAGCATCTCACCAGCAGTGAGACTCTTGCAGCTGTGAGGCTGTCACAGGGCTGCTTATCCAAAGCTCCAGGGCTACATCAGAGATGCCGCAGCAGATCTGAGTGTCAAGCCATGAGGTTGAGCTGAGTGTCTGGTCAGAGGGCAGCAACATCCATGTGCTGAGATGTGAATATAATGTACTGTGAGCACTGCACTAATCCTGGGAACTTTCAGGTTAGTCTTTGAAATGCTACTTCCTGCTAGTACATTGCTGCAGCCCCTAGTACAGCATTGCTGCCATGCTTTCATTCCTGAGTCCATCTGCTTCCCCATTCCTATCTGCCTCCATGCCATCCAAGGACAGATGCAGCTGGCTGTCAAGGCAGAGGTGCTCAGGAGTCTGATCTGGGAAAATGTAGTCCCAGGACAGAAGCAGAGACTTGCTTGCTCTATTGTGATGCTTGACTTGCAAGTGCTCTGGTATAGGAAAGGGAAACTGTGCCTGAAGGAATGAAGTTTGTGCTCTGCACTTGGGACTTACTGAGTTTCTATATCTACAGTCTTTCCTCAAGTAATTACAATGTATTTAGCAAGCATTTGGTCAGCCCTGAATTAGTTGGGCGGTTGGGCTAGACTTTATGTAGGTTTCATGAAATAAAGCAGGATACATTATAATGTTGGTTTTCTGTGGATTATCTCTAAAGGGTGTATGCACTACTTCTTGTCTGTCAAATCTATAGTTTGAGTTCTTCCACTGGAGAATTTTGAGGGCCCAAAAGATTGATTTGTTTTTTAAAAAGGGCTGAAAACAACTTGCAGTTTAACAGGTAGCAAAATATATAGTCCAGTCCAATGTTAGATTTTTATTTGTTGAAGGTCTCCTAAGTCATACTTTTAGGTACAAGTAGAGTAATGCCTTGAGTGAGTAGATGTGTTTGCACAAGGAGCATTAGGTACACTAGCAGTAAAATGTAGATGAGGTGGAAATTGCAATCAGAAGAATGGAAAAGCCCTAAGTTTGAGATATTTTTGAGGGAAGAATGAGACTTGGGCAGAGGCAGTGCCCCTGTGGGCTGCCTTCCTTCTATCTGGCTTCGTTATTCCAGATTGAAAGAGTACTGCTGCCTCTGTGCTCACGTCCTCTTACTGTCCATAGGGCTAATGTCCTGAAATCTCTAGTATACCATGAAATTCTCAATACATGATTTGGTGTGGGTTTTTTGTATTTTGTTTTTGGTGGTTTTGTGTGTTTTGTTTTGTTTTTGTTTTTTAATCTTTAAGTCAAATGTGAAGGTGACAAGAAATAGGCTCTTGATTTGAGTCTGCTCAAATATGTAATAAGCATAAAACTGCTAGTTGAGAGCTCAATGCTATTTAAGCCATTTCCCAAAGTGCCAGTTCTTGCTCAGTGGGCTGGTTGCTTTTTTAAACTTGTTATGACAGATGTAGCTTGGGAAATGCACGTCAGTCTAATCCTTTAGCTTCCAGTAGAATTGATTTGTAGAACAGTGAGGCTAGTGTCTCATGTTTTCAGAATCTATAGAGTGATCAGTTCTGCATTGTTTTTTTCTGGTAGATCTTAATAATTTTGACCTCTTTAAAATAGGAATGACTACACTCAAGGATTCTTTTAGTGATTCCACATGCTAATATGGATTACTTAAAATGTCAAAGCTGTTGAAGCAATAGATGGTGTAAAACTCACTGTATTGGACCTAAAATGTATGCTGACTGTCATATAAAAGCCAGGAGAAGATAATGACACGTTTTCATTAAGATATGTAAACAGTTTTGCTATGCAAATGTTGTTTGTTTTTATTTCCAAGTAACAAATGGATGATTACAGTAGTTATTCATAAAATATAAACTTCTATTTGCCTTGATGAATTCCTAGCATATTCATATTTTTTCTGTAAACCAATTAAGACTAGTTTGTTTTAGGATAATCCTTGTAATGTCATCAGTGAAAAAATATCTGCCATTTATACACGATTTTTTTTTTTTTTTTTTGGTAGACTGGAGGAATCTTTAGATGGGCACATCCCAAACAAGGAGTGGATGTCAAAAGTTAGGCATTCTGGCCTTCACTTTAGCTTTAATTAGTAACTTTTCCCTTTTTTTTTGAGGAAGAAATTTTGAATCCTGTCAAAAAAAGACTGTAAGATGAGAGATGCAATATCATTGGTTTTGTATCAAATTTATTGTACCCTGATGCTTAAAAAAACCTAAGATCATTCTGTGAAAATTGAAAAAGAGAAGCTACCTTTTGAAGGATAAACAGACTTTGTAAGTCTCCTTTCTTCTTCAGTGTCCTTGCTGATCTCTTAATAGTTCCAGGTCTGCGTAGCTCAAGAGTAGTTGAAAAATGTGCAGAGACTTGAGGGAGATGCACCACTTGATTCCAGCACGTAGATCTAGCTGATGTGACTGGGCATGCTCCTATCTCAGTCTTCTTTTCTGAACCTGCTAGTCCCTATTTTCCTTGTGACATCTATGATTCCGTGTGCCGTGGCATCAGGGACTGATCAGATTTTATCAGGCTGAGTTCTCAAAATACTCTCAGCAGAGAAGCTTTTACTTAACCTGTAGTTCACTGAAACTTTTCTACTAGTATATAACTTAGTGCTGTACATGAAAATGGGTTTTAGATTGTGATCCATTTCTGGGACATCAAAATACTCTGTTATCTGTTTGTTATAACTTGAGGAAAAGCTCAATCTAGAATTAAAGTTCTGAAAAAAAGAAATATTTGTGAAGGTGTTCTCTGTGAATTTGCTGTGCCTGGAATCTCTAAATTTACCTTAACCTGAGATGTTTCTTTATTCCTCACCTTAGTCAGAAAAAAACAATACCTTCACAAATGTTTCTTCAACCTATTTTAGGCTGATTACTTTTCTGCTTCATGGCTGGTACCAATCGCTTTAGCTTCTATGGACACCTTGATAGTTTGGACAAAAACTAAAGCATAGGGGATTCTGCTTTTGTGAGACCCCATCTGGAGTACTGCATCCAGCTCTGGGCCCCCCAGCATAAGGATAACATGGACCTGCTGGAGTGGTTCCAGAGGAGAGTCACAAAGAAGATCAGAGGGCTGGAGCACCTCTCCTACGAAGACAGGCTGAGAGAGCTGGGATTGTTCCATCTAGGGAGACCTTATAGTCCCTTCCAGTACACAGAGGGCTCAGAAGAGCTGAAGAGGGACTTTTTACAAGGGCATGTGGTGATAGGATAAGGGGGAATGGCTTTAAACTGAAACGGGGTAGATTCAGATTAGACATTAGGAAGATATTCTTCTCTATGAGAGTGGTGAGATACTGGAGCAGGTTGCCCAGAGAAACTGTGGATGCCCCATTCCTGGAATTGCTCAAGGTCAGGTTGGATGGAGGCTTTGAGCTACCTGGTTCTGGAGGGTAAGGACTAGATGATCTTTAATGACCCCTTCCAAACGAGACCGTTCTATGGTTCTATGAATCAAACAGACTTTTCTCTTGAAGTGGCCTCTGTGCATCCTGAAGGAGACTAAAGTGTTTTGTTATTTCTTCCAGAAACAAATCAAGGAAGCTTGATAAATAATGCAAGGATGAACAGTTGCCAGAAGCTCTGTGTTACAGGGTAAAAAATCCTAAGTGTATGTAGCAAGGTGTTCAGGTTTTCATATTTATGTACAACTTCTAGAGTAAGTTGGAGGAATCACCCAGCAAAGTGTGCAGTCTTTTCTGAGAACAGTGAATTTTTTAATGGTAGGTAGATGCGATATTTGAACATCTCCCAGTGCTGGTTTTGGTATGGCAATGATAACACAGCAGAAGATTATAATTTTACACCCAGAGTCGTATAAATTGGGTAGACTAATGAACCTCTGAAATCAAAGGGAAATGATTTTATTTGTATGAGAAACTCTCTTTAGCTTCTTGATATATAGCCTATTTCAATAATACTGCAATTATTATCTTTAATTAGCTAAAGCTTTTCAGCTTTATATGCCTTTTCCTTGCTGACACATTTGTCAGGTGTTAAAACTTTACAGGAGTAAGGAATTGCCGGAATAATTTGTTTACTCTTGTTCAGGTGGTTCTTGCAGGCCCCATTTGGTCTGTGTCATCATAGTTCTGTTTCAACCTGTGTGCACAGCTGCAACTTTTTTTCCTTGATAGTTTTCTTCTTTCATTCTCAGATGGTTGTGGGAAAGATAAAAACCTGAAGAAAACCCCCCCCCCCCCCCCCCCCCCCATGTGCAAATGCTGAGGAGTTCAGAAAGATAGTTTTTTAGAAGGGGGAGTGCTCTTTTCTGGAATGGTGGAACACAGGAGATGTTTAAAACTAAGGGATAATTTATGTCATGCTCTTCCTTTGTGACTGGATAATTGCTTTGCAACTTTACTTAAGAATAAAAAAAATAAATCACACTGTTAAGGTCCGCTTTAACTTTGTGTACCAGATGTCAGTATTGGCCTGTTGGGACAAATAGCAAGACAAATACATGATTTGATGCTCTGATACTGGTTTTATCTCAGCATAAAACCACTAATCCAGCAGAGCTGTAACCAGGAGAAACAATTAAAGGCTCAGAACCATTGTGGATTTTCTTGGGAATTCTTCTTTATCTGTCTGTCTTCTTCTTGTGGTGTGCTGGCTTACATGAACAGTGCCTGCAGAAGTTATGTTTGTACTTCCAATTGAATGTATTTCTGCTGTGTTTAGTATGCATGTGATTTACAAACACTAACAAGATTGAGGCCATATGCTTCATCCTTTGATGGGCTCTCTGGAAGTAAAGTGGCAAGCAGATGTGAACAAGGCAGACGGGGTTCTGTTTGCAACAGCTGAATGCCTGTTTGTCCTACAAATGATGCACTTATGTTTAAGTGAGAAGTTGTTAATCCAACTAATCCTGTATGATAAAGGAATCTGTATGCGTTGTTTGTAGTCTAAAATAGTAGACTTGAAGTAATAGCCAGTTTTTCAATGAAACAATTCTTGCTCATTGTACATCCTGCAAAATTGAGGAGATGGGTGTCCATATGATACATACTAAATGACAGCCAAAGTGGAATTGTAAGTAGCTTTAGCTGTTTTTCAGCCTTAAAAGCAGTGTGATGTTTAAAAAGCTTTATATGCTCTTGCAGTATCTCTTGGATACATTGAAGTGCATGACAGCCCAGCTTTCATCATGAATGCTTTTATTTAGAAGAGGTGTGGTAACCACATAGATAGCAAATAAAAATTCCAGCAGAAGTGGATATACTATATCTCTGGCACTCAAAAAGCATGTACATGTGACATGCTGTTCTAATGAGGATTATCAGTTGAAAACATGATCCTTTGCATCCACGCATAGTACAGTGAACAAGATGTTCAGAGAGTGACTTAGGAAAGCAAAAGTTTTAGCACTTGCTATTGCTGATGGGCAACCTGGCTTTACTAAGATCACTTCTATTTACCTGTGGGTCAGAATATATTTATTTTTAGTGTAAACACTAAGAAATCTGCAGTAGAAAAATTAATGTCTATGTTAAGACTTTTTAAAATCTAGTATTAATGTAACAAATTGTTCTGCTTCAAAATTGACTCTTAATTCTGGATGCTGTTTCCTGGGGTATGAGGTACCGTCAATAACGCTTCTGATTATACTAGGTGAAAACTCAGTAGGTTGTGAATTCCACTTCTGCTTGTCATTCTGCACAACATACAGTTACCTGTAATTTTGTGTGTATTGTATAAATGTGTCATAATTATCCATTGTCTAATTATTATACATTGTATGTTAATTTAACTAACCCTATCTACTTCTCAGTGTACAGCCTGTATGTAGTATAGCTATGTTTTAAGGGCTTTTTTCTTTACAAATAGTATTTTTACTTTTTTGCTGCTATTACTTCTTGTTTCTCACCTATATAGGGTTAAAGAGAATGTATAAAGGTATTCAAAGTTTTCAGTTTTCTAAATAATAATTAAGAGAAAAGGCAGCTATTGAGAACAAAAGTAAGTCCAACAGTATCATGATATTCTGATTTTATTTTTTCTTTCTCTGCATAGCATTTTGAAACACCTATTGTTAGGTTGGTGGGTTTCATGCTGTTTCTAAAAAGGATCAGTCATACATTTCTTTAAAATATTTTTTATCAGTCAAATTCTGCACAATATTATGAGGATTTCTTTGGTCAGTGTATTGTTTGCCTCTTTATAAATCAAGTGTTCAATATTAGAATCAGTAAGTGGAACTCAGCTTCTCAGTATAGTTATTTTGGGTAGTAATAGGGATTTCTGTGACCTGTCTGTAGCAATTTAGGGCTCAGACATGACTGAATTAATTCTGCTTAAAGATTTCTTAATCACAGGTCAGCTGAGCTGCAGTAACCAATGACCTGCAACTTGCAGCCTGTGGGGAGCATGAGGTGAAGTATTTGAGCTTGTCCAGCTTGAATTGAGTTACAGCAATACATGTTACTTTTTTGTGTTTTACGCAGTGGGTATACAGGGCTGAGAAGTGGGGACCTCATATGGTCAAACAGCTCCTGACTGATGTCTGACCTCCCCAGGTGCGAATCTGTGCATGAGTTCATCTCTGTGCATAGCAATATGTGGATGTGCCTGAGCTTCAGCACATACTTAGTAGAATTTTCATCATACTTACATAGATTGAACTTGATGTCCAGAACCTCTTCACTGTTCAGTTTCTGCTTCTCCTGTTCCTATGAGGAGTGTCCTTGGACCTCTTGGGATGTATCAGGGCTCTGCCATGGGGTCAGGCTTGAGGCTGCTGCCATTGTGCATTCAAACTGCACAGACATGAGTCTGAGCATCCAAGAGGCCCGAGAGAGGAAAGAGGAGCTTGTGCTGCATTATACTGTAGGCCACAAACACGCTCAGTGTGATGGTGTGAGGACAGTCCGGCTGTTGGGAGGGTCCCCTTTGCCAAGTGCTCACGCTTGACTGAACTCAGCTCTTCAGTCAGTCACCGGGACTCTTTCCAGAGCATTTAGCAAAGGCAGATGAGGTTCATAGGCAGACTGACCTTGGGGCATGTGAGTGTTTTGGGGACATCTGCAGCTTGCAGAATGAATGTACAGAGCTGGGTTGTGAGCTCTATCAGGCTTTGCCTTGATAAGGGGATCTGGCCACTCAAGCAGGATGGACATCTAGCCTTTACTGCCTAGCTGTAGTAGTGGTAGTTGTGAAGCTAGGCTTCTCTGTAAAGCATTAAAAGATTTGTGCATGAAAAAAAATTATATAGGAGCTAGATACATGCTCATTGTTAATTAATTATCTTAGTATTAATGGAGTTTAATCATGTTTCAGTGCTACTTGGAATATCAAGGCTTTCCTGAGGTGGAGTACTGTATCTGAATGAGTATGGTGCTGATAGAATATTTTTATGAAACCACATTTATTTTAATAATTAATATTGCAGTTTAACTCAGTATTTCTTGTCCCTAAGTTGACTGTGATTGTTGTGTGATTATAAGTAGAAGGAAATCATAAAGCAGAGACTATTTCTTTAAAAAACTAAATGTATTTACATGTGCAAATGTATAAGCACAACATGCTGCCAGAAAAAGTCATGTTTACGTAGTTGACTGTATCCATAGGTTAGTTCATGTGTACCTTTAACTTTGAATGCCAATGGCAAAAAATGTAATGCCTGAAAGAATTAGTTCATTACATTAGAATGCTAAAATTGTTATATTACTGAATGTGTGCAAGCACCTTTCAAGGCAGCAGACTTTGAATTTCTATTTCTGGTAATTTAAGTTGCTCAGATAAAATGAGAGTGCATCCAACACTGATTAAAAACACGTGTTCATACATTAACATAACAAATATGTATTTTATTTAATACCCCTTTATTGTCTTCACAGAAAAGACCAAAAGCCAGCTCTTACAGAGTCTGCCTTGAAGACAGTCAATGTCAAAGCTTCACAAGATCTAAAATTTTTAAATAGCTTCATTCATCCTTAAAATAGTTCTCTCACCACTTGAGCTTTTTTCAAGATACTTGGTAAGCCAGCAACATGTTTACTAATATCTTACAGATCTATAGAAAGGTGGTGATCCTTGTTAAGATAAACAATTATGCACTATTTTATGACTGGAAGGAGATACAGTCACATATTGAAGAGTGGATGGGCTTACTTTGGCCAGTAGACTTTGCAATTAGTTTTCAGAATACCATTACATGCCTTAAAGAGCTGTTTTTATGCTCTTCTGTCTTCACAGCAAAGTATACAATCTCCCCTCTGTCTTGCAGGCATTTCCTGTACTAGGAATTTTTTGCTAAAATTTCCCACTCTTGCTGCTCCTGTTTCAGCTCATTGGCTGCTGTGCTAATGAGGGCACTTGGGACTTCCTCTTAATTCAAGCACTGCATTGTGTGAACTCCTAAACAGGGTCAGACAACATAGTGTTGCCAGCTGCACATCTGCAGCCATCTGGATTTGTAGCAGGAGCAGTAAAATAGACATTGTGTAGCAGAGTTAAAAGAGTGACAAGAGTGGTGCAAATCATATTTGCAAAAAACCATAAAGAAAATGCTCCGTATTTGATCTAGAGGACATAGAGTATCATTATTGAAAAGGCATTTAGATATGTATATGTATCAAATAAAGACAATTGGGATATGCTACCGCTATGCAATGTTGTGTGAAAAAGCTTGCTGGCTCATTCACTCCCATTGCATTGTTAAGAGAAGAGGTAAATAATTATTAAAGCCTCTGGTGCTCATAAACAGGCCTCTGCCCCCACTTCAATGACTACATTAAGATTCTGTTTCTAGTACACATCACTTCAATATCTTAATTTATTATAGTAACATTCTTAATGGTGCACTGAAATTACAACTTTCAGGTCTGAGGAAGAAGATACAGAGGAAAGGTCATGCATTGTTTCATATCTGGGCTTGCTCATTCCGTCATGGGAGTCTACAAGAGGGACTTCTGATCTCTTTTTTTTATTCGGATCCTTTCTTACTGACCAGCATGTCTCATGACTTACAGGGATAACATCATGGGTCTGCCTGAAGTCAGTGAAGCTTCAGAACTTAACCTTCGTAGAGTCATTCTCTTTGTATTACTAAAGTGTCAGCACAAGTTGCAGTCTGTACTTGTCTTTGAAAGCTTTTATTTGGTCACTTGTTTCCTGGCTTTCAGAGGCACTAGAAGAGTAGATTAATACTGTCAGGGTTTGTTACTGGGTAGTTTTACTGCTGGTTTTATGCTGAATGCACATACTGTGCACAAGTAACCCTGATGAGAGACAGCTCAGAATAAGGAATAGTTCCATATCAAATGCTTCCATGCATTGGCTTTTAAAATGTTTTAAACCCATTTTTAATGACATCTGCATCCTTTGCAGTAACGCTTACAATGCAAACACATAAAGTATTATGTAAGAAGAATGACTTTCAGGTAATACATTCAGGAGTCAGCATTTCATTTTTGGACTTTTCTTTCTGATTTATCTGACCTGCTAAATCTCCTTCCCAAATATTTGGCTTGTCTTCCTAGTTTTGTTTTGCTAATTTCTTGGGTCAGAACTCATAGCTAAGATCCATTTCCCGACTTTGGATGAAGTATTGCTCTTAATCTAGAGTGCCATAGGTTTTCACAACCAATCCAGCTCCTGTTAAAACTAGTGGGGTTATTACCTTTGATTTCAACTGGAAGAAGTTAATGACCTTAATGCTTTTGATGTGTTGACAATTGTGCTGTAGCCTAAGATAATTGTGCAGAAAGAGATGCTTGTACAGAGGCCATTATAGTAGGAGTGGAGCTTGTTATGTGATTTCAAAGAAAACTATTTTGTGAAGATAATTTTCAATAAAATTATTAATTTACTAGAATTATTGAGCTGTCTGCTTAAATTTATCATTATGAATCAAATACTAATTGATAATAACATAAGCAAATAACCAGTTATGTGCATATGGTTTGCAGATACACCTATTTTGCCACAAAAATCAAGAAAAAAGTTTTTGTGGAAGCTTACAGGTATTAATCTTATGTACAGCCTGTTTTTCTCATAGCTTTATTACAACACAGAGTGCTTATACTGTAACAGTGTTTGGTCCTTCAGTTTCAGTTGTTCGATGACAATGGCAATTCAGTGAAAGTGGCTTTCCCTGAACTGATCTCAGTAATAATGTATCTGCAAAATGTGGCTGGCCTTGAGTAGAAGTGAGATAGAAGTAAGACATGTGAAAAGCAGGAAACTAAGATATTCTCCTTCCTCTGAGCCTCTGAGAACAGTTGGCTACAGTCATATACTGACTGTAAAACCACTACTTTGTGACCAGAATCTTTAAGAGATGCCTTTTATGTGATCAGTTTTTATTCAAACAGGGATGAAAGACCGTTTATGTTGAATTTTGCAATTGAATGTTCATCCTGGGTAGAACAGTGCAGTTGTGTAGATCACCTAGGGTTTAAAATACAACATAACATTGCTGTTGGAAATGATCATTGGAATGGGTGTCATAAGCACTGGTACTGTGTTTATCAAGTAATAATGTTTTCATAATGCACAACTGGATTAAGAAACCAATCTGCCTCAACAGAAAGAACAAAGTACTGTGTTTTGGGCAGTCAAGAAACAAAGAGGTTTGCCAGGGCCAGGTCACAAGGAACAAGTCTTTCTCACATGTGTCACTTGAAGTCCAGTAGAAGACTTCCTTGATACAGCTGAGTGCAGAGCTGAACATGTATGAAATTCATCTTCTAATAGGGAAGATAAATCAGAGGGCTTTGAACATTTTGTTTTTCCTTCACAAGTATCATAGTATTTTAAAGGTTGAAATTAAGTGCTTGAGAAAAAATGATAAATTTTGATGTAAAAGTCTCTTTCAAACTCCCCATTTAAGTAATTATATCTAACAGCAACCTTTTTCAAGTATCACTCAGAGCTCAGGAGACTAAAATTAGTTGATCTCTGGTCATATTACAATTCACCTTCCTAATGAGGTGTGTTTGGTAAAGTGTGGAGCTTGGAAACTCTGGATAATGGCATCCTTGCAAAAAGGAAATGAGAACTACTTAAAAACTGTATGAATTTCCTGTTATAAGAAATTCTGGAGCATTTGAGCCTAAAGTAACTTTACAGTTTGAAATGTGAATTGATGCTTTTAGAATTCAGTTCTGAATTAATTTTTCTCTCTTCCCCTTACTATTTACTAGGAGTTTTTTTAGATGTAGAGACTTTCTCTAGATTAACATTTTTTTCCTAGCTTTTGAATGTTATTTTTTAAAATCAGAAAAGCTCTGTGCATGGGCAAGAATTCTCATGAACGTCTGTTACCTACTACCTCTTGCAATGCGTTCACCAAGAATACTTTTCTCAGTGTTGTGAAACCATGCCGGCAGTTTATATACTTTAGAGGCAGGTGCCAGACACTTACTTGGCCCCCAGGCTGCCGTGTTGGCATTGCTGAGTTTGTTTTCCTGGTGTCTTGGCCATCTCTAATCACAGGGAGAGCTGCAGTGCAGAGCAGCTGGATGTTCTTCACCTCACAGTGATACAAAAGCTTTAGGAGACATGAACAGGAGCTGTAATGCCAAATACACTGGGTAAAGAGGACTGGATGCACAGTGAATCTCACCGAGTTGGAGCTTGGCAGGGCCGGTGAACCTTGCGAATGCTTCTGTCATGGAGCACCTGTGTCATGTGCCAAGTCTTGTGCTCTGGCCCTTCTCTTAGTTACATTCAGAAGAGAAGGGTCCTGGTAACTGTTACTCAAAATGAGCTTTTATGTAACCAGACTTTGCTTTGGCAATGTGTGATTCCAGCCATGGTGCTGCTCTGCAGAGGCCTTGCCTGTTGGACACTGCAGTTGTGCTCCACAGGAGATGCCATTTGCACACATGATCAGTTGCTCAGTTAAGAAAAAAAAGAAAAAGGAGGTGAAAAAAGAAAGCTCTTAGAGACTCTGTACTTGGAAACGTTTCTTCTCTCATGTGGTAAAGTAACGAATGAAGATAATTCAGTGAATGTTGAAGTTGTCCCCGTCTCTGTGATTATGTGCTCGTGGGGTTTACTTCTGGCTTCCTGCTTATAAGTCCTTGGTTATTATGTGCCTCTCTCTTTCAAATAGCAATAAAGTCTTCAAGAAGTGAGCAACTTTACCTTTGTTACATACTGACTTTGTCTACAATGTATTAAAGAGTCAATAAAGAGTATTTGTTCCCGTCAGAAGTAACAGTATTGTTTTGTAGCATATAGAATCACAGAATATGCTGAGTTGGAAGGAACCCACAAAGATTATCAAATCCAACTCCTGGTCCTGCACAGGACCATCCCCAAGAGTCACATCATGTGCCTGAGAGCTTTGTCCAAAAGCTTCTTGAGCTCTGTCAGGCTTGGTGCTGTGACCACTGCCCTGGGGAGCTTGTTCAGTGCCCAACCACCCTCTGGGGGAAGGACCTCTTTGTTCTAATATCCAACCTAAACCTCCCCTGACACTTCAGGCCATTCCCTCGGGTCCTGTCACTGGACACCACAGAGACTATTCACTAGACCATGTATAGCCATACTCTGCACTACAGATTCACTATTAGATGTGTAATCTCTTATTGCTGTTTTTCTTTTGTAAGTGGTCATGGCCAAATATATACCAAGAACTCTATTTAAATGTTAATATTTCTCTCAACTGGAAAATAAAAAAAAAAAAAAAAAGGAGAATATGTATTTTTAAAACAAAATTTACTGGATAAAAAAGTCTGAGTTGTTCTCCCCCCCCACCTCCCCCCAATGTATTTCTCTAGGAAAAGCAATTTTCTATTCACATCTTTTCTCTAGACCTTCAGAAGCTGCTGTGCAATAGGGTCCTATATCCGCATGCTGAATGCAAGAGAGGATATTTTGTATTTAATCAATAGCAGACAGATTTATCTTGGATTTATTTTTTCATTTTCTGCAAAACTACTGGTCATTTTTTACTATAGAAAATGTACTTCTGTGAAAATCAACCAGGGCATTTGGTGTCAGTTTAAGCAAGCAAGAAGCAATGAGAACAGGAAAAACACAAAGAAAATGGCCTCAAGCGAAAGCTCTGCATAATGAATTTGAAATTGCTACTGCTGGAAATACTGTTGCTGCTTTTCCTGCCAGGGCTGTCACCTCACTCAACAATTTTAACTTAGAGTGGAGAGTAGAGCAGCATCACTAAAGGCTGAGGTTTATGCTTCTAGATCTTCCAAACTCAGACCACTATGCTCTTTGGTACATTGATGGCGTTTTTAAAGAGGAAATAGACCAGAAATACCCCATGGTCTCAAAAGTTAAGAGAACAAGGTAAACAGAAGGAATAACAAAGCATATGGAAGCCATATTTTTAGCAGAGATCTACACCACACTTTTCAAGTGGAAACTCCTAAGTGAAATGAATGGGTAGGCAGTGCAATTTATTTGATAACAGTTTTCCTAGAGATCCATAAATCATCCCCAAGATTTCTAGCTCTAGTTCACAGCTTCCCTTCTTGCCTGATAAGGAAGTATGAGGAAGCTCATTGTAAGCAGAAAAGCAGAGCTGTGGACTGCCTGAGATGCTCATTCCCTAAAGGGACAATTCCTTGCGTGTTACATCTCACAAAAGTCTTGGTTAGGGTTCAAGTCATGCCTGAATGAGAGAAATACAATGAATGAAGTCAGAAGTGAAATTACAATGCAGAGTACTGTAAACTGTTCTTCTTAACTTGACAAGTTTAGCACATGGATGAATATTTAGTGGTCTTTTTTAGTGCAATAACTGCTTTTCAGGGTTACTCATCTATCCAAGTGGTTGCTGTGGCTACGGCATAACCCTGAGAATTGGCAGAGAGAGAATCGTGTATTGCATGACGGTCCCTAGCCTGTGGGAAATATTTCATGAACATTTGTATATCCTAAAGTAGGTGTTAGCTGGAAAAGTCTGTGACTGTATGCACAGAAATTTATTTCCTAATCCCAAATAGAGATTATGAACCTTAAATTTCAGGATTTATCTAGTTTAAATGCACTAATGCACCCTCAAATATCTTGTCATCCAAATGAATGTTTAATTCTCACTAGAGTCCTGGGGTTTTATAGGGAATAATGTGATACATTAGAAGGTAGGCCATAAAATAAACCTCATTAGTATTTCAGAAGCACAGATTTAAGGTCATCTATTTATATAGGTGCTGGCTGTTGTAAACCATAGGTGACAGTAGGGGAAGTTTGTTGATGGAGTCAGTTTACTGGAAAATCAACGATGTCAGAGCTGCTCTAGCTGTAATATTTGGAATGAGTCAGGCTTGACATTTTAAGTTGAAAAACAGCTAGGAATTTAGAACCATGTTAAGAATATACTGGTTGGATCATTTTGGGAAGGCCAAATTAGATTTCTAAATTGACATGCAGTTCTAAAACTAGGAACAGCTTGCCTGGATTCAGAAAAATGACTAATACAGAAAAACCTTGGACTTATTTGGGAGGAAGGAATCAGTGTAGGGAAAATGTGCTAAACACTGTAAGAATCTTGTGCAGAAAACAAGGAAAAGGACAGGTATTAGGTTGTCGGCAATAAAGGTATTACTAGTTTAAAACCACAGTGAAAATCAGTCAGCTAATAAATTAATCAGGAGTTAAGAGGTGAAACAAGAATAATTATTAATTTTAGATCTCATCCCTCCCAAACTCCATTACTGGCTGTTGAATGGGTTGTCATGTCACAGATGGGATACGATTGCCATGGAGATGGTTACAAGAACTTCTTCTGTAATTTAAATTTTGCTGGGTTAATATTTTTTTTACATGCTTCTGTAAGAGTAAAGGGTCATTCTGGTCTTGTGTAGCAGTTATGTACACTGTGTTTTCATCTGAGGACTGTGAAAGTTATTTTTCTATGTTCTTTAGAATACTGAAAGACCTGCACTTTGTATTTTTAGTCTTCAGGTGATAATTGTTCTTTGCCTTATACTTTGCATGCTGTAGTTATATGTCAAAAAGTTTTCTCATCCTTAGGGAAGGATGACCTCCTCTGCTTTTAACAGCTGTTAAAGTATCTGTGTGCTAAGAATTTTAATACATACCTTCAGGAAGTTTGTACAGTGATCTTAAGTAGTGTAACACTGTTAGAATAAGGTAAAAGATACTTCTAACATCCTCTTTTTTCATTGTAAATTATATTTCTGTCCCTGAACTTGTGTAGTTTTGTCCAGAGGTTTATGTTGTCAGAACATTCAGATTCTCCATGGCAATCTTTCACTGTCAGTTTTGGAACATCTCAAAAACTTTTTGCCCCAAGACTTAGGGAAAAAATACACAGATAATTCTGTTAAATTGTCATTTGTTGAGTGGTTAGAACTTGCATATACAGTGGAAGGGGTAATGGTGGTTCTTGTGCCAGTGGGAATACAGAAATTGTTCCTTCCAGGAATATACCAGGCATGCAAATTATTGTAAAGGGTGAGGGGGAGATCAACCTCCTTTCCCTCTACCCCATAGGGCTTATTATTGCCAGTGATGCTGGGGAAAAGAAGGAGAAGGAATTGCAGTGGAAAACAGAATCTCTCCTAAGATTTACTGAGATTGAAAAAGATTTTCTTTCCATTTCTGAAACATCAATAGGCTGATTATTGAGAAGAGCAGAGCTTGTGCTGAAAGATGGAGGAAGGAGAACAGCTTTAGCTGAGCTGCCAGTACAGAAAAATAAAGAACCTGTATTTATTGCCAAATTCTAGAAGGATTCTGTCAAAGTGAAGGCTCAGAAGCACAGAGATGAATGCCTTGTGTGCTCAGTGGCATATCCCACTCCGATTACTTCTGACAGTAGAGCACTAGGCTACTATAGCAAAAGTTTTGTCTTTAGCCAAGTTCTGCATCCTTCTGACCCATGGTCACATATGTGCCCACTCTAAGAGTATTGCCATTCAGCTAAGAATGAACACTACTCCCTGCTATTCTTGGAACACAGGGGTTTTTTCACCCAGGTCAACATCAGAGACAGGAAGTGTAACAAGGGAAGACTATTGGCAGCAGCAAGGATCTAGATGCGGCCGATGAAGGCAGGTTGCTGGAAATTAGGATCAGCTTTCCTGTGAGCCAGCAGCCATTTGTTAACCCTGGTTTCCCTACCATCCAAGAAGGCCTTTATTCTTAGATCAGCAGATTCAGTCTGTACTCAGAGCTGGAGAGTTGAACTTGCTGGCACTCTTTCTTTTGGTGTTCTTGCAAAAGGTTGAGCACTGTATATCACAGATGCTTCTCTTGTGCTGAGTTCTGCTTTTTCCTGGAGCTCCAAAATCTGTGAAAATTTTACTGAAATTTATTGAGTTTGGCAAAAAGAATCAGTTAAATGAAGAATCTGGCTGTGTTCAGGTTGCCTAGTCCTTGGAGAGGAAAGAAAGGTGTTACTGTGACTCACAGTAAAAATAATAGTGTTTCAGTTCTCACCTTTATGAGTCATATTAAAACCGATATTTTATTTGTATGATTTTTCATGAGAGCTATAGGAATCATTGGGTTGAATTCTCCTTGTAATTTGGATGGCCTTGAATTCAAGGTTGAGTTACTTTTCATGTATACTGATCATTTGCTAATTCTAGATGAAGGAATTCTACTTCAGTAGACTGAAAATTTGCTTGCATCAAAACAGAGAGAGGATACTTGTTAGCTCAGGTATTGAAATTTCTGTTTCATCTAAAAATTCCACTAGGATCTGAAGCCAGTCTAAAGAAATAGATAATGACTCTTTCAGTGACAAACTGAATTTTGCTTTTTACACACTTGCTACCACCAGTTATTTTTATTACTTGTGCCACATTATTTGTAAGAAGCAATTTCCTCTTGTGTGTCACAATTTAGCCCAAGGTTTTCTGTGTAGATCTGCACACAACTGAGTAAGGTCATTAATTGCATTCTTCCTATTGACAAAAAAAATCCACATGTGAGTCAGTGCCCACAGATATATATATATAGATAGATATATATATTTATTTATTTATTTATTTATTTATTTTTTAACCAGTGCTCTGTGTAGAACTGTTCAGACCTATTGTGATGTATCAAAAGGTTTATATTTTCCTCTTAGGTCAAAGGCTTAGGAAAACGTAGGCAGTGAATCAGATTTGATGGCATTATTTCTTGTATTTGTGTAGTATTAAGGCTTCAGTTTGCTGATCTTCATTCCTGTTTATCAAAGTGTGATGTATCAATAAGGTTTACAGCTTTTCATATAGAGAAGTGAAAGAGTTTTGCCTGTAAGTCCCACAGTGAGTCAAAGCTGGAATACAGTGGTTAGTATTTGACCCTTCTGCTCTACTTGTTGATTTTACCTGTGCTATCTGCCATAAAGTTTCAGTATCGTAAGCTTAGATGGGTACCTGCTTAAGGCTTGCCTTTGGCTGTTAAATCTCAAAACCATAATTGTATGAATAAATGAAAGGTCATGCTCTGCTGTACAGGTAAATACACAGCCTAGAGGGGATATTTTACATTCAAAACACATATTTTTCTCATTTTGTTATGTTTACTTTTTGCTGACCATAATGTGAATGGTATATAGATGTGAGAACTTTATTCATTTTGGTGTAGTGAATGTGAAACAGGCCATTCTTAATGTTAAAATAACATTTTGTTCAAGTAAGAGGAACAGAGCTAAAGTCAGACTTGATAAACCTAGCTGGCAAAATATGAATCAAACCCCATCAAGTACCTCCTGGCAAACCAAACCTCTGAAATGAACAGGAGTTCTGTTAACTTTTTTTTTTTTTTTATTTTCTCCCACTATGATTCAAAATTTAAAGCACAATCCTGTGAAGTGCTGAGTGTCTGTGAAAGCCATGTGGGAACTGAAATGCTCAGTGTCTTCCAGGATTAGGCCTTTACTTTGGTCCAGATCTTCTGCATTATGTGATCTGTTGTTCTTGAACTAATAGATTTCTTTCTTTCCCTTTCCCCTCATACTGAAAGCTAGGTTATGATATGTTGACTCCAAATCCTGGTTGTAGTAATTTATTCTCTTTTAAGGCAAATAAAATAAAGCAAGCTATAAAACATATTTCTCTCGTAAGAAGATTAATGTACAGAACTTGATTCTCTTACGTTGTCTGTTGTGCTGGTTTGGCCTTGTTTCTTTAAGATGAGATGACTGTGTCTGTAGTATTATTGTATTTTACTTGCTGTAATCTGATGTACCATTTCTCTCCCCTTTTTTTTCCTCCCCCAAGATTATCGTTGGAGAAACTGCAGTCTTTTGTCTACAGTTAGCTACAAAGGATTTTGAAAACCAAGAAAAAACAATATTAACTGGAGACTGTTGTTATATAAATCCACTGGTGCGCAGGACCATCAGATTCCTTGGTATGAGCAAATTACTGCTTTCATTTTCTGAATGATGAGAGTGATCAATTATGTCTTAATTTTGACCTGGGGAAAATATTCAGATAATCATACAATATTTTGTGAATAGTCTTATCTCAGGTTCAGTGTTACTTTTAGGTAGCAAATGAGACTTCTTGGAAGTTTGGATTAAAAAATAGATGTAGAAACAACAGTAAAAGTAGCAAAAAATTGGGACCACAAGGGGGAAAAACAACCAGGTCTGGAGCGGGTTGAAATGGAGAAAGATTATATCCTTGTGCCGTATCTATAGGTGATAGCACACACACATGCCAAAGTTGAAGACATTGGGATATAAATGTGTGTTTGAAGCCAAGCCCAGTTTAAGTGTTTTCTTCGCTTGGATACTGTATTATAGTCTCTAGCTCAGAAAACTGTACAAAATCCATGCTACATTGATTTTGGCTGAAACTCCCCCATTGACTTTGGTAGATATGAAGTGTCATCTTTGCTACTTGATTTGTTCTAAATGTGTTTGGAGGGAGAAGTCTCACCACTCAAAATGTGTATTGAATATTCCCAAATGTGGCTTTTTAATGCGTGCAGAGATGCCATAGCAGGGCATTGTTCATTGTTTGCATAGCATTTCCATTGTTTGCTTTTCTCTCATGGTTGTATCTAAGAGAAACAGCTGGAGGAATGAGGCCTTGTGGCAGCTAATCCTGCTGTGTGCCCCAGTCTCAGGGGGAGGGAGGGCATGTGCAGCTGTGTCTGTATGTGCAGTGTATGTGTAACAGCCGTGCTTGCCTTCCCAGACTGAGATTGCTGCTGTCACATTGAGTGCTAAATGTCATTAGGAATGAGACTGTCTTGCATAGGTCCGGAGGAGGTGGGGAGTGATGGTGAGGAGCTCTTCCCACTCCAGTTGCTCTTTGTATGATCAGTGCCTAAGTTTTCCTACTAGGTGGGCCCTCCTTTTTTTACAGAAGCAAAAAGAAATTGGGAGGGAGGGCAGGGCAGGGATGAACAAAAGCCTCTATGCTCTTCTACCAGATGAGGCATCGCTACCCATTGTGCTAACCCAAAGTGATGTGTCCACCTATGTTGGGGCAGTGCACCCCTCGGGACTTGCTTCTATGAAGCAACTTGGCTATGCACAATCTGCTGCTCACCAGAGTCTAGCATCTCAGGGGAAATTAACATTAGTGTGACATTTCTGACCAGCCAGGATCCCAGAAATCACCCTTGATCTTCTAGCTTTGCTGAGAAAAAAACCTGACCTGTAGAACTGCACATGTTTCTGTGAAATTATGTCTGCTGTGATGTTCATCCATTAAAGTCCCCATGGTGCCCCATGGAGTTGGGATTTGCCAGAACTTGCTCTATATTCACAGTGAATTGGAGTATGAGAAGGGTAAGGAGATTTGCCTGTGGAAATAAAGGAGGAAATCTATAGCTCAGGTGGAATTTGAACAGGCACCTGCTGGCTTTGGCTCCTGGTCAGGGTGCTGTGTTTGCATGTTCTTCCACAGCTCATTTTCTATTTACAAAAGGATAGAGAGAGATCTCAGAATAGGAAAAATCTGTTTTCTTTTAAGTAATCAGATACATGCATTTACATTCTAATGTATGAGTACATGTGCTTAATGCTTTGCTGATGTGTCTGATTAGAAAAACTCTTTAGCATAAGTAGCTTCTCAAATATATAGATCTTTAGCTCACTGTGTTGATACTGTGATTAATATGCCATGCATAGGGATTTGCCCAGGAGCAGGCAGCTGAAGACAACTTGTGAATGGCAATATTGAATTATTCAGTACTTTAGCTTCTTTGCAGCTCTAAGGGAAAAGAAAATGTTTGTCCAGTTTGTGTTGTGACTTCTGAAGTTAGTTCTCCATCAGGGCCTAGCTTCCTTTGTTCTCAAGCAGATTTATAGGGTGAAGAATTTGCCCCTGTCACTTCACCATGTTTAGTGAACATGGGCAAAATTTAGGTACCAGTATAGCTACCTACCCCAAACAGAGGAGATGCATGGCTAAGGGGCCTAGGAAAGTGGGCCACTTGCACAAGGGGTGAGTGTGCTCCTATGGAAGACAGACAGATATCAGGTGTGTGGGCACATTGCAGTATTGCTGCTGCAGTTGTGTAGGAAAGTAACATCTCCAGCTTGAGCCATGATCTTTAGGGTACAGCACATGTGAAGATTTTTCATGTTCTTGAATGGGAGAAGGTGGTATATTGCTATGATAAATACTATAATATGTTGCCTTGGAGTGAAATTGTAAGGAAATTTAACTCTTTGTTTCCCTCTTCAGGAATTTACGCATTTGGACTCTTTGCTACGGACATCTTTGTAAATGCTGGACAAGTAGTAACAGGGAATCTTGCACCCCACTTTCTTGCACTTTGTAAACCCAACTATACAGCACTTGGATGTAAACAGTACACACAATTCATCAGTAGCGTACATGCCTGTACTGGAAATCCAGACCTTATCATGAAAGCCAGAAAGACATTCCCATCCAAAGAAGCAGCATTAAGTGTATATGCAGCTATGTATCTGGCTGTAAGTATATTATACTGTTTAATGTCACTGTATTTTTGAGACCAAATCACTCACACTGTGAGGGGGAGGAGGGAGGAATGGGCAGAAGATAAGGCAACTATTGGCTGATTTTCTGTATGTAAACCTTCTGTAACTTACTATAAAGCCTTTGAGAATTTGATTCATTGGACTTGATTCTGACAGGGTGTAGTGGTTTGAAAGCCAGGGCAATGCTAAAAAGGCCGAGTTGTCCATAGAAGTTACAGGTTTAGGATAACCAGTTTCTTGGTTTACTTTATCCCTATTTCTAGAGCATGTGGGATGATACTTTGTTGGGTTGTAAGGGTAAGAATTACCTCTGACTGGTAGTGGTTCCTTTCTATATTTTTAACCCAGTACGGATCAGTAGAATTGCACATGGCCATGTTCTTTGGTGGGGTGGAGCAGAAGGCTGAGTATATATATATCTGATCTCTGCAGGCTTCCCAAGATCTGTGTGTGTCTTTTTGTACTAGGATTGGTATTCATAGGTGCCTTATTGCTCATGCAAGGTCAGTTTGGCTCTTATGCAATGAAGGGGGCAACAAGACAATCCACCCTTTTTTCCCTCTCTCCTCTCTGTTACAGGGAGTGATAAACAGGGCTGGGATAAAAACTGGTGTTTACTGCATGGCATCAGAGCTGTTGTATAGGCTGAGGAGAGGCAGGGGAGAGGACGAGTGACCAATTAATCTTACTCATGTAACTCTGTGCAGTATTCACTGGCTTAGTTTGGAGTGGATATCATTCTAGTCTTAAGCAGAAGCACATTTTGTTCATGTGCTGTCCCCAGCACATGCCTGTGGGAGTCTCGGACCTGACTTGTGCTGACAATCACAGTCCTTTGTAGCCTCTGGGGGGCCCAGGGCTGTCCTCTTAGTGTCAGTGGGAAACTAGGCAAGTGTGTGTGTGTGTACCTCTGTGGTCATTGCAGTAGTCATGCCTTAAATTGCCTCAGTATTTGAACAGTGGCCTGCTTGTCACACATATGTGTGTATGTGTGTGTGCATATATCCACATGTAGACATAATTGTGTGAATATGTATTGCTTTTGAGCACATATGAATGAATTGACTTAATTTCTGACTGATCTGGAAACTGATATTTGCCAGCATGGCAAAGATCCCGACCCCATCCACAGTGTGTCAACCCTGTGCTTGTGCTTATGGTTTTAGAACCAGCTGATTAAAATCCACAGCACTGATGGTAGCATTTACCAAAAGTTTTCTGTAAGCAATGTCTGATTAAGAGATGTGGATTAACAGTTAGTACAGGCAAGTGTTACCTGCAAATAAGAGATAAGCAATAATATTCTATTCTAACTTGAGGCAAGTGTAGGTCTTTCTAATAGTATTGTCTTTATTTGGGGAGATATCTAAGGTTTTGCTTCACCGAAACATACCTCTAAATTTGGTGCAAACTATTTTAGAAAATACTCAGAATTTTTCATTTTAATTACTCCTATTTTTCTCATCCATCTGTAAAGTTGTATTTCCACTGTTCCATGAGTCACAGTAACTGAAGGAAACCAACTGTTCAGCTACTGCAAAGCAGGAAGGAAAATAGTATTAATACATTTTAAAAACAAAAAGTAGACATTAGTAAGGTTTAATACCTCATATCAGTGGCTTTTGACATGAGCAAGAATACTTTATGCAGACCTTGCCTCTGGTCAATATACAGTTAGAAATATCAAAAATTAAAACTTCTGTGATCCATTTCATGACTATTTGCTCTTTCAGTACCTGCAGAAATAAATATATCCTATGTCATTACTTTATCATTGCATGATGCATGGCACTGCCGTCATTTAACTGAAGCACTATAAACCTAAAATCTTAGAATTTCTGAGTTCTTATAGTAGCTCCTTGATGGAATGATACAAGATTGGCAATTCATTTTGGTTTTGTTTTTTTTTTTTTTGTTTGGTGGTGCTTCTTGGGTTTTTTCCTTTCTTTTTTTTATGTTATTGTTTTTGTTTGTTTGTTTGTGTTTTTTAAATCCAATTGCATAGTTGAACCTAAAAATACTGCTTCTTTGGGTTAAAAAAGTTGCAATGTTCCAATATTTTGGGTCATGTCCTTACACTGACATGATGTTTGTCAGGATAGTTGGCTCTAAATAACAATTTCCTCATCACTGTTCACTGGAGTAGAAGATTTAAAACAATAGCCTAGTCTTTGAGCCATGTTACAACAGTTATTGAGAGCATGGACATAAAGACCTCCATATAGTTCTCAGTATTTTAATAGCATATAATCTCTGGTACAAAATATACTTTCTTTTTGGTAACGGAAATTTGGGAGAGAGGGAGAGATTTTTACAGAAACCAGCTTAAAGTCAAAAAACACACAACAAGCTGATCCAAGGGTCATTGCTCTCTGAGGGTGTGAGGTAAATGCCCTCAGACTTGTGTGATTTCACCAATCAACCCATTTAGAAACAAAACCTGTACTTTATCTCTTAATGTTCCTATCTCATTTCATCTAAGTGCAGCCACGTCCTTAGCACTTAGCATCTGTGCATATTGTCTTGTTAACAATAGCTTCTTTTTTCATCTAAGTTCTTGAATCTTCCTTTTCTCCCCCTTCCTCACTTTTGAGAGTGGGTGGCTGCTATGGTAACTCAGAATTCCCCTCCTGCTTGAAAGTACAGTCTTTCAAACCTTGTACTGCTAATATTTAGACCTCTCTACAATGTTTGCCTCCACTACTTTCTTTCAGTACCTATGTAGAAAGACTTGGCAATGGAAGTGTTGAATGGCAGCATTGTGGTTAGATGTTTTCTCTATCCTGCTCCAAACAGTCTCAATGATGCATTCTCTATCTTCTTCAGACCATCAGGTTTATTTTTCCCAATGTACCAGTGTATTCAAATGAACTAATGTAAATATATTCAGAAATCTCTAACCAAGCTGGGTTTTTCCTGAGGTGTCTTTTTAACTCATCAGAGATTGTTTTTTGTTTGTTTGTTTTTGTTTGAGTTGGGTTAGTAAATTGACTACATTATTTCTTATGAGCATTGCAATTCACCCTTTCTCAGCTGGAACGTTTGCTAACATAGGTATTAAGACAAACACTGCAACTTTATCAAATAGAATATAGTTCTATAAGCCAGGTTTTGATATGTGTAAGATGACACAGCCTGGACAATTAGAGGGATGTTTTGAAGCAGTCAAGTATGCACATAGTTGGATTTTTTTTTCCTCAAGTGAGACACAGAAATGAGAAGTCATGAGTCTTTTTTTGGTAGGATTTCAAAGTGATATATGAAGATTTAGTCAGCCTATTCCCATAGATTTAAATATAAGATTTGTGACTAACAGTTGTCTTTTGGTGCTTCAGACCTACAGGATTGGTCATTGCTAGTTGTAGTTTAAGACAAATTCAATTTCATTCTATAAAATTTTGCCGGTTTTTGTTTGTTTGTTTTTTGTTTTGTTGTTGTTCTTATTACATTGGACAAGAGCAGTTGTAAGCCAACCAGTCTGTAGGGTAGTGTTTGAACTTGATATTACTGCATAGGTTTCAGACTTCTTTTGGATTTGTAGTGATAGAGGAACAGGCTTAATGCCTTCATAATTGACATAGCCCTCAATTTTGTAGGCAGCTTCTGTTGCTTTGTACTGTGAACCCTTGGCTTCAGCTATGGCCTCAGACAGGACTGGCAGATAAAACTTACAAACAATTTCTTCTTCTTTGCAGAACTTTTCATTTGACCCATGATCATCTTTTCTGCAAGGTTCTTGTTCCTGGCATTTTGCTGTATTATTTTTACTTTTTAATGTGTTTGTAAGTCACTGGGAAAAGACAGCAAGGCAGTTTGGGCCACAGTGCTGGCAACATGGTGACTTTCTCCTCAGTGTCACTCCTTAATCCAGTCTTTAGCTGTAGGTCCAGTCTCACCAGTTCTTTGTCTTGAAGTGCCTGTTTGTCTCCAGCTGAATGAGAAGCTGATGGAGGCATGATGGCCTCTGATAGACTTTCAGGAGTGTTCAGGAGGAAAAGGAGTAGCAGAGCCACCTTATTGAGTCAACTTTGTTGTCTGTTTTTTGTTAGGAAATTAAAGAATTAGAGGATCCTTTTGGCTGCCTTTCAGGGGCAGTGTTAGGAACGTGGAATTTCTTTTCTCTATCTGGTGCAGCAAGTAAGAGTATCCCTCAATTCTGATTGTACAACATATATCATGGGCTTCATATATTGAGTGTATTGGTTACTTTCAGACTGAATAGTAAACTAACATTAGAATTCGATCCAGGAATTTATCTAAAGACTTCTAGATATTTCATGTCAGTCAGCTCTTTGTGATAACAACCTCTGTGTTCCTGGTACAGTGAAGGATGCCTTCTCCAGTTTTTTACAGTTACAGCTGTGGGGAGCTTATAGTGGTAAAATTAACAGTAAGGTTCAGAATTTCTAGAGCCTTCTTTTCCTTTTGCCAACCCAAACCAATTTGAAAGCCAATTTTTGTCTTTGACTGAGTTGACTGTGTTAATGTGTTCTTCTAGTGCTGCAAGAGGTCAGGTCTAAAAATGGATTATCTATGAATCCTGACTTGGAAGAGGCTACATTTGCTATATAGAGTTTTGCAAATATACAGACTTTTTGTTACATTGTTTCAGGAAAAGCTTACCCTCTTTCTATTGAATCTGTAACATTTTAATATATTGCTATTCTTAACATCAGTGATACCTGCTCTTTAAAGAAAACATAGAAGTGATACCTGTTCTGGCAGAACCCTCAGGATATTTTGAATAATGAATTGGGCATGGCAATCTTGACTGCACATACAGGAAGGGACTTGACAAATGGAGGTCTTTGTTTCTCACATGAGTCACAGCATGAGTGTGTTCAGCCACAGCATGTAGTTGTTTCTGCTCAGTGCTTAGTCTGAGTAGTGATTTGAAGGACGTGCTTGGTTATAAAGAGATTCTGAGAATTTTATGCAGAACACTTTTCAGTTTAGTTTTGTGCTAAAAATGTTGAAGTTTGACTGAAGTACTGCAGAATCAATTATTTGTATTATAATGTGTTTTGTCCTAATAAAAATTGAGATATTCTTCTTGGGTGGCAACCAGTTGTTACAGATAACTGAAGTATGTCAGTGTGACCTGCCTTAAACAAGCAGGCTTTTCCTTCTCAGTAGTAATTTCAATTTAATATGCCACAGTACAGAGTTAAATGCAGGATTGTTTCCTGACAAAACTGCCCTGTGTCAACTTCACACAAGATGTATGTGAAATTTGCTGTTCTTACTGTGTATTCAAAATATTTGAATATTTTTCCTATCACCAGGTGTTCTAACATGTAGTGTGAATGTGGATAATGGTGGTAGTATCCAGGACTACAATGAGACTCTCTAAAGTAGAGGTTTGATGAGTTAATTCCTTGTGCGTTACTCTGTCTGTAGATTGGAGAAAACCAGTGGGACTAAAAAGCTGGAAATTAAAGTTGCAGTTATCCAGCCCTCTTCTGGATAAGAGTAACTCACTGAAGATAGCCTGCAAAAGTGTAAGGAGCTAAGATAAAAGGATAGTCAGCAAAGGGAGAAACACTGTTTCTCAAATGCTCTAGGAAGAAGAGAGGAGACATGTGGCCTGGAAATACACCCCAAAACTCTTTGCAAACCTTTGCTCTGTCTGAGTTAGTGGAAAGCTTGCTACTCGTTTGCTGTTCATTATATCAAGTACACTGAAGATCTGTGTACTGCAGTGCTCTGATGTGATTTTAAGATTTGTTTAATTCGCTAAACCATGGATCTTTCTTTAGTGTTTTCAACAAAATTACTGGCAGATGTTTCTCTTTTTGAACAAGCTCTGTCCACTACTTCGTCACTTAATTTATCATAACTATAACCACACTTTCTAAACTACTATTGTAGCTCACTAAAGCACTTCATTAACTGTTACACAGTAAATTCCATTGATATTTCAGACAGTATAGGAAAACAACCCCATTTGTTGGCCAGGAGGGTGATACCGGTTCTTCAGGAGAGATTCATCTGTTTCCCTTTGCAGTTCAAAGTGATGGCATGACACACTTGGACTCCCTAGTGAAACTCCATAGAAGATACTTGCATTCCTCCATCAAAAAACTTAAACTCTGTTTAAAATTTGAAGATTTAGGGATTTCAGTGGTTTAGCGGCAGAAATATCTTCTGCCGAAAGTAAAAAACCTTTTCCGCCAGAATCTTGTTAGTTGAAGTATAGTTTTGGGGGGTTTGGGGTTTTTTTGTTTGTTTGTTTTTTTTTTTTTTTTTTTTTTTTTGAGAGTGGAGAGGTCTTTCAGGCAGTGTTAATGTCAAGACTCAAGAGAATGGAAATTCAAATATTTGTTATTCATTTTTTCCATTGGCCCATCAGAGTTGAAAAGTGCTGGCTTAAACCTGGTAGTCACTAATATACTCCTAGGGCAGTCATTGGGCAGTGCTTTTAGTTCGGTAGTATTGCATGGGAAATGTTAGACTGTAAGCAGGGCAAATGGATTTGTTGGAGTCTGATGCACAAAACTTGCTGCATTTAGATTGGTTTGTCCAAAGTACAGAATTGTCTTAGTTCAGCACTGGTTGAAACTATTACACATAATTTATAAAAGTAGATGGTGGCATTTAGTTCAATTTTCACTGCTCTTTGACACTATTCTTCCATCTTTTCTCTGATTTTTGACAAATCACTTATCTGTCGTGTCTTCACCCCCTCCCGCTCCAAAAAAACCCACCAAATACACATAGTCTATTGAAACAAAATGTAGAGCTTTCATTCACTAATTAGTGGGAGAGATCCATCAATCTTACACTTTCTTCCTTTCTAATTTTCAGATGTATATCACCAATACAGTGAAAGCCAGAGGAACAAGGCTTGCAAAACCTGTTCTATGTTTGGGTTTAATGTGCTTGGCTTTCCTTACTGGAATCAACAGAGTAGCAGAGTATCGAAATCACTGGTCAGATGTAATAGCAGGATTTGTAATCGGAATATCTATAGCAGTATTCTTGGTAAGTGTGTGTCTCTGTCACTTCTGTTGGAAAAAAATCAAATTTTAAGTTTGCATCTCTAAAAAAAAAGTCTCATAACTAATTGACAAAAGACATGTTTCTAATTTTAGGTTTCTTCGTTAGTTATCAGTTTACTTGGTTATATTTACATACACTCACATATGTGAAATCAAGAAAGGAATGATCAAGTGATCTCTTTTGACTTCCATATAAACCAAACTGTAGCATTTCAGACAGTAATTTTTGCATCGAGGCCCACTTTAAGCAAGTATATATGCTCAGAATAATGTACAGTTGTGATTTCATGTATAAAGTATTAAATTTGGTATAGTGAAACCTACATTGATCAGAGAACAGGTAGCATTTGGTTTTTTTGGCTTTAAAGTAACCCTAATGAATTTCTTTCATGCTAATTCAGGTTTACATTGAAATTTTACATAATTCCGTGTCAAAAAAATCTTTCTTTAGCCTTTTTCTTTTCTGGAGCTGTGTTTCAAAGCCAGATTGTTAATCACAGTTCCCAATGACTAGTGTCTGTGTCATAAAACTATTTCTAATATATTAATCACGCTCACTAATGTCAGAAGTGCAAGACTATAGAATCGAACAGTCACTGCCTGCAGGTTTGTCTGCCTAAATAGACCTTTGAATTTTTTCCCCATGAAAACACTTTTGAGTTTGATTCTTGGATTGCAAGGTCTTGGTCTCAAGATCTTGGATCTGAAGAATTGGCTTGGCTGAGGACCCCCTCAGGGGTGGCTTTGGTGGGTGTTTTCAGTCCTCTGAGACATGCAAGAGCAGTTGCAAGTCTCCTTTAAAATATACCTGCTTGCATTCCCAAACATTCCCTTTCACACAAGGTGTCCAGGAGTTATATTTGGTTGTTTGTGTTTAAGTTTTTAGATTCTGTTCCTGCCCCTAAAGTAATAGAATAGAGAAGAAATCTGATTTCTTGTAGAAAAGATATAAGAAATATATATATTTCTTTTATTTTCTTACATTTTGTGGTGTATATTGCTTAAACTCCTTTGAGTAGCATGACATCAAATTTAGTTGTGTTTTGAAGAAAATACAATTGGCAAACATTACTGCTCAGCTAAGCATCTGAGTTAGTAGAAACACAAACAAACTGGTATATATCACATTCCTAAGTCCCTGTGTGAGAACCACTGCTGCCCTGAGCAGATTCACAGTTGTATTCAAACTTGGAGATGGTTCTTGACTTGTTCCTTTTCTCACTCTCCATTTGAGGAAGGCTTTGCTGATCAAAACTTAGAGGGTAGTGGCCTTCATAGGAGTTGAAGGTTAATGCCATGTGCTGCTGCACGTGCTCTGGACATCTCTTCATGACATTGATAATTAGTGTTCTATTATTCAGCTTCAGTAATGGATTTTCTTTATAAAGGATTTTCTTTATACAAGAGGGTATTTTGATTCTCAAATGATGCATGTAACAATAAATTGGTCAAAAGTCTTTTATCTTGAAATATTAATTAAGGATTTTCTGTAAAACACAAACTTCACATTTCAGTGTTTCTGCTCTAAAACTGTGACTAAAGCTGGTGTCATTTCTGCCTAATTATGGATGTTGGGATCAAAGCTCAAAAAAATGAGTTGTTCCTTAGCTATTCTGTTTATCTTCTAATCCCTTCTAGGTTGTTTGTGTGGTAAATAACTTCAGAGGACGTCAGCCAGAACATGAACATTCTCATCTGGATAATCTGGCCCAGATGCCCATGATCAGCATACCCCGAGTAGAAAGCCCTTTAGAAAAGGTAATGTCTGACTTTTTTAAAAACAACTCAATAAAATGTAGCTTTCCTGGAAGGAAGATCCCAAACTATCTTGACAAGAGTGCCAAGGTAATAAGATTTAAAATAAGGAGATATGCCAGTGAAGGAGAAAGAAGGGGAGAATTAATTCATTAACACTCTATGGGAGGCTCTTCGTGTCATCTACAAGGACAATGGTTCTATATCTGTCCATTTTACTGCTGTAGCTGCTGCTAAGTCTATGGAGGCAGGCTCAGTAGGTCTGAGGCCTCTTCCCTTGTGGTCCTGAAGTACATTTGTTTAACACTGTCTGCGAATCTACAGAACCTGGAGTGCTTAGAAAAAAAAAATCTAGCCCCTGGGCCCAAGGGGTTATGCAATTCATGGCAAGTGCCATTTATCTTATTTGTTTGTCCTCAGGCTAGTGTAAAGTATGGGATCCAGTCTCTTCTCTATCACTTGTGGTGCTTTTATCATCAGACACATGCCAGGACAGGGCACCCACTTGGAAGTGAGAGTAACATGGGTCATACAGTAACTGCACAAAACCCATGATCTCTTGTCAAAGCAAATAGGATTTTGGACTAGGACATGCTAGTGACAGGCTCCTGGGTATGCCAAAACTTTTTGCTTGAGTAAGTATCACAATGTTTTTAAAATGTATTTTAGTTCAAGGTGTTTGAACATGATGTTGTACCTAACAGGTAAGAGATTATGTCTGAAGACTTTTATGAGCAAACAAATACTGAAATAGATAGCATAACCAAATAAAGAAAACATTTTAGGCATTTTTACCAAGGGGAAAGTTTGGACTAGTAACGCAAAGTTTAAAAGGAGGCGTACTTTTTCTAATGAAATTTTCTATCATTATTTGTTAAAATCTATTGAGTTATGCCAATGTTTGAAAATAGTAAACAATTCTACACTGGTGAGGGCACTAAAAGTACTTTTCTATGGTATTCTTTTAATTCCAAATTAATTTTGGTTTTTTTTTTTCCATATTAAACAGGAAGAAATGTTTTTAACTACTTCCCAGCCTGTCTTAGTCACTTGGAAGTGGTGGAAGTTGTCCTTTAGTAAGGATTGCTGCTTAGCCCTGGGCTTTTAATTCCTTTCCTTGAAGAGAAAGATGATTTCTTTTCAGAATGGTCTAACATGCCTTTTTGAATCAAATATGTCTAAGCTACTTCTGCTGATATCTTGTCATAACAAGGTCAGAGTCTGATTTGCTTGAACAAGCATTTACATGATGAATGTGTATCTTCAAAATAATCCACTCAGTAAACTTTCTGTAAAATGTCAAAACAAAGCAAGATGTCAGTTGGCCTAGGACATACCATATTAATAAGAGCATGTCTTGTTTACATGCTAGGCTCTCCTGCAATAAAAGCCATTTCTGTGGCTCAAAAGCCATCATAACTTGTAACCCTCTCACTCATGATGAATAATGTTCTTTTCCTGAGACTTGGCCTAGTTTGAGGTTTTGTGGGGAAAGCTGTTTGTGAACTGCCCAGAACTCTAATATGAATGAGCTTCTTTGCTTCTGAACCCATATTCCCATGGCAGTATGCAGTAGCTGTTTGCTGTCATGGAACTTCTCTCTAGATAATTAAATGGGAGACTGCCTGCAGGGTGGTAATACTTGGTGAGATCTCGATGTATGGGTTCATCTTTGTCTATGTTGCAAAACCCTTCTCCTTTCCAGACAGAGGATGGGATGTGAGGACAATAATGTGGAGACTTTGCTAATTGTTGGGAAATGCTTTCTTCTGTTTCCACTTTCAAAAACTTTAAATGTGAATTAGCAAATAATTGATGAAAAAGTTACTCACATGTGGGTGCTTTAGGTTTTGAGTTTCTATGGATTTTTTTTTTTCTCATTAAATGTTTAGTCTAAAGTTTTAGATAGAATACAGAGCCTGTTAAATAAAAGGCACTAAAAATAATACTTATGGGAACTAAGATCTAAATTAAGTTAGTTAATCTCATTTAACTACCATCACTACAAGAATTATTAACTTAGTCTTTGTTTTTTGTCTCACTTCTTATTTTGCATCCTTTGTTCTCCACTGGAGAGAGGCAGATGCTAAATAATTTGCATGCTATTTGCCTTTGATTGCTTTAGGTATATATGAGTTGATTTTCACTATATTTCAGTTAGGATTGTTCCAGTTCAACATTCTGTATGCACATAGATTTACATTTGGCTTATTTTAAAACTGTTTTTCCTTATTTTCAGTCTGCAAGCTTTGTGCCAATATTAAAGACAGCTTACTGCCAGAAATTAGCTACTAGGAGTAGCACAAATCCTAACTGAAGTTATCAAAGGCTTAGGCAGTGCAAGCATGAAGCAATGCAACTGTGATTGGCATTTAAGAATAATATCTGTGTAGGTATCTGGGAGCGAGCAATTCAAAGATCCTGTCTTAAAGAATGACTTCATTAGAAATGCCCACCAGATAGGATCTCACTCATTGCTATTTTATTACAAATTCACCCCTAAATGAAGAAGCACATGGTGCATCACACAGACCTGGAAGCACGTTACTTTTCTCTTTCCAGATCTGCTACTTGCTATTCCAGTGCCTTCTCCATGGATACTGAATGCTCTTGTCATGCTCGCCGTGCTGCCACTGTCTGAGTTCTGGTGGAGGTCGAGCTACATCTGAAGTGCACTTAAATAGGAATAAGTGTACTTGTAATATTCTGAATTGAGCTGCTGGTGGTTAATGACAAGGTTAGATAACAGTTTGCATGACACTTCTGTTTAATTGTGGTGCCTGCAGATGATTAAGCTGTTCTGCACGGATACCCACTTCTCATGCACTCCAGCCATAGTTGCAGAGTGTCTCCTTGAGGAATCCTTGCCAGAGCTGGCTCAGCAATGCAGACTTAGTGCTTTTACCTTAAACTACAATCATACTTGGAATTAGAGAAAAAAATGGAAGCCAAGAAACCTCATCATTCACCCATCTGCTTCTTTTTCTCTCCTATCTCTGACCTTCTTCATCTCTTCTAAGATGATTTGTGTTTCAGTTAGCTGGCTCTCATTCTACCACAGTCAAGGTTAGAGACTTCTTTTTTCTTTTGCAAGAATTACTGAGAAATGGGGATATTCTGGATGGTACCTGGAAGAGTTTAAAAGCTCAGCTTCATCCAATGCAGTCACAAACTGTGTTTTCTGTTTCAGGGAAGACTGACATTATTTCACACAAAAGTCACCTGAAATTGGCCGGGGCTCACAGAGGTCTCATGCATGTCTTGTAGTAGTAGCTTCTGATCCTCCTAGTCTTTTTTTTTTTTTTTTTTCCCTTTTCAAGTAAGGATTCTAGTTTTTAAAAAATCAAGTACAAAGGCAACATGGAGCATTTTAGGACTAGTTGAGGCAGATAGAATAGTGAGAGACAAGGTTTTAGAAGGAAATGTTTGGTTAGGAGATGCACTATGGTTTGTTTCCTGTGGGATGACCTAATTACTGTGTCTGATAATCAGTTCTTTCTGTAGCTATTCAGTATTACTTATTTGCACAGTGGGTTCTTTGCAGTGCTCTGTTTGACAGCCAAACTGCATTTATTCCTCACAGTTCTTCTTGATATTCTTTCATACTGCCACTTCTGTCAACAGTGTTCCAAACCATGTTCCAAAACACAGTCACCGTTTCTTGTTACACAGTGGTTTCTTATACTTCCCCCATAGGACTGACTATCCAGCATGACTGAAATAGAAAGAGATAGATTAGGTGCTCTCTCTTTTTGCCATTCCCAAGTTTTAATGGTCCTAAATATTTGAAATTCCTCTCATAGTATGTGACATTCCTGTTACCCATCATGCCAGTTGCTGCTCTTGGGTTTAATTGTCTCAGAAATATTGCTGAGTTTGACACTATTGTTCTTGTTCTGTTGTGTACATGCCAAAGGTAATGATGATAAAACATTTTAACAATAGTAAGTGTAGATACTGCAATGAGTTCTGATAGTATTTTTAAGACTAGGAAAGCTTTCTCCTTCAGATTTTAAGGTGTAACGTTTTTTCTGTTTATTGCATCTTGGTTATTCACAAGACATAGAACAGCTTCTTTGGCTTGAGGGGAGCCCATGTGCTTAAATTAACTTATAGGCAGTTTTCAGATTTCTGTTGCCATAATGGTTCTCTGTTGATAATACAGTCTGATAAAAGTAGATATCATACAAGATTGTTTCACACACAACCATACATACCCAGGAGAGTGAGCTCATAAGAAACCATAAGCACTTTTGTTTCAATGTCAAGCATTTGAATTTGCATTCATGTCCTATTCTTAAGCTAAAATCAGCTTCTGGGGGATTGTACAAGAATTATTTCTGTTTGAATGCAAAGTATAGTCACCACATCTAATGTTCAAATAAAATAATACTTAAATATAGGAAGTGGAGCAATATATTCAGTGTGACCTCCTCACACATGCACGTTGTAGGTGTTACAGAGTCAAGGTATTAGTAACAACCAAGAAGATCCCTTGCAACGCAACTCGCTCAAAGCACGCATCGTTAGGTTCTTCTCCTGGATATCAGGAACCGACTGTTTTGAACATCTTCAGATAAGGCAATAAACGTATGTGCGCAAGAGCGCACCTGTGTGAGCATGTGAGGAGCTGAGCAAAGGCTGATGCAGTGTGGCAGCAGCGTTCTGTGCAGGTCTGCAATGTATTAAATGGTGAATTTCTCTTGAATGCTTTTTTTTTTCTTTTCTTTAAAAATTTAATTTGTCTAGTAAAAACAAAAAATATACTCTGCTGACTCAGAGAATTGTGTAACATTATAATTATTGTTTGGTCAATTATAATTTGCCTGAAGTACTACCGTAGTATTCTTCTGTGTCTTTTAACAAACCCTACTGTGAGAAGGAGTACAAACAATTTTACAAATTCCTGTTTTCAAAAATGAGAAACATCTTTTGTTTAGGATGATGACTGTTTTTGAATATTTCTAACTGAATTGATGAGAACAAAAAACAAAAAAGTTAATAATATTTAATGTATATAACAAAAGCTGCAAATCACAAAAAGTTTTCATGTATTTTTTCAATGCTTTAATGTTATAGCATTACTTATAACAGAAATTAATTAAAACTTAACAGAACATGTACAGATGTGGATTGTTTCCCCCAGAAACCTGCACTCAAGGCTTAGCCTTTAGCATTCCCTGTTTTGTTAGTGGTGTTGAGAGCACAGTTATGTTGCATGCTTTGCTCACCAAGCTGATACTGTCTGTTTAAAATGGACAGTACAAACGCTGGTGGGCCTGTGTGTGAAACTGCTGCCATTGAGCAGACCCTCAGCATTTCTAATTCTTTTGAGTATGTAAGGAAAATAATTTCCCATGGAGTTGGAGAAGCTGAGGTCTTGTGCATGTTTTTTGCTTGTCTCCTGCATCTGTGTGAATCTGTTTGCTGACAATAGTTAGTATCTCACACTGACCTTTGTCACAGTAAACCTAAGCAGAAGGGAAGGAGTTGAAATGCAGTTATTCAAGAGGATGTTGTTTGTTTATTTTTTTTCTGCTGAGTCTCAGCAAGACTTATTTGTAGTTTTGCCTGAGACAATGACATGTGAAAAAGCATGAATAACCACAGTTGCATGAATCTGTATCATTGCTTCTTGCCATCAGCAAGTGATTGATTTTGACCTAGTTATGCATCACCCTGCTGAGTCCATTGGAAATGAATTAACAGGCCTTTACTAGGGTCCAAATCAATAGGTCCATGATCAGCAGCTTAGCAGTTCTCTTTGAGGGTTTATTGAGGAAGGGAGATTTTCTTCTGTTCCTTTTTCTGTTCCTATTGCATGTGCTTCCAGGCATGGTGACCTGCTCATTTTGGAAGTAGAGCTGGCAGGAGGGTGAACCACACTCTTCTTGCCTTAAATAATAGTTATCCAGTTCTGAATTAATGTCACATGAAAGATCATTTGTTTCTCTGCATCACAGACAAATGTGTGTGTTGCATAGGGAAAGGGATGGCATGTAGCAGGACTTGAAAGAATTGATTACAATAAAGAGGAGATTTCTTCCCCTCCGATTCCTTCTTTTTAGAGCGTCTTACTTATGAATAAAGTGAATAATTTTAGACTGATGGTAGTTTAAGTTGACAGGATGACTTTTCAGGTCTAAAAGAAGAAAAATAAAGTAAATACTATGAGGAAAATGTCATCATAACCTCACAGCAACTTCAGAGTCATTGAGATTTCCCACTGTATCATCTATTGCGTACTGGAAACTGAAGGTGGCCAACCAACCAAAATGCTTTGAATTGTTAATTTTTGTTTTCTAATTAGGAAATCTAATTTTGCTTTTCTCCTGTAGAATCAAAATCTGCAAGCAATGACATTTGTTAAAATTTTTTACTGAAAAGCTTTTCACCAAAAATTACACACTTTTTTACCCCCCCCCCTAATGCTTCTTTAAATAATCTGGCTATGATTTAATAATTGCTATTTATTTAAAATGCACTCATTCTATTTTGGAGAAGAATGTAGTATTCTCTCATGAAAGCTGTGATAAAATACAGCAAGAACATTGCTGGAGCTAAAATGCATATTGTAGGAGAGGTGGCAGAGAGCTTCTCCTCCTGGACACGGTACAGTTACAGCACAGGGAGAGAGGGAGCAAAGCTGCCAACCTGGCTTGGAGATGGGAGAATAAGAGGCAGCTCTCCAGTGCTCCCAATCAGGGTATTTCTGATTTCCTTTCTGTACTGTGAAAATCGAAGATGTCTGCCTGCCTCCCCCTATGCAGATAGACAAATATTCTGGCAATTTAAAGAAGAACTGAGAAATATAAAATTACATGGTGGCCATTGTTTCTGTCCAGCACTTTCTATGCTGTGTGATAAGAGATTTTCTGAAGGCCTTCCCTTAAGCAAAAACAGGAGGTCCCACTCTCAAGTTACCTACATCTCCCTCCTCTTCAGCTTTCACCTCCTCTCTTTTGACTTTGGTTGGCTCCAGGATGCAAAGTGATGAGAAAAATCTGCAGCACTTTCCTTGATATTTCACTTGGTGCATTTTTGTCCTGGGGAACAAACACATGGCCTAACATCAAGATTCCCGTGATTAATTTTACACATTCCATGTTTTATTAAAAATTATGGCAGTCAATGGTACTGTGTGCCCTAAAGGGAATGTACATTTCTTTTGGATCCTGCACGTTACTGTGCAGTTGAATCTTCACCTATCAAATGTTTGCAGAGTCACTTGCTTAGGTTAGAGTATGAAAAAGTAGCAAAACTCTTTGGAATGTTGAAGTTCTACTGTGCAGTCGTATGAAGTATATTTGCATTCCGATCTGCATCTTCCTGTTCCTAAGAATTGTCCCATTGAAGGAAAGATGAAATTGTTGTTACACTGCAAGGGAAGAGAACATTGTAGTGATCCTGAAAAACAAATTTTGAATATGACTTCTCAACTGCCAAATGCAACTTGGTTATAGCATTTTTGTTTCTTGATTCAGTGCCGTTGAGCTCAGGGGGACAAATTAGTCTTTAAAAGATGAATATTAAAATTACATTTACACTGAAATAGAAAATCATAGTCTGTCAGAAACTGTAATTTTAATTTCTAGGAATTTTGTTTTAAATAATGAATAATGTAGCAATAAAAGTATAGCTAATTCAATTATTCACATTTTTACTTAATTTAAAACAAAACCAAACCAAAACATCTAAAACTAAAATATTGTAGAGCTACAGCACCTAATTACTTTGTTCAGCATACTTCCCTATCCAGTCTTTCAGTGGTTGGCAAAGAATTGCTGTGAGAGTGAGTGAGAGCACTGCAGTGAAAACCAGTTTTATTTACATCATCCTCCAAGCACAAGGCTGCTCTTAAAGCACAAGAGGCAAAAATTTTCTGACTGCTGTCTATCTGTGTGGTTTTGTGGTTTTTATCTGTTTGTTTTTCCTTTAACTCGTAGAACCACATCACGGCCTTTGCAGAAGTCACATGATGTTGACGCTGATGTATATTCACTCCATTGGACTTCATCTCTTTTCACAGCCCACACATGATATTTGCAGTGTATCAAAAATAAGAAATTTTTAGAAGTCCTATTTCTGACTTGATTTTTACATCATTAAAATGATACCAACATTTTGAAGAATTCTTAAATATTAGAACGTCACTTTACTTTCTAGCAAAGATATTAACTGTTTACTTTTATGATGGAATGGGACAAACTGAGCACTTATTATAATTATCTGACAATACCCTCTATTTTGGCTTCTCATTGTTTTTAATGGTTCATATACCTATTCCAACAGTAGTTCGTGTTTTGATTTAACTTTGATTTTTAAAATCTACATTTTTAATTCAGCATGAACTTGTTTCCATTTGAGGCGATTTCAGTGTATAAAAACTAGACAAATACTATGTTCTGTATGAAAATGCTGTTTGCACATTGTATTACACTGTATTCCATGTAAGATATCATTCAAACAGTATGTTATATGTAAGACTGGTGCTTCTGCTTTTGAAGAGAAAAAAATGCCAATTTTTACTGTAATAAGTATTGTATCATAATTAAAAGTTTATTTATTTGGATATTTTCCTGACATAATTGTAGTTAAATTGTTGTTTTGTAGTTCTTGAATGTCTTGAATGATATATATGTATTTAGGTTAAAAGAAATGAAAATAATATAGCAAGTTTGATCTTTGATATATTCTTTATTACTAATGATATCCCATGAAAGGTTAAGGGCTCTGTTCTTAGCTTAGCATATCTGATGGGAAGCTGTGCTATTCATAAGTCATTTAAACAAGTTATTCAAGGAAGCCTGAATCTTCTCATGTTTGTTGTACTCCCTGGTACTGTGCTGGGAGAATGGGTGCTAAGATAAGAAGAGGGTCACTGGCTAGTGAGAGAAGTGCATCTGAGTTTCTAGTCTCCATTTTCATGGAAAACTCATGAGAAAACCAAAATGGCTTCATTAATTTTCTTCAGCCTAAGTGGCCAGGACAGGCAGACTTTTTACAAACCTTTCTATTTCTGTGTTTCAGGCTCGTATTCTTGGAGGGGAAAAAAATCCTCTCTGCCAGTCTGTGTGGTGTTGATGAATTGACTTTTCTTCAGCATCAGGCAATGTTATCATATCTGTGTTATCTCTGTGAATAATCAGATTAAGTCTCCCCTTCAAAAGACAGCCTTGCTGACTATACATAGTGAAGTTGTTCTATAAAAATTGAGCACCAATTGGATCTGAATGTTGTAGATGCTGAAGACATTCATAATGTCTGCTGGAAAGTTTTTCTCTGGCAACAGCTGATAAAATGCTAGCACTATAGAAACATTGAGAATACTATTGTTCAGTGCAGGCTGTTGAGCATTTTAGGCCTTAAATTTTCAACAGTTCAATGTACTTCCTGTGCATTAATCATTGTAAGAGTGTGTTTGAAACATAAGGATGTAGAAGCAGGTATATTTTTCTATGATGAATCTTAATGCATTCCCACATAGTCATCAGGTAATGCCTGCTTTTTGCTTTTTCTTTTAACCTCTGCTTTCTCTGAAATACAACTACCTAAACAGTGCTTGGCAAGCAGGGCAAGGCCAAGTCATCTTGGAGTGCAATACAGCATGTCACAAAGTCATTGTGCTAAGCTGAGAATTAAGAGAGTGAAGAAATACATCCATGGGGAGAAAAGTCCTAGAATAGAGTCCTTAGCTACAACTATATTACTTAGGTGATTGAAAATCCACCTTTATTAGACTATGAACTGTGTTTACAAAATCGTAGTAGATCCAAAGTTTGTATCACCGTGTTAGGCACACTTACCCTTCTCTTAGTCTAGGTAGTTAGGGTCCAAGGTACTAATGATTTCTCTGTGTGCAGATTTAAATGAAATCTTCACTCATTTTTGCATGGTAGCAAACCTGCGTTTTTTATATCTGATTTATAAGATTACCAAGAGATTCTTTTATGTTAAAAGAGATGACTCTTTTTCAGTGTACTGTATATCATCAGCTTGTAACTGGTCTCTTTCTCAGGATCTTTCCCAGTCAAATATTTGGGTTAAATTTATCATACTATCTCTGTGAACCAGCAGTGAGAAAACAAAAAGAGAGACACTCTGCTGTATAATGTATTTTTAAATAAAATAATTTTTCATTCATATGTAGTGTGGGTTTTTTTAGGTATCTACTTTAGGTATATTTTGGTTGATCGTGCGCATAAAATGAAATCATGATTTTATGTCAAATGCATTTGGTGATATGTTTTCATGATTATCCAGGAATCCCCACAGTTAACTACCTTCCCTTAGAGGTGGTTCTGGTGAAAGTGAAAAGTATGAGAGGAAGAGCTGTATTGCAGAGTCCACATCCTGTTGGTGAGGAACTCTCCCCAGGATGTGGACCAGCCAAGCTCCAGACCCTACTTTGATTGATTTTCACAACTGGCAAGAATTTGCCCTCTCACAGCTGTAACTGTCCACTGCCCTGAAGCCTCCCTGGGCCTTCCTGCTTCCATTCTGAACCCAAAAACCTTTCAGTAGGAACATTTTGTGAAAACAATAGTATGTTGGCATTTTCTAAAATGGCTTTTTGGTGGTTGCTTTTAAAAAAATCCCAGTGATGAGCCTATGAAAAATAAGCATCATTCCTCATTCAGGGAGGCAGAGTGGTTCCTACTGAAAGCAGTGTGGCTAAACAATTTCAGTAGTTCTGAATGCAGCTGATTTTATTATTCTTGTGAACCTTTTCTGTGTGTACTTCAGTGAAACAGCTCTTCTCTATTTATAAATGAGATGTTTAAGAAGCATCTCTAATGTTATATGCTGCTGTGTTCCTAAAAATGGAATTTGTAAGGCATATGGGGACACCAGCTGGGCTCGTATCCATACCATTGTAGACTTTCTTATATGCATTCTGCTGTTCGTTAATAATCAAGAACTGCATAACACATACGGTGATGGCATCCGGGCTCATATCTCTTCAGCTTTTAAAAATGTTCATTTTAACAATATGGATTAAAACAGAATAATAGTATTTTTCAGCTGCAATTTTCTTTGCTGTTTGCTGTTGCCTTCCAATTTTGTTGCTGTCCGAGATCACAGTAAGTGCAACAGTCCATTTGCACATTATGTTAGCAGGGAGTTTTTATACTCTTCTGAAGTCTAATTCTGGTATTTCTGAGGCTTGCCATTAGAAAGCACAGTGTATTACATTTTAGGAGCAGATCAACTGGGTCTGTTTTGATCAAATACATCCCTGGCCATCTGTATAGCCTTGGCCTTGGGGACACTCAGGAGCATTTGCAGGCAGAAAGGCGAGCAGACCTCCAGACCTCTCAGCCCTGCAGCACCTCCCTCTAAGCACATGAAGAGCATTTTTATCCAGCTCCGTCACTGACAGCTGACTCAACTCCAACACACCGGATTTTCCTGCTGTACACCAGCATGGACTCTTTTCTTCTCCCCTCAAACACCTCTGAAATACTGGACAGATCAGGCAAGATGCCACACAAGTGTACTACAAGCATGACTGCGACTGGAGCCAGAAGCTGCCTGGTTCTTACTTGGACAAGTGGAAAGCTAAATAAGGACCAAGTACGGTTCCAGCTTTTGGCCTTCTACACTTTCTAGGCCTTTTGGTTTTCAAATGAAAGTAAAAGCAATCTTTACAGCCTCTCTGCCCACCTAAACTTCTGCTGTATGCCTAGGGTTTAGAAAGCTTTACACTTGCTATTGACCACTAGGGACTTTGCACTAAAAAGTGTTTTTGTCATTCTTCCTGAGTGAGGATGGCTGAAAAAGCTTCTTAGAGTTTTCAGGTTTAACCTGATGTTTGGGGAAGAAGACACTGTGAACACCCCAGAAGTATCCCTGCCAGGATTGGAATTGGAAGCCCTGGTGTGACTGTCATAAGCCTGATTGTTTCCTCAGCACTCGCCGAGTTGCCATGCCAAGGTATGACTCTAATAGCATTGTTATTGGTACTAAATTGCCTGTATTTGCCTCATCATGAAGCCCTAGTAGACTTCCAGCAGAGAGGATTAGGGACTTGGTTCCCTGTTCAATACTGGAGCTTGTTCTTTCTCTTGGAGGAAGTGCAGCATGTCCTGCATGAAGTTTGTGCTGTGTGTCTGATGAATGCTCTCCCAGACAAACTGATGGTAAGCTAGCTGTCATTAAGGCTTCAAAGGTGCTTAGCTTTTACTTGCCTGAAATGATACCATGATCAAGGCATGTTTGATGATCACTCTAGCTGGAAGCACTGTAACTGGCTAGTGCCTGAGCTCCAACTGCATTTTTTTCAGAAGATGATGATGACATGCAGCTCTCTGCCTACCAAGTCCTTGAACTCAATTTCTTCCATTCCAGTTGCCAGCTTTTGATACTACATTTTGCTGTGAGATGCGATATGCACATGACATAAGGGGAGTGTGGCTGTGTTCATAAACAGACTGTTTTAGACACCCTTACATGCTTTCTAATCTGGTCTGTTGTCAGTAGCTCTGTAAAAAATTTGGAAGTAGGTTAATTGAATCAGGACAATGTAACTCTGAACAAAAGTATACCCTCGAAGGTTTTATATGATTCTAACTAATCCACAGCAAATCTCTAGCTAACTCAGATAAACTGTCCTGAATTGTCTCTTCTGTGGACAAGTCCCAAGCCTTTTTTTTTCCCCTAGAGGAGCTCTGCTGTTGTAATATCTTCCCCGAGTGACTATAGTCAGAACAGTGTGCAGCAATCAGCTTCCTGAAGTGGTCACATCAGCAAAATAATCACCTGTCTCTAAATTATGCATGTGCTAGTGGCTCTATTAGTAGACTGGTTGCAGAGGACTGTTCCTGTGCTCTGGAAGTGATTTAGAATGAGCACAGTGCTAATCTCCAGGTGTGAAATTACTGAATCCTTCCTCTAAGACAGGAGCTTCAGTAGAAGCCCCATTAAAGAGCTTTAGTCCCCAAAATGAAATTCTTTTCACCAGTGTTCTCATCTGACAATGTTCAGAGCAAAATAAATAAACAAAAGAGGAGACCAAATCATTTTTCTGAGAAATCTCTCCCTAAATATGAGCATTGTACCTAAATACATACTTTCTGCAACTACAGGGAACTTGTAGCCTTGATGGCAACCTTTAATGTGGTTCTGAATATGAGATACTTGAGCTGTGAATTCCTAGGACTGCTCTGAGGTAGGCAAATAATTCTAACAAAGGGAGTAAACATGTCTACAACTTTAAAAGAAAAACTTGAGCTACAAAATGAGCAGGGGATGAATTTCAAAAGCAGGGGGAAAGCGCTACACTCATTAGCAAGTGTGCCAATTTGAGGTAGATTTGCTGTATTTTTCTAATATAAAATAGTAATACTTTAGTGAATGGCATTTCTATGTTTTTGAAATACTGCAGTAGAAGAGGACTGCTGCTCTTAATCTGCTCTTTCTCCTAAGAAATCATCTGCTGTTTCATACTCTTTTGCTACTGTTGCTTAAGGAAAAGCAGCTACTGTTCTTTCCTTAGCAACCTCTATTTATACAGTAGCAACTGACAAAGATAGTCTATTCAAATATTCTAAAAATAAGTCTGCTGTGATGAGAATAAAGTGCTTATTTAGCAAAACAAAAGAAAATGCCATTTGGCTCTCGTTGAAGACAGGGGACTTGAAGCTAATCCTAGTAGGAAACACCAGGAAGAAGATAAACCCCTTGCTGTTTGGCAATACTTTACAGTGTTGTCAAGACAAGGTGATAGATCTTTTTTGAGGTTAATACCTTTTTTTTTCTCTTTCCCGGCCCCCCCGCCTCCCGAGAACTTAGAGGAAACATTGTAAGGATGTAGGCTTGGAGCATATAATCCTCCAGAGAGAAACAGAGAATGCCACTGGTTTTGTATTATGTTTATTCTGTGGAGTAATTCTCAAAGACAATGGACACCAGTTCAAAAGCGGGGGAATAGAAAGACTAAACAAGCTATTTATTGTCAATTGGAGGGTGAGAGATTTCCCACGCTGCAACTTTTGAGGAAAGAAACCAAGTGAGTAGGGATTTGATGTCAGCTGATTATATGGCAGAATTCTGTCATCCTCAGTCTCCTGTGGGAATGCTGCCTGCTGATAGTGCGTATATTTCAATCAATTAACATTTTGCTTAGAAGAACAGATAATCATGAGATGTTTGATCTTTAGTTCTTTGTCAGATTAAGAGAAGTTGATACTCCTATGGCGTTGGACACTATGCTGCTGCTTTTTATTTTCTGCCTGATGACCTGGCTTCCCTGCATATTGAAGGTAAAAGGCTGTATACTGCATTTTAATAAAATGGTTTTTTTTCTTTAGGAATCTGGTGTGCTGCATAGAGAGGTTAAGCAAATATGGACGTAATTTCTTTTGAAACTTTGGATTGTAAGCTCACTTGGACCTGTATATGGCTATAAACCCGAAACTGAAAGCTTCTTGTAGTTGATGGGAAGAGTCACCTCTACAGGCTCAATAGAAGAGCCATTAGCTACAAGTCTTGAGCACTGTATGGTGGAAGATACCACAAGAATTTGGCCACCTATGAGTATCTTTATGCCTGCTTGATCAAAGTGTGTGCTTTGATTTTCAAATGTACCACTCTCTTCACTATGATTGTGGTTTCAATTGGAAGGAAGATTGCTGAGAAGCATTCCTGTCAACACAGAAGAGAACAGTACTAAAACTTTCCTCTTCATCCTCATTAGCTTTAGTATACCTGCTCCTGTTGTTACACAGCTCTGTGCTGTGTCTTCACTTTCTCACTCTTCTGGCATTTGTATTTCTCAATAGATGTTACATACTGCTGTGTCACATCATTGTGTAATAACCTGGAAGTGAATTGGACTTAGGTCTTTGCCAACATCAAATTGCTTTTTCAGATGCAGACATGAATATAAAAATAGAAAAATGTGCTGTGGTACCAATTATTTTATTGAGAGTAGAGCAACAGCAGAAAATGAGACTGTTTCAGAAAAAGAATGAAGAGATGCTGAGGAAAATTTGATAATAAACTTGAGTGAGATCATCTAAGCTAAAGACTTAGATCTGAATACAAGTGAAATTTTAAAGGATATAATGTGCAGTGACTTTATAGATAGTGTGTGAGAATTTCCTATACAGCTGGTAAAGCAAAGAGATCATATGAAATTAATTCATGACACTGCAGTTCCCACAGGGAGTGGTCTGACAGTTGTGTTTACAGGCACAAATATGGCCTGAGTTTGTGATGAGTTGAAAACTAATTGGGAAGCCAACATGTTTAGGGCAGTGTGTATAATACCTTCTGTAATATAACAGGAAAGAAAATTGGTCAGGAAAGGACTAGATACTGTTCTTGTTGATTCTGGTTTGTGTAACTACAGGTAGGGGCGAGGGGGAAGAAGGGGAAGTGGCACTGTTCTATCTTTTTATTATTTGTGAATTGAACAATATATTTGTTAGTTGTTTCAAATACATATGGTATTTGGGAGCAGCACTCTGGATATGACAAATGGCCCTTCCCAAAGTAAATGTCTTGTATGGAGGTACTCAAAAAAAATCAGCAAAGATATATGTGAGACAACAGGAAAATCCCAATCATCATCACTGCTCTTCAGCCACTTTGTGTTCCTCCTGCTTTGAGAGGCAACCCATAACCCACCCTGATCAGGCTTTGAAATAGACCTCAAATGTAGGCCACCTAATGCAAATCCAATACCTCCTCTCCTGTGCATCTCTCCTCTGCGCTTGTCCCTGCTCCAGCCTGTGCACACAGACCATTAGCAAACACAGCTTTTGCATTAGCTGTGAGAAGAACACAGGACAGCTGTACCCTCCCCTGTCACTGCTGTTCTGTAGCTAGAGCTGAGATACACAGCCATGCTCCCACCTACCAGGGTAAAAGGATACCGAATGTCTTCAGCAGAACAGGATGTGTGGGAAGCTGGGCCATGGTCTTAGCTGCTGCTGAGTATTTGCACATTTGTGTTGTTATATTGGTATCATTCTTCCTTAGTTGTTACAAGAGGCTGCCAGCTCACATAGTTAGTGGTTAGCCCTGGGACAGGGAAAGGCTCTTTCACTTGTCACATGGAGATGAGAATTACCATGTGAATTTTATCAGCTGTGTCTCCCAGAAGCTTTAGAATGTCCTGGCATAGCCTTTTTTCAGGACAGTGTGTTACCAGAACAGGCTTTCAGTTTGCCATTTCTTATTTCTTGAGTGTGAGATAGATGTGATTTCCACTCATTCCCTGTAATAGATGACATCATTGTTTTAATTTTCCAGTTTCTTGTTCTTGATTACTTTTTGAACTTACTCACTCTTCCATATTGGTCTTTTATTGCTCCTATTTCCAGATGGCATAAAGAGCTTTGCAGCATGCCTTAATCTAACTTCAGAAATTGTTCATTTCCCTACAATACCATTCATCTCTGCAGAGTTTTACACTTCAACAGTGTTTAAGCATTTCATCTTCCTCATTGTTTGGCGTTGTTTTGCAGTTTAGCATTTGTCTTAGAATATATCATAGACAAATAGGCAGCTTTACCTTGCACTTTTCAACACCTGGGTTCCCATCTCCCTGTGGCAGGTGTGGAACTGTGAAGTTCTGCTGTATTGTTGGACATAAGTGCTGGTTTCAGTGCAGAGGTACAGGAGGAATGTGAGACACTCTAAATGCAGGGAGAGACCTCCTAGTCTGGGCAAAGTGTGCGTGTGGCTCTCCTCATGCAGTCACTCATGACACTCAGGAAGGCCTGGCACAGGCATGTGTCAGAGTGGTCCTTTCAGAGCCATGCTCTTGTATTCAGTGCTATTGTCACAATAACAGTTGTATTTTGCTGTTTTGCCCATACACTTGTTTCTGTGTCAGCAGGGTCCAAGTGAAGTGAGTAATGCCAGAAACAGAGGCCCCCCTGACACATTTTCATTTTCTGTTATCTACCTCTGTGTGCAAATCCACAACATGCTGCTATGTCAGTGCATGTATCACCTCATCTGATGCCACATCCATCCTTCAGATACAACTGACCATGTTATTACCAAGGAATCAACACAATATTGACTCTCTTCCTTTGTCTCGCTCCTTCACTACAGTTAGTCCCTTTGACTTTGTTTCTGTTTTAACAAAGACCAATACACAGCAGAGGTAGCACTGTTCATGACTGTATTTGCTTTCTGGCTACAAGGGTGATGTGATTTATATCTATTAAACTGTAGATCCTTTGCAGTACAAATTGTCTATATCTAGGTCTGCAAGGCATGTTATCAACTGGAGCTTTCATCCCAAATGGGACCTTTAAATGTCATCCACATCTTCTGTAGACACTTTTATCTGTCTAGGAAACATTTGGATCCCACTGCTGAGGACAATATTTGCAGACCTGGAACAGTGAACATAGCACTAGGATGCTCCAGCCAGCCTGTAAACATGAAAGAGCAGGCCAGGCTATATGAGCACCTTTTATGCTGCTGAAGGCTTAAAATTGATATTTCTGTGAAAGGAGGAAGGCATGAAAGAAAAAGAAAAAAGGAGTGAGAAGTTTATCTGAAGATTTTAAGTGCTATTTCAATAGATTCTGAAGGAGAAAAGTTGTTTACTTAATATCCTGGTTCCTGCTGGAATACAGCTAATTTTGTTCCTAGTAGCTGGTACAGTACGGTGTTTTGGATTTAGTATGAGAATAATGTTGGGAACACTCCAATGGTTTAGATGTTGCTGAGAAGTTCTTAATCTAAATCAAGGATTTTCCAGTTTTCTCTGCTCTGCCAGTGAGCAGGTGCACAATAAGCTGTGAGGGAGCACAGCTGGGACAGCTGACCTGAACTGGCCAAAGGGATATTCCACACCAAAGAATGGCATGCTCAGTGTATAAACTGGGGGAAGTTGGCCAAGAGCTGCTGATTGCCACTTGGGGATGGGCTGGGCATCAGCAAGTGGTGAGCAATTGTATTTTGCATCACTTCTGTTTCTCGGGTTTTAGTCCTCTCGCTTTTTTATCTCCATTATTCTTGTTAATTTTTTTTGTTATTCTATTTTTACTTTATTTTAATTATTAAACTGTTCTTAGCCCACAGTTTTTACCTTTTTCTGATTCTCCTGCCCATCTCACTGATGGGGGCGGAGTGGGTAAGTGGGTCTGTGGTACTCAGTTGATAGCTGGGTTTAAACCACGATAAGCACATGAGATGAAAAATTGCCAAAAAAAAGTCTACCCAAAAGGGAGCTTTCCAAATATTTTACTGAAGAAACAATGCAAACTCTAATAAATGCAAATAGATTCCTGCCTTTTCTCTGAGACAGAGCATTTTGCTGTGCCATCCTTTGCAGGAAATTGAAGTATATGATCAGTGTACAAAAGTATAAATTGACTGTATTTATAGATTATATTTATGTAACAGGGATTTGTTTTCTGACCTGCTGTTTCCTGAATGGAGCTCATCATGATCACTATGAGCAATCAAGTGGGGTTTTGCTGAGCATGGTTGTGCAGCCAGGACTTGCTGATATCAGCTAGATAAAAAGCATCTTTGGAAACTGGGGGTGATGGCTACTGAATTCATCATTCACTGATTCCCTTATCACATAACCGTGCTCCTGCAAAGAGGTATTATAACCAAATCACTCAATTTATGACTGAGCAATAGAAATTTAAACTCTTGGTAATAGCATTACAGTTTCTAATTACAGCAGTTGAGAGGCTTCTAAACAAACAAACTAGCAATTTATATGCAGTTTAACTTTAGGTATCAGAGTCCTGGTGTTTCTCACTGCTCTTTTATTTCTGAAGAGATCTGGGAGAAAGTTGTTAGGCAAAGGGTGAGGGAACATCAGAAAAGTAGTTCTACAGCTGTGGCCATTTTGAGTAATGGTACAGGGCTCCATTTACCAGATAAGGTACTCGCTCTCCAGGACTCTAGAGCTATAAGAAGGTGCCATAGGAGGATTCACACCTATCATCTATTAAAGCAATTGCTCATTGTGATATCTAAAAGCAAAATCATAGTAAGAGATCTTTTTTTCATCCTGATATAGTCACCTGCTTCCTGCCACACCTGCCCAGCCCACGGATATTTCTGAAGCTTGTGGGACACTCCAGAGAAGTGAAAGTTTGATTTGAAGGAACTGAGGGATTTCTTTTTTCTCTGTAATAGTTGTGGTCTGCATCATCTTGTACCTCGCCTCAGAGTTAGCCTAATGAACCACAGCTTGGGAAGTGGAGATATAAGATCCTGCTAGTGGAAGACCTTGGCTTGAGTTGACAGACAAGTAAACTATTGAGCATTAGCGGCAGACAGTAAAATTATAGAATACACATTAAATTTCTTGAAATGGTAAAAAATAATGCATTTCTCCTTTCAGTTGATCTACTGGGTACTCTCATGGCAAACACTAAACATAGAGGAAACACATAAAGCTGTATTTCCTTGAAACAAAAATACTATTTAATAGTTGTTCCATTTTCCTGAGTTTAAATTTTTTTCACTTAACATGATCCTAAAACAATTGGAAACCCCCCCTCCTCCCCAATATATGCTTGCTTAGAATGCCTAAACAGGTGTATAATAACAGTAGGTCATTTTTGTTTGCTGCATATCGACTGATGTGGTCACACAGGTAATTAGAACACATTGCAATTATTATGCATTAGTTTTGGTAGCAAAGGACCTGGTCCCTTGGCTAGTCTCCCCTGACTGTAGTTAAAAACTGTTTATTGCCTTAGGGAATCTACTCTGGAAACTTGCAGTTTTCAGCAGCAAAGGAGCAGCTGTTAGAAGTGAGAATTGCTCGTTTCTATTTCTCTGTTCTGGTCTCCATGTCTCAGCTAGTATCAAAGAAGCAGGACGTTGCAGGCAACAGCAAAAAGAAGACCTGAGTCCATCTTTCTCTTCCCCTATTCTTCAAAAATTGTATTTTAAAGGTCACCTTAGTTGCAGATACAAGTTTGTAGCTGTCTTGCTTCCTTTTCTAAATGGAGTTGAGCCTGAGTTGTCATCCAAGTTCTTAGCCATTTGGATGAGAAGGTCTGTAGTACATTTTGTATTCTGGCTAACCTCCAAGTATATTCTGCTTGGCTTGATTTACTCAGTGCCACCAACAGACTGATATAGTTTTTACTTCCTATTCTTCAATTTGGTATAGTTGTGCATCATTAAAACAGCCACAATATGTTGTACACCACTAAAACAGCCAATCCAAGGTAGTCACTGGGCAAAAATGGTAGTGGCTGAAAAAAGGCAGTTTGGGGCCAGGCAAACAATACCCAGCAACACTGTGCTGGATGGTGGTCTGGCCTGTTGTCAAGGTCGTTTGAAAACTTGCACAAGGATAATGAATCCATAAACTGTGTCCAGACTGTTTTTTGAGCATGAAATTTGCCTCATGTTTACCCTGTTTGAAAACACTTTCATGAAGCATGAAGGAGAATTGTAAGGAGCAAAGCTCCATCTGTGGGCAAGAAGAGCCATAAATTCATTTTGGAAGGCATCTAGTAATTTACTAGGTTTTATATTTCCATAATATGTAGCCTACCTAGCTGTGCCTCTCAGGGTTTGGCTGAAGTCTGTGACAGAGGTTTCTCTCACCTTGGTATCTGTCTTGCTATATAAAATAGAATTAAGTAAAGGATAGTGAGATAAATACATATGAAATATGTATACAATATGAAACATTATTATAAAGTGTGAAGGAGAAAGGAAATAGATGGGGAATGCAGAGTTGGAAATATGGAAAGTTTCTTTTAAGCAGGACATTTAGTCTGGAAAGCACTGCATTAGGAACTATAGCCTATGCTTTGAAAGTCATTCTTCACAGAGAAACAGCTTTCTGATTTACGTTTTGTGTGGAGTTGCTCTTTATTATTTTGTAAACTCAAGTTCTCTAAGTGCTTATAAGAAGTTGTGTTACTTCTACAAGTGTTTGATTTTATTTGGTAGCTGGTTTTGTACTGATAGATCTCTTTTTCATTACTGTAAACTTGTATCTAGGCCAGAACAGATGCTAGTAGAGCTAGCTTAGTAGAGCTACATCTAACTTGGGCTTTTCCAAACTGTTGATAGCAATTTTACTTTTTTCTGTCTTTGGGTCAAAGTTTTCAAATGCATTTTAACTTTCAAATGTTTGTATTTTTTTCCAAGGTATTAACTGCCCACATCTACTTGAATGTGCTTATGTCTGGATGAAGCAATCTAATACTAGGCTAAACTTGGATTTGAGCTTAATGTGCTGGCAGTTCAGAGCTGATGCTGGGGATGATCCTACAAGGGTCAGCTTGAAAAGCTTAGTTTTGTTGGCTTTATGCAGAGAAATATGATTGCATAAATTGCTGAGCTATGGAAATACATTACTGTGGGGCAGACACAGTGAAGGGCTTCCAGACACGCAGAGGAGCTCAGCTTGAGGTTTTGGATTTGTCTCATGCTCTTGATGAGCTCATTGGACACAGCCAGCAGGAACTGAAAGCAATGAGTGCCTCATCACTTACTTAGCAGGGGCAGAGACAGCCCAAACAGTCCGTGCAGAACAGATTAGCCTGGAAAGATTCCCAGGAATGAAAGTATAAAAGCAGAGATTGGATCTCATTCCAGTAAGATGGTGGAAAAGACAGGCCTTGAATTCCCCCTTACAGCATCTGCTCTGAGGATGGACATGGCAAGAAGTGCTCTCCCCTATGGAGTGGCCTTGCTTCTTCCTGCTGAGGTGTTCATGCTGGCTGCAGTGCCGAGGCTGCCCAGCCAGATCCTGTCAGGCCATAAAATAGTCTCTGCAGGGGGCTATTTTTTTTTTGCCAAGAAAAGGTGCTTATATACCATAGCTGAGGGATTTGCTGTAGAAATCTGTAGAAATCAGGTACCAAATGGTTTAGTTTGCAGTGGGAGTTCAGTAGATTTTGTGTGCCTATGAAAAGCACAATCTGTGATGTTCATTTGAAAATTTTAAGAGGCAGATTTATGGGTTCTGAAGAGCCCTTTCTTGAAATCATAGTTTGTGGATTTTTAACAACTCTTAAGTTCCATATTGGAAGATTGCTTCTGAAGCAAAGAAATCTTCATTTTGACTCTAGTGTGTATTAAGAGATTTTCCATACTTACAGGACATCAGAAAAGAGCTATGCGGTGTTCAGTTTGGGAAACCTAGTTCTGCAGCATACAACCATCTTGCACTTAGCACGTGTAATTTAGTAAAATTTCTGCCCCTCCTTGTCTTTGAATAAACCAGAAAGAAAGCAACACAAAGCTTAATTTGCCAGTATCTCTGATGTTGACTTAAAAATTCCAGTTTAGATGAATATCTTTTGGAAGGAGGAGAGAAGGGAAAGAAAAAGTTTAGAGAGTTGAGTTGGGTTTTGGCATGTAGGCTGAGGGTTGGATGTTTTGGGGTTTTAACATCTCTGGAAACCTGGGCAAGTCATTAGGAAGAAAAAGCCTGTGAGTTATCCCACAGCTAGTGAGCAGGCATCTAGGAGGACTTACTGGCAGATGGATGACCCTTCAGAGGATGGAGAACCCTTTGTGCCTTGATTGCTCACACCGCTTCAGGGATCATTTCATGTCTTCCTGGTGCTAATTGTTTCTCTTAGTGGCAAAATAAAGCAATGGCTCCTACAGGCAGGGATGATGATTTTCAGGGCCAGGTTGTGATGCTGCTGAAAAGGTAATATTTAACCTGCTCTGGATTTTGACCATTCTATCAGTTTCCCATGCATCCTGAGCAGTTGTAACATGTCCTCATGATTCAGTAATGGAAAATATTTTTCCACTCTTTTTAAAATACGTACTTAAATGTAATTTGTTAAATGAGGTCCCTACCTCTTCCTGAGATTCTTGAGAACCATGTTTTGGTCCAGGGCAAATGTGTCAAGTTACAAACCATAGAATAAACGAATTTGAAATGAAAATGCCATCAAGTATTAACTTTGACAGCACCAATGGTTCTGCTGTAATAAGTTTATCTTTGCGCCTGCAGTCTGCTAATGGAAAAAAAAAATTGTATTTATGAGTTATTATGGCATTTCCATAATTTCATTGCAGAATAATGCTCCCATGTTAGAGAAAAATCTGTGAGCTTGCATTTAAGCATGAGAATGCTTCACTGATGTCCAGGAGTTCAGTTTTACAGTCCTCAGCACTATTCATTCATAAAGCCTAGCAGGATTTTATTAAAAGTATTTCTAATGTATTTGTGATAATTTATGCTTCTTTTTCCAAACAATTGAACATTTAATTTAATTTAGAGAAGCCTACAATAATAAAACCACAAAAAAATATAGCATGCAAAAGCTGAGCTTCTTCTGTAAAGCAATTAATATAATGAAATTCCTTCTGGGAAGGGTAGATCTTGTATCTATATGTCATTTTTGTAATTTTTTCAGGTAACAAGTTAAACTCTACAAACTTTATTAAAATATTTGAACTTTAGAGTTTTCCTGGTTATAATTTTCTGGATTTTATGCAACCTACACACTGTGTTGTAATACAATATTAATAATACATGATATTTTAATTTTATTTGGTAACGTGTACATATTTAAAATAAGGGAAGAACAGTTCTCCAGCACTCATCAATGATTCAGTGCAGTGCTGCAAAGTGTACTTGCAGTTCTTTTCTTCTAATATCATCTGCAGCTGTTAAAATGGTGCATTGTACATTTGCAGGCTGAGATGATTTGGAAATAAAACCAAGATTTAAAATATTTCTATGCAGTAAACAAGCAAAGAGTGATGTTCATCATGCTCTTTACTGCAGATGCTTTTTCCTTTTACAGGTTGCACCTCAGGGCCTACCTAGTAGTTTATAGATAATAATATCCAATTAAACTATATCATTTTCCTCAACACATACCCCCCTGAAACAGTCTGGTGGGTGAGGAACCAAACAGCATGTGGAGGTTTTGTTTTTGTTGGTTCAGTGTCAATAAATTCTCTTTGGTACCAGATTTCTGCCAAGTGAATAATTTTTTTTTCTTTTTTACTTTTCCCCCTCAGGAGTTAGAAAACAATTCATTTGTTAAGGGTACTGGGAGTAGAAAGAGCTTTGTGTGCTAACAGTGGTATGGGAAAATTATCCTTACTCAGTCATGCACCTTGTACACTTTTTACAGCTATTTCCAGTATATTTTTTTTAATGGTTATTGCTGACACTTGTAGGTACCGTGTACTGTTCATAACCCTTCTGTGTCCACAGTGCACCCTCTCTGCATGTGGATGTTACAACAGACTTATTTCACAGAATATTCCGAGCTGGAAGGGACCCACAAGGAACATCAAGTCCAACTCAAATGCATGGCCTATATGGGGATCAAACCTGTGACCATGGTGTTACTAGCACCATGTTCTAGCCAGCTGTGCTAATCTCAGGGTCATCTTCTATTGTAGATAATTTGGGGCTTCTGAGAGCTAATTTTTCTACCTTGGTGATTTCTTCTGCCTCCTCTTTGCTCCTGCTGTGTTTGGAAGCAGACGTGTGCCATCACTCAAGCTGTCACCCATCTGGCTGTTCCCTTGTCCTGCCACAGGAGTGCAGGGAGTGCCCACCGTTCAATGGACACCCTTCGACTGCTCATCAGGACTTGGAGCAGTCCTGGCACTGGCACTTCGGAAGGAGAAGTTATTGTTTCAGCAGGAAATGTGGCCCCCACACTGTTCCTTAGACATTTTACTGGGAAGATATAAAATACTGTATTGCAGAAATCACTTTCTCTTGGGAATAAGGATGGTTCAGAAAAGTTTCTGATGAAATTGCAAATTGAGGTTCACCCTTTTAATTTCTGCACTTGGAACTGGGCTCTTTATAACTGTCATTCCCTGTTATGACATTTTGGGACCAAAGTCTTTGTTCTCTGAGGCATTGCTCACTGGAGGCTTATTTTGATGTTCAGCAGTATTTACAGTTTAAACTGTTCAGATTGGAAGTGAGCAAATCAGGAAAGTGGCATTGTTTCCCCTTCCTGCCTGACTAAATATACAAACATTTTATTAAAACAGACCCATGGTTTGAGTTGTTTTGTCGAAGTAGTTTTGGTTAGTAACAAAACACAAGTTTTCATACTGGGACAATAATACTGCAAGTTTGACAAACATGATTTGAGTAGCCAGAAAATAGTGTGTGGATCATAAACAGCTAAGGAAAGAACAGAAATGCTAGCAGGGCATAATGCAATGCATTGCTATTTCTTACAGTTAGTTTTTTCTTTGCTAGACAAAATTCCTCCTAATATTAAAAACTATGGAAATTTTTTTCCCAATAGTAGTGTGAACTCCATAGAATATTAAAGAACTTATAATATGGTGAAAATACATCATTTATTGCAGTGCTAAATACAAAAAGACAATAAATAAAGTATTCTGTAGATTACGAGAATGTGAATCACTAAAAAGCAGCGTATTGAGACCACGGTGCAGTTAGTGGTATGGTGGTCTCAGGCTATGCCAGAAATTAGCTATAATGTTAAAATTTTTTGAGTGGTTTGGTTTAAGTTGAATAACACTTACACTCCGAAAGGAAGATTTGTGCTGTGGAAAGAGACTGGATCGATTTTTATATTGATTCGCAGTTTACTCAGGGGTTTTGATTGCATCAGGATTTGATCCTATTCCAATAAATCATGCATAAAAAGGAATAAACTGCAGTAAATCTGATTGACCCCAAACTTAGTTCTTTGAGGATCAGTAGTATTTAGATAAAATATATATAATTATCTCTTCCACTGGGGTTTTTCATTTGAGAAGACACAGCTATGTGAACATAACTGTAAACAAAGCAGATCTGACTCTGTAACATTTTAAGCTTATATTATAACTCATAGTTTGCCACGATATCCAAGTGGTTGATGTTTTGGGACAAACTATGGAATTCCTATGGGTTATCATTTTGATGTGGTTAATGACATGTACAATTGTAAGCTTAAGGAATTCTATTCCTTTTGGCAAAGATTCATCAATGCATGAAATTATACAGAACACCCTGGATTTTCATACAGGAAATGCCCTTAGTTACTTACCACATGTCTAAAAACCTTCCTCACTTGTATTTCTCTTTGTAATTGTCTTTGCTATAGGAAAAAAGTAGTCTATTCAAAGGCAGTCATTTAGTTTTGATAACATGAGAGCTGTAATATTTTTTTTCCTTGTGATCAGATCTGTCTGTTTCTCTCAGGTTTTTGAGGCAGTGTGTTCCCATAACAAATGCCACAGGCTGCAGAATCTTTGATGTTAAGATGGTGCTCCGATTAAGAGATAGGCAGCCAGCAAATTAGAAATGCTGATTCTCAGATGCCAAGCTGGAACTTTGATTAGTCACTGGCAATAAATATAAAAGTCATATCAAAATATCTTCCTCACTCATAGATAAATATTATGTGTCATGCCTGTCTCTTTTGCAGCAATCCCTCCCGTTGTCTGCAAAAATGACCAGCAGTCAACATGTGGCACAGTGGCAGCAAGTAGTAGAGTGGTCCATGAAATATTATGCCAATTATGTAAGGATGAAGGACATAAAATAATACATATATTAAGTACCTTGCATAGACAGCAGTAGCTGCAGTTTACCTGGGCCAATCTTTTTGATATTAATTTTTCTTACAGTGCATACTGTTTCGTAATGGATAATCTAGTCTGTGTGGCTTCTCTAAAGCCCCATTCGTCTGTGGGATCTCCCTCAATGAGCTGAGCAGGACAATAAGTATAAATGAGCTGTTGATCACAGTAATTGTATAAACATTGATTAATTATTTTCATAGTGTTTTTCAGCTATTTTATATTATATAACTATATTTTAACAGTGATAAAAATGTGTAAAAACCCCAGTAGTATCCTGAACAAAATACAAATTTCCAAGGGATTTATTTTACAGATTTTAACCCTTAACTGCTTGATTTAATTTCTAGTTAGTAGGAAATCCATCATGTACTCAAAAGAGCAAGTACTATACATTTTGTGACAGGGTAAAAAGGGAAGCTACATCATCCACAGAAATAATGAAGTTGAATCCCTGATTTAAATTCAAAGCTCAATTCCGCCTTAACTATAAGAGCTGCAGCTGGCATCTCATAATATAAACACTTAAGTGGCCTGTTGAATTTATCCTCAATGTCCACAGATGAAGATGAACTTTCTTTAGAGCTTCACTTCTCTTCAATTCCTGCCTGTGGTTTTAGCTTTTCTGCAGACTTCCCAACAGCCCTGTGTTTCCCTGGCAGCACTGAAAGTTCGGTAGCAAACCTGCAAACATCCCTGTATTCAGCTCTCTGCAGCTGTGCAAACAGCACAATGCATTTCCAATATTCTGCTTTAAACATGCACATGGATAATTGAATTTCAAAGCAACAGCTCTACTAATTCTTTTCTCAAGATGCAAATGACTAGTGTGACTTCTCACCAGATTGGGAGCTTAATGGAACAATCAGTCTGATCTAAATCCTCCCCAAGGCATGAGCACAGTTGGGGGTATTTCTGCAGGTCTAATCCATACTTTACTCACTGTCAGGGTGCAAAACTAATAGTAGCCTGGAGTCAGCAAAGTTTTCCCATACAAATCCAATACTGGAGTTACTTCCTCTTATAATCTACATTATTTCAGAAACAATGGCCCTGATTCTTGTATTTTTTCTAGGGATCAAGCATCAAGATAAAAGTTTAAACATGAAAAAAGATTCAAGGTCTTTGGAAAGATTTAGTATGGCAAGAGAGGGTATTTCTTAAATTCAGTGTCTTCCAGCAAAATGGTGCTTAATAGTTGTTAAAATATGTGACATTTTTGGCTCTAGTATATGTATTTCCTGGTATTTTTTTTAAATTATCCTTAACTTGATAAATGCTTGGCATCTTCTCCTCTGACCATTGCTATTGTACAGCCAGCTTTTAAAAGAAAGGTTGAAAAATACATTAGATTCCTCAAAGGCAGTCAAGGAAATTTACCATCTTGCTTTCCAGTTCACAGAAACAGATATGAAAGTTTTAACTTCTAACTATAGGGAAGTCCAACTCTAATTAGTTCAACATAGAAAATGAAGGCCCAAGTTGCTTTGGTCATGCCTTCACAACTTTGCCTAACTCCACACGCACCTAAAAAGAGCTGAAGAGAGCTTTTATTTTTTTTATTTTTTTTTTTTAAAGCAAGATATTGTGAACACTTGAAAATGAGTGCGAATTTCAACTTCAAAATGCAATTAAAATTTCCATGGAAGGCCTGTATTTCCAAGTAGCTGGTCATTAGTGATACAAGAAGAGAATATTTTTTTCAGTCAGTGCTAAGTTTTGGGCTGAAATTTTTCACCTTTTTAAGGTCTTTCCATCTGAAATGCATGTGTGCGTGTAGAGGCAACTATCTATCTGTTCTCCAGTGTGAGACATGGCCATGTTTTTTACATGCTTTGAAGTTGTGAACTTCTCAGAGCAAATACATATAGGATACCTGTGCTGATTTTGGAATGGGCAGAGTTAATTTTCCTCATAGTAGCTGCTATAGGGCTGTGTTTTTCATTTGTGCTGAAAACAGTGTTGCTCACACAAGGATGTTTTAGCTATTGCTGAGCAGTGCTTAGAGTCAAGGCCCTTTCTGTTCCTCACCCCACCCCAGCAGCACAAGGAGTTGGGAGGGGACACAACCAGGACAGCTGACCCCAACTGATCTAAGGGATATCCCACACCATACCTTGTCATGCTCAGCATGTAAAGCTGAGGGAAAGAGAAGGGAAGGGGCGGACATTCAGAGTCATGGTGTTTTGTCTTGCCAAGTCATCATCATGTGTGATGGACCCCTGCTTACCTGGACATGGCTGAACCAGCATGTCCATGGGAAGTACTGAACGAATTCCTTGTTTTGCTTTGCTTGGTTTGTGGCTTTTGCTTTACTTGTAAAACTGGTTTTAACTCAACCTACAAGTTTTCTCACTTTTACTCTTCTGATTCTCTCCCCCATCCATCAGGGAGAAGTGAGTGTGCATCTGTGGAGTTCACAGTTGCCATCTGGGGTTAAACTAAGTCATTTTTGGTGCTCAGTGTGGGGCTCAGAGGGTTTGAAATAATGACAGGTTTGATTGGAACATGCTAGATGGAATTTATAGCTGTTGTTGCCGTTTGGTTATTAATTGGCAGACTCCTGTGTTTGCACAGGGTTCATTTGTGTGTATTAGAGTCCAGAGCTCATTAGTGGCTGCTTTTTGCTTTCGCTGCTGGCTGTACTGCTGTGCTGCTGATCACCTCACTCTGGGAACGTTTGGATAACAGCAATGGAAATGCTCCTGGGCTGGCAGATGGCCCAGACATCGCTGCTCTTTCCGTGCTGATGCATTGGACAGGCTGGAGGTCCACAGTGAACTCGAGTCAAAGGGACTGTGACCTGTGGATGAGTCCACGGTGCAGCAGGCACCTCTCAAAGTGTCTGTGGCTGTGAAAAAGCCCCCACCAGAGCAGGTACATCTTGAAGTGTTTTTGGCTGTGGCTGTGTCTGTGCCACAGCAGGTACACCTCTGAAGGGACTGT
>JAWWEU010000005.1:18608609-18640428 GCA_035583155.1 Acropternis orthonyx | reverse complement strand
CTGGAAGAGGTGCACCTCAAAGCAACTGTGGCTGTGGATAAGTCTGTGCCACAGCAGGTGTCCTCCTGAAGAGACTGTGGCTCATAGATAAGGCTCCATCTGGACCAGGTACATGCCTGAGGGACGGTAGTCTGTGGGTAAGTCCAAGTCAGAGCAGGGGTAAGGGGAGGAGTTAATTGTAATGGGCTCGTCCAAAAGGACCTGGAGTGCACATTTGTATTGGAAATAGCTTTAAACTGTCGAGTTGCATTTTATGGTAATTACTGCAGCAGGAGCCACCTGAACAGAGGACAAGCCTTAAAAGAAGCAGTGCAAGTGCTTAGTTGCCATCTGTTAAACCATGACAATGGCAAAGAGTGAAGAATGGTACAAGAATTCTGTTTCATGAGGTGGATGCAGCTAGAGGGGTACTCCTGGCGGCTCATGATGTTGTACCTTGCTTGCATTAATACTGGGCAGTAACAGATTGTCCTGTGTAATATCACTGTCCCCCTTGAAAGCCAGTCAGATTTTACCAAGGAGAAGAAACCTCTTCTCCCTTTGCAGTGCCGTTTCTGTGCATTAGAGCCAGAGTGCCACTGAGCAGACACAGAGCAGGAGCTGGATTTGTAGTATGTAGCATTTACTTATTTATTCATTATCTCTTTTTTTCTCTTCTTCCCTACTCTTTGATCACAGATTCTCTACATTTTTTATTTTACCTCCTTGTGCTCCATTTCCCAATTTTTTTTCTCTACCGTTATTTCCCCTGGGATTCTTTTTCCTGTTCATATTTTCACAGCATTTTTGAAGCAGAAAATGCATCAGAGATGCTTTGAGTTTAAAGGGAACGTTAAAATGCACAGTCTTTGAGAGACATCAGGGCTAACGTGGATTCAGTTCCCTCTTTGGTGAGGAGAATGGGGTGGGCCTGGCATGGCTGGCTGGCTGGCAGGGCAAGTACTGTCCCCAACAAGGACCAGAACAAAATAGGAGCAGCCTGGTGGGAGCTGCTCACCTGAGCTAAAAAAGCACCACAACCTGGTACCTAACCACTGCCACCATTGCTCTGCCTCACTGATGGAAACACTGATGGAAAAATACTTTAAAGATAATCTGAAATTTTCAAAAGCCTCAATATTTGGTAGTCAAACAAGAGAAATCTGAGTGATAGAAAAAGCTCACAGCAACAGACATGCTCGTGTAGTTGTCTTGCTAGCAAGCAGCATGGAGGTAAGCAATGGTGACCTTCAAAGCTGCATAGAAAAAAATGATGCAGCTTCCCTGCTATGGCAATGCCATAAAAACCAGTGATGCGAGCTATGGAGAGGGAAATTAGAAGGTGGTGATTCCCAGTGCTCTCCCCAGGAGGGGGCACAGGGTCAGGAGCATGGGTGAGTGTCCCACTGCCAACACATGTGCTCTTGCACCCTTTCAGGAGTTTACCACGCCACTGAATTATCCTCCTAATAGAAAAGAAATGCTAAAAGCAAGTGCAGCCATGTGCAAGCATCCCTGAAAGACATGGCCTGCTGGCACTTCTTTAAATCTGGCATTTAAAATTGCTCAGACAGATGGAATGAAAGTATGTAATAAAATGTGACATTTTATTTTATCATCTACATTTGTTAAGTGAATTCTTCTGATCTTTCCCACTGTCAGTAGCACTGAGTGTGAGTCAGATTCTGACAATTTGTAGTTTATAAAAACCAACTCCAGGGGTCAGACAGAAAAACAATAAGTAATAATTAATTACATGATACACATTCATCCACAGAATCTGGCTGTGGTGTGTGACAGCTCAGCCTAACAGAAAAAAATGACACAATTGCAGAAAGCCACAGCTTTATAGTCAACGATTTACAGACTACTTCTCAGTACATTTCTCTCTTTTGTGGTTTCCCTTACATATATATTTCTAAGTATCAAGGTTTTATTAGAAATTCAGAAAGAAAAAAATGCATTTGTTTTCCTCACTAAGTCAATCACACTTGTTTGCTTTGGTATGTAACATAGTACCTTCTCTTGGTCCTCTTCAAAGCACAGCTCCATTAGATTCATGTTGTCTCTCCCTCTCCTTCACTCCTTGCAGCCCTGGGCACACTCCCAGAGCCTCTGCAGAGCACAGGTATAGCTGGCAGCTCTCACGGACTGCAGCAGACAGGCACACTGATTTCACTTCCCATTTTCTTGTTCAAGAGAAGCAAACCCTGAGGGTCAGCACTCTGCACTTAGCATTGCTAACAAAAGGAGCAGGTAGAAACCTGACATAAGCACAGACTGACCTCTGATGCTATGGAAGATTGCGCCCCAACCCTCCTTTGAAAATTTGGTCAGAGACTTCATCAGCAGTTATATCACTTAATGTTCTTTTAGTGCTAAATTGGGAATATTAAGCAGTAAATGATTGAACTTTTAATTTGCCATTAAATTAAAAGCAGCCTCCTCACTGCAAGAGAAATGTCATGGAGAACTAACTATATCTAACAGTATTTTGCAAACAATTTTACTGCATTTTATAGTAACACTTTTCTGGGGCCTAGCGCTGAGTTTGCAATGACTACTTGGTTCTACTACAAACACTAATAGCTTTCACCCTAGGACATACCAAAAATACCTGTACAGAGGTAAATATTAATTCCACTGTAGCAGCAAGTAGGAGTCCCAACTTCAAAGCAGAAAGTGCTGTGTTTAGTGCTTTATCAACAAAACTGAAACACACCTGGGCCTTTAAAGCTGACAGTCTGAGGAACTGCAATATTTACATAGATGCTTACACAAATACCTGGGAACAAAGACTACTAAAATTTCTTGTCATGATTTATTTTTGGCACCAATTTTCCCACCAGAAAGCCAAAGTAGCCAAGAAAGTCCTGCACCTGTTTATAAGGTGTAGAAATGAGCTGAAAGCTGGAGATACAAGGGATGGGCTTGTACAAGACGGTTCCCTTGAGGAACAGAGGCAACATTAGTAGATGGATTTATAGTCCAGGATGCTCATTTGGAAATGGCTGTTCCGCTGATGAGAGCAGGTGGTGACTGCAAACCCAGCCGCTTGCAGGTGGGGAATGAGGCAGGTAAGCTCCTGATCCTGCTAAAGTTCAAAATCCTGGAAGCCCAGGCCCTCACTCCCCAAAGCATGGCATCCCTCATCTGTGTAAACAGTGAGAGGTCAGCGTATCCTGGGCGCCACTGCTGGCTGAAAAAATATATGGCTAAATATAAGTGAAGCCTCTAGTTTGCATCTGCCCACTCCAGGATCAGTACTGACCTCTCCCTGCTGCCCAGCATTGATGCTGCAAGGGAAACCTCATCACTACTGTTGCTCTTAATATCAGTGTTATCTCTGGCTATGTAGAATCATAGAACCATAGAATGGTTTGGGTTGGAAGGGACCTTAAAGATCATCTGGTTACAGCGCCCCTGCATGGGCAGGGACACCTTCCACTAGACCAGGTTTCTGAGAGCCCCATCCAACCTGGCCTTGAACACTTCCAGCAATGGGGCATCCACAGCTTCTCTGAGCAACCTGTTCCAGTGCCTCTTCACAGTGAAGAATCTAAATTATATATACATTTCACTTCTAAGAAACTTGTCACTTGGTGTAATCTATGCTGTTTGATGGTGTTGAGAAGCAGAGGGAATAACTGAATGAAGAGACCATGACAGCCCACTGGGTAGTTGAACAAGCAGCAAGCTCCCTCTAGATAGCACTCACTGCTCAGTGAGATTGCTTTGACCACTGACTCTCATGTCCTTTCTTTCCAAGTAGTCTAAAAAGTATGCTCTTCTTTGGTGGATATTTTTTTTCTATATCAGAACTTGTGAACATTGAGGAGTATTTTCAAGAAGGCAGTTGCAAGTGGGGACATTCTCAGCAGGTGCACCAAACACTGGATAGGAAGAGCTTCCCTCAGGGGATGATTGGATGGAAGTTGGGGTTCTGCCACTTGGGTTTTTGGTTGCACCTCTGAAAAATACACAGGCCACAAATTATTTGCAAAAATTATTCAGCAACACATTTCAAATAATGAATATTTCAAGTAAATTATTATGGGCCATACTTGAATAGGGAAAGAAGCAAAACAGATGATAAATTATTCATGCAGCTTTAGCACTAATATAATAAATATTACATGGTGTCAGAGGGAAATGAGGGATTTTGAAATGAAGAAATAAATTAACTATGAAGGAAAAGCACCTGGAAATCAGAGAAGGTGAATACAGAGATTTGAGATATGTGAATAATAATGAAGAGACTTAATGGGGGAAAATAAAAAGGGTGAGAACTATGAGTCACTTCAAGAGGCAAAACACTCTTCCTCTTTAGTTCTTTCTCTACAGAGAATACACAAACTTCTCAAACCTCCTTCAGCTCTGTCTAAAAACAAAATGCAGAAAACAGAAAAAGACCCCTGGAGTTAGTCAGGTGGGAACATAACTAGATCTGGCTAAGGGAATTACATGATCAGAAGTACTGTTTTACAAAAGGGCTGTAACATTTGGAGAAAAATACCGTTTTTAATATCAAATAATGTGTTATTTTTGTTTTGCCAAGTAACTTTTCTCACCAGCTTAATACTGAATTAGGACAACAGAATTGTACATTTCTTAAAGACAAAATCCATAAGGCTTCTGCTGTGCTTTGGGTACACATTCAGCAGCATTAGCTGCCATGCCATTGATCACATCTGAATGGTCAGTCAAATTTGCTCTGACATATTGCATCCAGTAGCAACAACATTAATTCCATGTTTGGTCTTTTGCTCAAGTGTAGTGTGTACAGATTCTTACCAGTCTTATCAATTGACTCTTCATTTTAACATTCAAAACCAGTATTTTTTTATTTTTTTTAAATCTCATTTCTGTTTGAAAGATGAATTTAACCTTTTTTTCCCTTCCAAATCTCTCCTGATTGACCTTACTTTTTCACCAGTAAGTAAAAAATGGGGGAGACGAAAGAAATTAAAAAATCCCAATATATTCCAAACAGATTTTGAAAAAAATACTTTTTCTAAAAGTGGAAATGGAGACACATTACACGTTTTTTCCCTATTGACAATGAACTCATGCTTCTTTTAACCTCAGGAGTAACATATTAAAATGAAATGTTTTACGTTCGTCATTTCCGTAAATGTCTCATTTACAAAATCTGTCATGGGCACACCAGTCGCCTCTTCATTGGACATTTACCAGCCTTGGCATATCAATCCATCTCTTGCACATCTGCTCAGAAAATGTAATTAGTTATAGCCATATGCTGCAGAAGTACATGATAAAACTTAAGGAAAAGGCCAAGAGACTTGACAGCCTTTCTCCTTCCTACGGTGTGTATTTTGCTGAAGACTTAGAAAAGTGAGACGCTTTTCTTGCCCTCTGCCACAGGGTGGTGATATCACTGTGTCCTAAGCAACTTCCCGAGATCAGGCAAAGCAATTAATAGTTTATTCTAATACTTATGGTTCTGTTCACTTGAGAACAAAAATTTATGGTATAAAAAGACATAGTATTCCCCAAATAGACATACTTTCTTTTCCTGGACATTAGCATACTTATGAACTTGTCCTTGCAAGGCATTGTTAAATAAGATGTACAGGGAGCCTCATCAGAAGTTTTATAATATGGGAGAGCATGAGAAGATCTTGATACACAAAATGACACTCATGTGCAGCAAACACGGAAACTCCAAGCTTGTTGATCAGCTTTTAACAGCTGTGCTCAAGTTTTCTGGCAAGTGGCAAAGGAGAGAGGGGCTCACAGTTCAAAACTGAGCTGTGCCTCGGTAATCAAAAGTTGGTTCAATGGCCTCTTTGTGCCACTTCGGCTCATGGGTAGAGCTGTTCCATGTTCATGAGTGTTCAGCCCCTGCATTCAGTGACCATGTCTCTGCAAAAGGGATGAGCAAAGGGCTGGTGTTTAATAAAAATTGGACTTTAAAATTAAAACTGAGGATCCTTTAAAATTGCTTTTATTTACCTTGCTACAGGTACTGAAATAGAGCTGTTATAACTATGATTTATCCATTAATCCCAGTTTCTTCAAAGCTCACCCCAAAGCATGAAATGTGCCCTGAATATACTATAGTTCTATCTCCATGGCACGGGATTTCCAACTGTTCTCAAAATCCGTTGTAATGAAACATCAGTTAAGTTTTTTCATGGATGGTACATTAACAGCCTCAGTTGGTAGCATGTTTAGAACACAAAATTACAGTTCAATTCACAAGAGATTTGAGCTTTCAACAGGACCTCACAGTGTGGACCAGAAGCCACTAGCCACTAGTTAAATGATAAGGAACAAAACAAATTTGGAAAAGACTGAATTTTGTCAACTGTGGTCTTTTTTTTTTTCCTTACTGAAATCCAAAACAATGTGTTACTGTTCACTGTATGAACAAAATCATGGTGATTTTGCAGTACAGAAACACCATTTTAAGTTCATCTCTGACATACCACATTTAGTTGTTCTGTATGTTGTTTAATGCCTGTACATTTTTCTTAAAAATGCCCCAAATCCACTTTCAAATTATTAGCATTCTTTTACTTCAGTAGGGGGATCAAAATTAAAGCTGCTGTACCTCCAGCCTTCACCTTTTCTTTTAGGATTGATTAGTAAAAAAGAAAAGCTCTCCTAATTATAGAGATTGAGCTTGCTTTATAAACTGGGCTATTTTAAGATCTGTTTACAAGATCACAATATGAAACATCATCCAAAACCAGCGTGAATTTTTCTGAAGAACATGTAGCAGTAGAATATGCATTTGTAGCTGTTACACTGCCCTGTAATTAAGAGTTTATTGCTTCCCTTCTAAACACACATTGCGGCTGCTGAAGAACAGCTGAGATAATTAAAATGAGACAATGGAAAATGCTCCCCCTCCAAAAACTCACCCTCCAACCTTTTAGAAAAAAATGGCAGGATTGTGGTCACTACCAAATGTAAGATACTGATTATAGTTTTCTGCTCCAGTTTCTTTTTAATGAGCAAATTTCCCCCAAATACTATTAATAATTTTAATTTTGCTTAATTGGGAGACTTTGTATCAGAACAGCGGAACAGTCTTTGGTCTTTTCATTCATTTGCATGGATTCTGGATCACAGCATGGTGCTGGAGTGGTCAGCAATCACATTGGGAATGTTTGTGTATCCCAGAATGAATGAGAAAACCAAAAAAAACCAAGAGGCTTCATATAAATACATTTGCATGGATAGAATTACTCAGAGAACTCAATTCTGCTCTGAACTGATATAACATTTTTTTTAAAATGTAAAATTACTAGTAATAAATTAATAAAATAACTGTACCACAAATAATGAATGAGAACAATCTAACATCTGTATCCGTGTTATTGGAGAGGGACTCCAAAGGAAAATCTTCACAGACTTGCAGTTTATTTGTTCTGAATAAATACTTTAATAAATCAGAGAACATATTAAAAAGCAGAGATGAAATAATACTGTTTTCCATAAAGGTCATCCATAAGATAAATGTTTCTAAGGGTAAATGAACATAATACAGCAATAGTGTTGATCAGCTTTGTCAAATTGAGATAACAACTTTCCAAGAAGCGAAGCCAGAAATCCCATGGCAACCCTCACAAACTTCACACACACACACACATTTGGTGTAGGTAGCAAGCCATAAAAAGTAAGAACCAGAACATTTCAAGGTAAGGGTTAAAAACTAAGCTAAATATAATTTAAGCCATGAAAGCAAATATCCTTCTAGTTGTATCCAAGGTACTTTTTTCCTTCTGTCCTATTTTTTTATTTTCTATATTCTGAAATCTATGTATAAACTGCAATCCAAATGACAGATGACAGTTACCTTTGAGCCACTCCCAGAATCTGAGTAAGAGACAAAGTACAATACCTCCTTTTGCTCCTCAGCATCTCTCTCAGCACTGGGGTAGCTACGAGAACAGGAGTTACCTTTCCCTGGTGTGTGCCTGGCTCCCAGCTCGCCATGCCCTGCTGTTTGCCAGCTCCTCTGTCAGGGGACTGTGTACCCTGTCCTAACGTGGCTGTAAAAGCCCTTATTACACCTGGGAGAGGTGCTCAGTGGGTGAGCAGGAACCAGTGTCAGAAGTGGCTTTACATTTCTTATGGAAAGGATGAAAAAAGACAAAACCTCCCCGGAAACATCTTCTATTGGTGTCTCTGCATTTTAACCAGAGAGGGCATGGCTTTTCTTACCTTGGTTATATGAACCTGGCTGAGGCTTGCCAGTTTGACCCAGTACTGTCATTGTGTATTAGATATTCAGGGTATGTTGATGATCATCTGTACTGAGTGTCTCTCTGCTGAAGCAAAACCTCACATATGAAGAAAAGGCTAATCCAAATAAAAGGTTCTAGGTTCAGCCTTCAGCAGAAGTGTATTTCTTCATTTGCTGTACCCAAACGTGACAAAATGAGGCACAACTGTATTTGTATAATATTTTTAAATTCTTTTAACAACTGCGTGCCACAGTGCACAATCATCATCTGAGAAGATTCTAAATTTGATGCTTTTTCTGCTCTTGTGCCTCCCCTTTTATATTTCTCCATTAATTTTCTTTCCTACAATGAGAAAGTAACAAAATAGGCACAATATTAGGAATAAAGCAACATGCTGGAAGGCACCAATAAATATTGAACAATTTACTTTACTATGTTAAGCTGTCAAAATTAATTCACTAACAAAATTTCTACTCTTCTGTCAGTGAATGAACACAGAGTCTCCAAAGAGTTATTCTCACTTGGCTATTTTCTCTCAAACCCAATTGCAAATCTGTCTCTAACCTTGTTTAACTTTGCTTTTATGTCAGCTAAGTGTCTGCCAGGTTGTTTTGTTTATTGCAAAAGGTATTGCTGGTGGACAAAAGTAGGAGAGGATGTACTGAATTCTTTTAACAGTTTTTCTCTTCATAATGTAATTACTCTCAATTTCCACTCTATTTCATAGACTCACATAGTAATTTTTAGGTTGACAAGGACCCTCATAAACTTCCTTCTTTTGCTTTTATTAGATAGAAACTTTGGACTCTTGGGCTATGTATATTGAAGAATCAAGCAGTAAAAAGAGATGATAAAGCAGTAGTGATTCTGAAACTTCAGTAGGCCCTGCCAGCCTTAAGGGCTTGATACCAGCTTTGTGGGGCCCAAGCAATTCTTACAGGCTCCTGGGTAGGAGATGATGATTTTCAGATCACCTCTGACTTTGTCTTGTAACCCAACAGCCAAATAATACAGTGCCTGAGTGAAAAAACATTTTCCCTTAGAACTTAGAAGGAACTTTGTGATAGTTGTATGTGTAAAGAGCATCATGCTCAGCTCTCAGTTTACATACTATTTTTTTACCTCCTGGTGAATGCTTGATTTATTATTTACATGAACACAACCCCAGAGTACAAATAAAAAAATAAACATCTTATTTGTTTTCATTTACAAAAAAGAGCCTGGTGAGATGTTTACTTTTGAAAACATCCAAACATTGGTGCATGTTGGAAAAGCAACATAGATTTCTTGAAGGAGTTTATGGTTCTCTCTGTTGGCCAACACTTCTTTTAATCACTCTATATTCAATAATGTGCCTCTGAGGGATGGCATAGATAAGGCTTTTCTCTCTCCACAATGATGGCAGGACTTGAGTAAAGACGATGGCTAGGAAACAACAGGTTCACACAGTAAAATCATCAAAGCTATGCAGTGCTTTATGAATGCTTTGCTGTCCGAGTGCTTTCTGCAAGGGCTGTACAATTTGATCCTCTAATGACTCCAGTCAGTCCCACTGGGTAGCAGGTACGAGCTCCTCCGTTTGTCAGAAAAAAGGTTTATTTAGCCATTTTCTCTGAGTAAACTTAAAACATATCAGAGCAGCTTATTGCATATATATACTCTGCCCTCATCCATTCTTCATGAAGGGACTGTTTGTCCCAAACAGTGGTCAGTGCTGATACATATGCAGTATTATAGTGACTTAGACATATGAAAGAAAACCACTTGATATTCCTTCTGGCCTGCAAAGCTCCTGCTGGAAGGTTGGTTTGATGATTAATTTATACCAGCATGATCCTTATTTTAGTGATGCTATCAGTGAAATCCTGCCCATAGCTATCAGGCAAATGAAAAAATTCAATACATAAATAACAAATCTTTCTGAAAGGTCACTATTTTGGGCATAGGCTGACAGCAGCAGGGGCCATACTTCTTTCTTTTTTTCTCTGGACATGCATCTTGTCACAGATCAGCTGTCAAGCGATGGAGTCTGTACCTGGCAACCATTTAAAATCATTCAGTGCTTAGAGCCACTGATGTCTTACCCACACAAACCACATGTTTTACCTTTATTACCGGCAATTTGCACCGGTGACAGCTCCTGCTAGGTAGCTGAGAAGCTTTTTGTTCTTGTCTTTGTATGTGTTTTCAGTCTAACAAGAGAGAGAGACATTGTTTACAGGCCCTAGATATTAATCACTGACATACAAAAAGGAAGCATGTTCCCAACAACTGAACTTTCTTGGAATTTTTAACTCTTTATGGTCAAGACATAAACCAAGCTAACTAAATATGGCAGGCCAACAAACTGTGCAATCACAATTCTCTCTGAGGAAGCTGGTTGTGGGTATCCAGGAGCTGGGGTTTACACACTGAATTCTGAGCAAAGGAAGGCCCCTTTTCTTTCTTTTAAATATTTATTTGACTTGTGCTTTCCAAATGCCTGTAAAAAAATTCAGAATGCTGTAGAAGGCACTTCAAAAGTATCTGACTAGCAACCCATGACTACCTGCCAATGGTCCCGTCTCTGATGCTGGGCAGAAAGGGCATCACTGTGAAAAATGAGAGCTGCTGGGCCAACAAAACACACTTGGTCACATTTTCTCTGGCTGCTCAAGGAAGTTAATAAGCTGGGCTGGTTCTGCATTTTACAGGTAGTGATTATCTAGCTCACAAACTGCAGGTGCAGTTTGAATTTTCCATTTTACAATAAAACACCAAGGTTGCTTTTAAAGCAATCTCACATACATTTGAGAACAAAACCCACACAGAACTGGATGAGAAACTTTTGACCACTCAGAGCTGTTGTTTCATGCTCTCTGCAGCCAGATACGCTAAAACATCGCACCGTTTTTACACTGGTTTCTTTTCTTGAAGATCAGATTTGCCTTTTAGTGTTTAATTAATTTCAGTCTGCAAATCTGAGTCAAGGCCTCCAGACAGAAGCTCTTGGCTGTAAGCAGCTGAAACCTGAACTCCCAGTCAGACTTTCTGGCACTTCAGAAATTATTTAAAGTGGCTGAGCTCTAACAAGCTGTACCAAGCTATCTGAAAAGAGCACAAAGAAAATCCAGTAAGAAGAGGCAGACTGATTTTGAGTAATCAAATAGTTTAAACACTTTCTAATGATTAGCCTAAGGAAGGTGAGAGTCTGTAAAGGAAAAATCTTTGGAAATAAGTCCAAATATGCAATAGAATTTCTAAAATTATAAGTCTCAGAAGTATTTGCATGACACAAAAAAGACGATGTTCGATTGTACTTAACACTAGACCTTGGTTTTGCATGATGATGGAGCTACTAGAAAATCATGAAAATAAACACATGGTCACAAGAAGACCTCAATATAACTGACTTTCCCCCATAAGTTATGGCCTAGCTAAAGAGGAAAAGAAATGAAAAAGAAATCATGGACACAACAAATGTTTTTACCAAGGATGCAAATGTCTGATGGTGCTTCTGATTTCCAAATGTCCCAGGTAGCAACATTCTGCTTCAGCAGAATATATAGGTAAAATCAACACAACATACACTGGCATTCCCCATCTCAGCTAACGAGACAGTACACGTCCTTAAAGGTGCCTAAATTAGCCACACAGTATTAATTCTTTTGCTTACGCTGAAACATTCCTATCCTTCCAGGTAAGAGTGTTCAAGCTCAATTTCTTGAACTTTTGCTTATCTGGTATTCGGAGTGTCACTGTACTGCTGCTTGTCTTGCTGGAATCCTGTTTATAGGACCATACACTACAGAGATTAGGAGGTAAAAACAGCAGGCTAAATTGAGTATTAATAAATGCAAATAAAAGCTCACTGGGGAAAAGGCAATTCTATATATACACACTGATGGAAATTAAATTATTCACTAACCTTCAGAATAGCTCTTAATGTTAGTGGACAGTTCTGTGGAATGGCAGCTCAGCATTCCATGGTACTTTAAAAAATAAATTAGAAATTGGTGGGAAAGAATGATGAATGACGACAAAAATCAAAGCATAATAATGACATGTACATTTCTGGTGTACCTGCATTAACACTGGTTGCAGCAGAACTAGAAAATAGAGACAAGCAGTAACGATGAGCATAGACGTGAAATGCCTTTTGTACAATACGGTATTAAGCTATGGCTTTTCCTCTGGGAAAACAGCAGTGGTTGGAAAACACACTAGAGGTCTGTACATTCTTGCATGGCACAGGGAAGACAAACAGCAAACAGATGCTCATGTCTTCTCACAGTTTAACAGGCAGAGGGCATCACCTGAAGTTATTGGGAAGCTGGTTTAGGAAATCACAAAATGAATTGATTTTTCCTAGATATTAAGTTGTGGAATCCATTCAGCATTGTAAATACCATGAGTTTAGATGGAAAAAGAAAGCACAAGGAAAGCCATTAAAGGCTATTAAGGTCATTGATAGAAGCTCTGATGTTGGAAAAAAATCATCAGGAAGGATACAATGGGAAAAGAGCACAGTCCAGCCATGTTGTTCTTCCCCGCCTCCTGCAGGCATCCACTGCCAGCATGGCTGGAGAAGACACTGTGTGGCACAGCCCTTCTGCACTGCACCGCCTTCTTCCTAACACAGACTCACCTCTTCAATGAGAGCTGCCCACGCTGGGAGAGATGTATGCCTCTTGCAGTATTCATGCTGGGAGAGATGTATGCCTCTTGCAGTATTCCAGGAGCATCTTACCTGCCATTTTATAGATTAAAGGAAGAGCTGAGCTTTCATTACTACTTCATGGGGGCAGCATGAGAGCACTCTTCCTAGCATTGCTGAACAGGTTGTGCTGGTATTCCAGGTTTCACTTGCAATCTAAATTTTTTAAAATCATAGCCTCAAAACTCTTTCCCAGCTTGGAGCAGCAGCCATGTGCTCTGGAACTGACCTCCCTGCCATGAGGTGACCAACAAGAGCAAGCTCACAAAGCCCTGCTGTTCTGCCACACCAGAGCCCTGATTAGGTCATCTCTGATTCCTGCACCTCATTCTCTTCACATTCAACCTTTGGCCTGCTCAGACCTTAACTACCAGGGAGAAAAACTGCAGAAACTACAAGTGCACACTGGAAGACCTTTTGGGTGGAATGATTCAATGACTGGAAAACTTCAATGCATATTGCATGAGTGAATCAGCTAATCATTTTAATGCAAAACTCTCTTTTATTTTCTTAACCCTTTCTCTTCCACACTCACTAAAGAGGGAAGAAGCTAAGAATTACTGGAGGGTCAGCCATGGGAGTAAAAGGTTTCATCCTACAAACTCCAAATGGAAGCTCTTGTGCTGGTAGGATCAGTGCTGTGACTAATGTCATCACTGTACGAACAATGTGTTTTATGAACTGCCAGTTTTTTCTTTAACCTTTAAAAGGTGCCAAATTGAAGATGCCTAATAGACATGTAAATACTGCAAATGGAAAACTAAATTATCAATACTTTAAAGCAGCATTAATCTTACAGAACATGTGTGGCATCTTTATGTACCATGTTGCCATCAGGTGACTAGCAAGATCTATTAATACAACACTAAAGTCCTAGTCGTTAAAGCTGCGTGAGGTAATTTTACAAGTACAAGAAGTTATTCAAGGAGAATGTAAGAAGCATGCTAAAATACCAAAATACTTCTTAAAGACGAGAATACAGAATGATGACAAAGTTTCCTTATTAAAATTTTTATTAAAATGGAGCTATTTTTACATATTTAAAATACTTTATATCCAAATTATGCAATATTTATGAAAACAATTGTATGCAAATGCATAAAAATATGTAAAATCAGAGCTAAGCAATATATAGCATGTTCCAAAATGTATTTCAGGACTAGAATACCTGAGTGTTCAATAAGCTGGTTTCCTGCATTGCACTGATTTTAACAGTTAAATTTAACAAGGTATCTGATCTCATATAAAGCACTTTGGTTGGGAGAAGCTGCATGAAAAAGGCAGAGATCAAGCAGAGATATTATTCAAGGCCTGTCTTCAGAATCTTCTTCCACGTGAAGATCCACTGTTTGAGATGCTAGGAAGGACTCCCATGTAGCAAGGCACTTAAAAAAACAAACACATACATATAAGCACAGCAGCTAAGAGTTCTGTAAACTGTTAGCCATGGAGAAAAAGAGTTAAAAAATAGCAGAATACATACACATTGTCACAAGCTGCTTTTGTGGGACCATGGTAAGAGCAAAATATGGTTTCCTAGGCAGCTCAGTGATATGCAAAATGTTAGCTAACGTGCTGAGTGAGCTGTAAAGGTCACTTTTACATCATGACAAGCGCACAGTGTGAGTATTGTAATTGTATGTTGTAGCATGGAAGATGCTAACATTAATTATCCTCCTCTTTAATCCCTCCCTTTAGTTACAGGCAAAGATCTCTTCCAAATAGAAAGCACATTGTCAGGCACAGTTCCCTTGTAATCTCTCTGGATTCCTACTGTATACCCAATTTTCCTTCCAAGTTAAATTAAACCATTTTTTCCTAAACAAGGAGAGAATTCATTTTCCCCCTGAGTAATGGGAAAGAAAGGCAGGGGCTGGGAGTAGGGAAATTGTCATCCTTACAAGTGGCATTTCTCTCCTCATGGAAAAATGTATTTATAATTGTAAAAACTATTTTTTTTATTTGAAGCATCAAGACTGTAGACAGTAAAAATGAAAAAGAAAACAAAACCAAAACCCACAAATTACTTTGGTTCAATTTGGCTTAAATGAGTGTTTGCAGCTTGGCAAGCCATTCTAAAAGATAGATTAGTGTTGAAAGCCATGGCAAAGCTATCACTAGGTAACCCGTAGTGAGCTGACAAAGCATCAGGCTTCTACTATTTCAAGTTTGTCAGTAGAACACGGCAGGCAAGTTCATGAAATAATTTTCTTGTTCTGATGCTGTTGAAAAACAAGCCCTTGAAATGGAAATGTTCTAACAAAATTTTGACTTATACATTCATTCCTATTGTTCTTGACAATGCAGCTTATTTACTACTTACTGTACACAGGGTTTTTTTCATGAAGAATCTGTATTATTCACAATAAGTAAGTCTTCTGAAATTCCTCAGGAAATATATATTAAAATCTTGATAGCACACTCTATCTGAACTTTGAAGTAAATCAGTACCCTGAAAACAACATCATTTCCTAACTGAAATCTTTTGCCATAAGCTATTTAAGCCACAGCAATTTGCTAAGCCCAGCTAGAGTGGAACATCTAGCATCCATCTGTCATTGCTTAGGAGACATGAAAATTACACTGCTTGAACTTACAGCCACCTAACTCTGTTAGACACTTCTTGTGAATGACTTCCAAACTCTGCTATTAAATATGCAGATTTAATCATATTACATTGAAGAGCCTGGGTCCTGGTATAGCTGCATATCTATGTGCAAGCAGATGAGTGGGAGGATCTGATAGTCACGAATAATGTTAAAGTAAATGCTCAAAGAGCAAAACAAAGTATACACACAGGATGTCTGGAGCTGGGAGAATCCATGATGACACAAGGATGCAGAACCAGGGATACCCATAAAATTAAGGGTGATAAAAGTAACAAGAAAAAGCAAACAAAAGTCAGCAGTGGTTTTGTCTCTGAAGACATAAAGTAGATGCAGGTCTGCAAGATAATGAGAGCAGTCAAAACAGCCAACTGAACTACGAAATCACAAAGAAAGAGTATGTGGGAGCTTATTTTTGCATAGGTTTTTGGTTGTTACCAGCCATGTTAGAGACCATTCCTGTTATTCATATATTGTTCCCTAGACTGTGGGTATCATGAATCTACTCCCTCAATCTTTCTTTTCTGATCTTGCTGATGAAAGCCCCAACTAACTTCTGCTGTTGCACACAATGTTATGCTCCTGTTCAGAGTACATCTAAGGTTTGAAATACTGTGAAAAGAGACTAACAGGACAAGATCCATGTGGAAATCTGTTTTCTTCATTGACTTTTTGGAGCAATGTTATTTTGGAATGGCACATCAGGGAGAAACAGTGAAGATACTGCTGGCACGAACAGTGAACTGTAACTGTTGCAAACTGGTTTCTGACTTAAAAGGTCTTTTTGACCTTTTACATAAAGCCTTTACGGTCTGATCATGAGAGTCTCCCATACTTCATGTGACACTGTGGCAGCTGAGTCTGAGATGCTTGAGCTGGAATGTGGGATCTTGGTTTTAAAATGTCAGCGAGGCAGCTGCTAGCAATGTGTCTTCACTGTGGTGCTCAAATTCATCAACTTCTGTTTGCTAGAGCCCAGCCTGGATTACCATCCTAGAAAGCTGCAAGGCGCAGCTGTTTTTCTGGGATTTTTCTAGGTGCAGGACAAGAAAACATCACTTTTTCTTGAAGAGTCTTTTGTTGGCAATGACAGATTTTTTTTCCGAACCACAGTTTAATTTATACTGCTGTAACTCCAGGTTTTCTCATTCTGTAATTTCAGTAATATGAGTTAAAATACAAGTATCAGCACTGGCTGCACTGCAAAAATGGCTTTGTCTTATCTTTGCAACTGAGCCAAACTGCACTTGTTAAAATGCAATCACAGTATATAGCTTAACTAGAGAGATACAATCTACTGAAATCTTTCCAGATAAAGATTTTTTTCACACAAGTTATTCAGTTTTTAATTTATCCCTGTTTATATAACCAAGACACATTTTTCAAATGGAAGAGGTGGCTCATTTCACTGTCAGACATCACAGTGCTGCTACAGCTGACGAGTTTTATAATTAACCATACCAAAACAAAACTAGGTCTCTGTGCCTTAGGCTCAAGCTTTTCATATTGTGAAGCATGAACTGCACAAACGACATTTTGTTAGTGATGTGTACTTCAACATTATTACAGAATGATTTTACTCCATTCTCCTGGGAGCTTGAAAACAGAGACCTAAATAGAGGATCAGCCAGTTTTCACAAAGGAGACAGAAAGGAAAAAGAAACCCCAGAAAATACAAACTGAGGAAATTAAATGTGTTTGCACAGGATTGAAATTGGTAATCCAATTACATGTAAAAGCCCAATGGAAGATATAAAAAAGCCTAAATACATAAAATGAAATAGCAAGAGTTTAAATATGGCTATTTTACCTAAAATATTCTGATTACTACTGCAGGACATGTCTGCAACAGCATTCTTAGAAAAAAACAGCAAAAAGTTTTTCATATAGTCCAATGCATATATAACTAAAAAGGAGATATAAAAATAGAACATGTCGTAAGGATGTTAGCAGAAGCAGTGTGTCACATGCCATGTGTGTTTTTGTTCCAGTTCCCTGTTATCCACGCTTGATACCTTAAAAATATCATTTATGATGGCACTTTTTGGAGTAGAATCTGAAAATGAAGTCTTGTTTGTGTTCGAGGAAGAAAATATTTTCATCATTTCTGGTTGTGAGGAAACAAAAAGTAGAGTGCATAGAAATAGTCATTCCCACTATTAAAAATGTCTTCCTAAAATTAGTTAAAAGAAATTGTAATGGCTGAAGTGAATGAGGGTACAAAGATGGATCCTGTCTTTGAAGCGACATGCACAGAACACAAACGGGCTCAGCCATGTGGGAGCTTTTGAAAATCACATGAGGTTTGTTAGCTAAATTTCCAGGCATTTGCTAAGGTAGGATGTGATCATGCATGAGCAGCTAACTCTGCTACACGACCAAATGAGTAGTTAAATGCATCACTACAGAGGCCTCTAGGGCAAACAATGAATCTCATCTATTTTTCTAGAGCTTTTACTAGATTGAGAGGTATGTAAGGACTTTGGAGTTAGAGGGAAGTTGCTGTAACAGAAAATGAGTATTGTTTTGCCCTAATGAATCTTTTGGATCAATTTATGCCTGTACAATAATGTAGGTCACAGAAATATACTAAAATATGCTCGAGGTATTTAAGAAGATCAGGAAATTATTTGTATGTTTGGAAAAGAATAAGGCCAATACCAACAAGAACCTAACTATATCAAAGGTAACTTTTGCTTTTTATCTATTAAGCTGGAAAGGTTTAATGGGATTAGTTTGACATGAGATAAATAAAATTAGATGCTACACTTTAAAACAAAGGTTCATTCATGTTCAAGAAAAAAATCATATTCTTTCAATGCCAAGACTAACTATCATCCTACATTAGGAAAAAATACTAATCTTTCTGCATTTACTTTGGTGTCTCATAAACAGTGGAAAACCAAACTTGTATATTTGCTGGAATTATAATGTCTAGATAGTCTTTGGATTGGGCTGCAAAACCCAGCCACTTATTCTGGTGTTTTTCCTGAATAGAATAGGTTAGCAAAGTTCTCTGCTGAGAAAAATGGAAGTACTTCTTTTTCTTTCTTGCTGTAAATGTCCTAGTGACTACAGTAAACACATGAGAAAACAGGAAAAATTTAGCATATGTATAATTGCCTTTGCTTTTTGAAATCAGAGTTCAGCATTGCTTGGTTTGGTTTCACTAGTTTGCATCAGAACCTTTCAAACATGCTACCTAAATAGTACTGCCAGAACCACCGCCAACTTAGCATCCTGCTTTGGTTTTAGTAATGCTGCATCTTTAGAGTATCTATACCTAAATTAATGAAAATACTCATGGTGACAATCAGCTGTCTCAGCTGGTAAGCTCCACCCTGTGGACAGTTTGTGATTCCAGCTGTTTGGCAGATACCTCTTCTGGACTAAAGTGTCAGACAACAGTGTCATGCCTAAGGCATGAGGAAAAGAAATAAGTGGTACAGTGTTAACTCATGCTGCATTCAAGAACTTTTTTCTGTAAGGCAAAAAAATCAATGCTATTTACTTCAGAAATAGAAGTAAAGTTCTGAACTTTTATACATTAAAACATTTTCACATTGTTTCAGAGAATCCTCCCTATTTTAACAAGGCATTTACAGTTATTTTTATTATGGTTTTATTTATTTATTTAAAAATTTTATTTATTGTTACAGTATTTTTTTGTCTTTAAGCCTTTGTGGAATACAGAGAGACTTAAGAATGTATTCAACTCTTTTCCAGAGCAAAGAAAAGGAAATAGAGAACTCTGTGAACTCTTGAAACCAGCTACAGGAATACCAAATGACTGGTCGCATGGTAATTCTTGGCTACTAAATGATGTATTTAAATATATTATAACAAAGCTTGTATATTATCACAGGAAAGCCTTCATTTTCATAGGCCTGCACAGGAGCACAGGCTTTCATTTGTTGTCTCTGTTACCACAGCATTCAGAGACACAAAGAGATTGGTGATTCCACAGCTGTAAAAACAAAGGAACACTTCTTATTCAAGTATATTGTTGACAGCAGAATCCTTAGGCAACTACAATTAAGGAAAAACCCAAACAAATATAAAGTCCTACTTTATTCCCATACTTTGACAAAGAGGAAATAACATTTTAGAAATTCTAGTGTGCTTTGACACACTGCTATGTTGTGTTTGATCACACTGGCTTGGGTTTTATATAGGCTTGATGGACTGGATTCTCTGCTGCAGAAGCAGAAAAAAAAGAGAGGTCTGTCCCTACTTTGTAGTTCTCAGAAATTTAAGGGATGCAGAGAATGACCACCAACAGGAATGACTCCTGGTTTGGTTGTGCACCTGGAAAATGAAGTCAGCAAGGGGAATAATGAGGAGCAAAATTCTGCCGCAGAGAAGGGAATGGGACACTGCTCATGGAGAAGCAAGAACAGGAGTTTAACTGAGGGGTGAGAGGAAGTTGCGGAAAGGAGAAACAGGTAATGAGTAAGTTAGAAAGCAGGAGATTCCTTAGAGGAGACAGACAGAAGAGCTGGGCCATTGAATCATATCCATGGCATCCATGGTTTCTGGGAAAATGAACAGAATGTGCTTTATAAAAAGAAAAGGCAAGAAATGAGGGATGCTACAGCAAGAAAAGGCTTAGTAAGCATCAAATGGTGCATCAAAAGCCTGAATGAGTAACTTCAGACATGTGAAAGAACGTTAATGATGCGAGTAATGACTGAACAAGAGAAAAACACTGTAACAGGAACTGTGTTTGTGCATAAGTTTAATGAGTTAGACTCAAATCTTTAAGGTAGGATTTTGTTTCCTACTGAAAGCATAAAAATAATTTTCTCCTTCTTAGGTTTCTGAGATTCCCTTCCTGAAGTTTCACTTCCAAACAGCAGGAGCAGATGCTCCTTTCAGGAGTGCATTACACACCTGTAGTTCATAATATAAGGGCCTCTGACAGTAATCACTTCTCCAGTAATTAACCAGCAGCATTAAACACAGGTCTCAGATAAACATGTGTATTTTAGATCAAAACACCCAACTGAAATACTAATTTTATCAAATTGTCTTGAATGTCAGGATTAAAATACTGACTTTCTGATAAAACAGAGAGAAATTGGTCAGATCTCATGTTGCAGAAACAGAGCTATACAGTGCTACTTATTATTGCAACTGTTGCAATAAGGTGTTTTTTTTCTAAAATGTAGATCTACTGATATGTAACAGCAAAACCATTTTATACAGATTTCAATATTGAAGAAAAACACAAAAAAATCATGTCTCAGTATAAACCAATTTGTCCAGTATTTCAGAGGTTATTTAAGAAGAAGTACCAGCAGTTACAGAAATAGCTGAATCATTTTCTGCAGTTTGTGGCTTAAATAATAATTTCATGTACAGTATGAGCTTTGGAGTTCTGAATTAAACTTCTAATTCAGCAAAATGCATTTCTAGATAGGAAAAAGAACCAGATAATTATTTTTGTGTTTTAGCTAATCATTCATAAACAGAATATTCCAACATATTCAGCACTGTTTTAACATATATAATGCTGCTATAGAAGTCAGAGACCATCAATAACTGAAGACAATGTGAGAGGATGCCAAAAGCTTGCCGTCTGATTTCAGAAAATATTTTGATCTTAATATGTAACAACAGATTGTCAATGTCCATGGATCTCACAGACTGCATGTTAATTAATCAGACTTGATGATCAAGAGCTCTGTCTTTTCAATTATGTTTTACAAAATGATTTGTAAAATCAGGGCACTGCCATTGGCTAATGGGCGATCCATAAAAGGTTCAGACTACAGGACTGGAAGTTACAGATATCAACAAAAATCTGTGAAAATTACTAATTTATGATTAATAAATGCCTTAGTATATTCCAGACTTTTTCCTAAAATAAGGAAAAATTCTTTATAAACCTTCAAGACATCTGGGATTTTTTCCAAATGCGCATTTCAATCAACAACGTGTTCCCCGTGAGGAAACTTCACAGAATGTTTGAGGTATTTTGTTATAGGTTTTCAAATTCTCCTTCTTGTAAATGGAAATTCTTACCAAGAATAGTACCCATGGCATTTCAGCTGAAAATAAAAGTCTGGTAGAATAACATTGAAATGTTTCCCTCATACAGGATCATTTACACAGGTTTGAGCTTTCCGGAGGGCTTCTTCATGCAGTTACAGCAAAATGTTTCCAAACTGAAATATAGCAGCTGACATTGAACCGAAAAATATGTTCCAAATTGCTGTGGTTAGTAAAACAAGAGTGCCCTCTGTCGATGATGAACTCAGGATCAACCACTTGGGCACAAATAAAATACATTTTGCTTGAAATGTGTCAAATTAAGGATTACTGCCTCCCTCTTCCCACAAAAGCTGATGCTGAAGTTAACAAATATTTGAACTAAAATAGAAAATTCCTCTTTACAGACAACCCATGAACTTCTTCACTGAAGTAATCAATGAAAAAATAACATTGCTATGAGAGTTTTACCTCTTCATAAAAACGGAGGTTATTCTCAGCCACATTAGTGAATGTTGATCTCATATCACACTGCATGTTCTGCTTCCACCTGTCCCAGTCCGCTTTCAGAGCATTATTGGCACGCTCAACTTTGTCTTCAAGTTTCCCAATCTCTTCTGAGAACTAAATATTAATTGTAAACATTAAAAAATATTAGGAAAACCACAATTTCCAAAATTATTAAAGTCAAGTGATTTTAGTGCAAACAGAACTGTGAAACTAAGGTTGATATTTAACTTAGAACAACAAAAATCATTCTCCAGGGATAAATGGAATTGACAGTGAATAACTCACTATAATTTTTAAAATATTAAAAACAGAAATTCCAGACCAGAATTAAAGTGCTCCTGAAAATATTTTTATTGGCTGAGAATTTACAGACTCTGGCACTTCTTCACTAGCACTTGACAGTAATGCATCTAGGAAGTAAAATATAGAGGGCTTTATTGAAGCAGAATCAACCGTAAAAACTGGATTTGGCCAGAAAAACTGAGAAAATCCTGACAGAACCTTTGATAGCCAGAGAGAAACCAGAATGGTGAGAAGACAGCAGCAGAAATCAAAAGCACAATCTTTCTGATTTCTTGCCTATCACATTGTCATCTTTTTTTGTGGAACCATATGAGGGGAAAAAGAAGTATAGAAGCAGAGAAAGAAATTAAACCGGAGGACTTTGACAGAGAAGAAGCTCTTTCACAGTGATCCAGGATCCAAAACCTTGAGGGCTACTCTACAGGCATTACTTGCTTCTAGTTATTGTAGATGCACAAAGTGACTTCTCAGCTAATGGCATGATTAAGTAGACAGCGGCCCTCTCTTTAATGAGTTTTCTAGTCCTCTCAGTAATTTTGTTACCTATTGTCATTTACTAATCAGCAGTGTCAGTTCTGGCTGGCACCCAGTCACAGAGCGAGATAAATCTTCTGTAGCTACAGTACAAATTCATCTGCTGGGACTGCAGAGCGAGGGTCCCGCAGCAGGAGGGAGGTCAGGCAGGAACACCACCAGTAAGGAACATCAAGCAGGAAAAGTTAATTCCTTGTATTGCTTCCATTGCAACTCTAGTCCCATACACTTCTTCTTCCTTGTATTCTGCTACCAGGCAAATAATTTTTTTCCTCAGACTACACCTTTGTAAACTTGGATAGCTAGTCGTGCTTTCTGCAGAGCTGGTGTTTTCAATGATAGGAGGTTCAGGATTCCAGGATTAACTTCCAGGATTTTCAAGGAATGCTTACTCTATGGCAGAACATCAAAATTCAGAGCAAGACATGGCAAGCCTTGGTGCACAGCCTCCAGCATTAACCATGCAGGGGAAACAGTGACCACTGCAACAGCCAGCAGTGCTGCCACCATCAGGCACAAACCCAGCTGCACTGCTTGAAATGGTCACAGAACCTGGATCCCTTTCAGCTTGACATACTAGAATCCTTCAGCTCTTAAAGTAGCCACTCCTTAGTTAGTAAAACTGAAAATTTCATCTGAATGGATGTTTTCCACACTCTGTAATAAACATTTTTAGTTAGTCTTGATTTCTGCACTGATTTGCTTTGGTATATTTCTAGATTAATGAAATACATGTTATTAATCAAGAACAAAGTGCAAAATATTATTTCTACTTTACTGAAAAGCCCAAGTTCAATTGCCTAGCCTGACCAGCAATCAAGCTAAAGACAAGGGTAATTTCAACTACCAACACTGTATTCAAAATGAAGAATTTAATCCAAAGTTTAAATGTGGGGGAATTACCTTTAAAGGAATTACAGGCAACTGGACTTGGTGTTTTGAGCATGGCCCATGCTAATTGCATTTCCTTCAAACACCAAAAAATGAATGCATACAGAATACCAAAGATGGTGTCATTTTTAAGATGATTTAGAGTAGGGAAGGCAGTTGAATCCATTTTTTGCTTTAAAAAAAAAAATAAATTCTCTACAGGAATGTAATAGTCACACATAAAGAACTTCTCTGACTGAGAAGTCCTGGCTCAAGCAGCTTCCCCTCATCTTGTTCTTTAGATCTCTAAGTAATTTATTTTACACTTTGTTTTTGTCTGGCCTTGTCTAGGATAGGCAGACTGTTCTACATCCCTGCCTGGATATGCAGTTTAAACATTCCCCTCTACAGCCCCAGAGAAACCATGTGTTGTATCAAGGCAAGGGTCTGACTTGAGGTCTAAAGGCACCATTATGCCACACATCATCTCAAGTAGGAAGGTTTAATATCTACTTTTTGAAAACTAAAAAGAATCCTAAATGCCACCCTCTTCAGCTGCTATGACATCAGAAATCAAAGAAGAATGACTTGATCTTAACAAAAAACATCTACCTAGTGTGTTCCTCACTTACAAGGTGTAAATAGCTACAATTTATCCTGCAAAATAAATAGGATTCTGAATCCATTTTCTTATATTGATCTCACTGAGGCAGCTAGTGTGAGAAATTAAATCTCACATCAGTGATGACCAGAGAAGGACAGCACAGTGCTAATCAGACACAGGACCCTGGGACAGGAAGGTGGGAGCCAGATGTTGCTAGGGCAGAGTGCCACCACATGTGAACAGTGTGACCAGTAGCCAGAGACCTGGCCCAGTAGCCAAATTACCTGGTAAGTGACACAGCACTTTACACTGTCTCACTATGCAAAATAGCATGAATTTCTATCTGCTACATGAATTAATCCTACAGATTTGAATTAATCCTACAGATTTAAATTAATCCTTTAGCCTGGAGTTAAAACACAAATATATTCAGAATGTAACAGATTCAGTATTTCATCTCTTTACTACTCAGTTTCAAGCCTGAACACTAGAATCCTTAAGTTAGCATTTAATGCTTATCTGGTTCTGTCAGAGCACATTATACTAACCTTTTGTCAGAATTGCTATCAGCACTAGTGGCAGTACTAAAACTGTTAAAAACATCCAAACCACGGAGGGATACACTAGCACTGCTGTGAAGCCTTCAGGATGGAGCGTGGGAGCAATGGAGCAACATATCACAACAACTTTACAGAGCTCTGGAGGTAAGAAAGGTCTAGATAAGCAACAGAACACCACAGTCCTCACAAATATCTCTGTCATAGCCTGCATCCAAAATCACATCTTCAAACCATCCATCCCCTGAACAACTCCTGCCTTCAAGGACCACATTTTGGGGTGAGAGACACAGTTTTGGGTTTTTAGCAGCACCATAAGAAGCTTTCTAAAAGCCAGGTGGCAGAAGCACAGCTCAAGAAAATGCTTTTTCCCCCAGCCAATGAGCCTAATGTCCCGTAAGGTTTAATTTGGATTCCAGCCTATTTCATCTGCATGGACCTTGGGGATGTTCTGCATTCTTTTGCTGTATAACCTCCTGTTTGTTAAAGCATTTAATGTTTGCCATGACCAATGATGAAGATCTCACAGCCTTTTATCAGCTCTAATGACAGTCTGAGTTTCCTTATCTATGGTGGAAATGTACTTCAAATGAGATTAGAGTTCATGCCACTCACTGTCAGCAAAATTTCTGGCTACTAGATTGCACTGACAGTTCAATCTGACATCTATGAGATCATTAGAAGGAGTTCTGCTTAGGAATGGAAATGTGCAAATACACCCAAACTCAGTGTTTCATGCCAGTTCCAGTAACAGTAACTGTGTTATAGCCACCTTTTATTTTGAAATCAGTTCCAAGGGTCAGAAAAATATTTCAACACATAACAAAAATTGAAACATAGTAAAAGACCAAGAAAACAGTTAAAAGTCACGTGAATGGTTAAAAATAGCAGTACAGCATTCTCAGTGACCAAACTATCCTTAATAGAAAAAGCTTTCAGCTTCTAATTAAGAAAATGTCTTCAGGATACAGCTGCCACTCAATCAGAGAACACAGGATTTTATTATCAGATTAGACTAACAAACATCTGTTTTACTGCTCTTGTGAGACTGCAAGGAGAATCAGGCTCTCAGAAACAGGATCCTCTGAAATGAGTAAAAAATATAGGGGTTGGAAAGATAAAGCAAAGATGTGAACACCTGGGTAATCACACTGTCCAAAGGCTCTACTAAAATTGTCAGTGCAGATATGGAAACACAGAAACAGTGAAAAAAGCTAAGTTTGGGCAAACTGATATCAAAATCCAGCTAGAAGCAAGTACAACCATCTCAAGATGGAGTAAACCATTGTCAATATCAAATCAACGTGGTAGGATCAGTACTATGCTAAAGTAAAAATATTCCTTTTTTAAATTTGTAACAATTCAGGAAAAGGCAATGCATGCACCTTGTCTGAGAACTCCATCAGATTGTAACAGGAATACATCCTGAAAAGACCATGTCCTGCCATGCAATGTTCTCTTTTCTACAGTGGACAGCAACGAGACTGGCTGCTAAACAAGCTGTAGGAAACTGGAATTCATCGCTCAACAGACCTGCCATTGCTACCCAACTCCCAGCCTCGGGGACTGCTCCAACTTACCATCCTCAGTGCATTTTATAAGAGCTTCAAACTTTAAACTAAGGAAAAAGGACAGGAGAAGCAGCAAAGGAAATAGAGAAACAAATTAGAGAACACAGAGATAGAGAAATGATAAGGCAATATAAGTAAACAGAATTTCTACTTCAGGAGAAAAAAGCAAACAGAGGTATCTACTTAATGTCCCACTGCAGTACACAGAGGCAAATTGTTACAAAACATACCATAGCCATAGCAGATATCAGAGTGGTAATATATTCTTATTTATTCGTCTCAGTGACAAGAAATCAAATGAAAATATGCATTTCAGGTGCCAAAAACTATCTAAGCAGCTGATCTTTACATGAAAACTAATTACAACAACCCTAATAAAAACTATCTGAAATGTCAAGGACTTTCTCCTTTGATGTACTAAAAAGTTATTAGTCAGTTTAACGTATTATTTACACTGTATAACGCTTTGTGTTAAGACTGTGCTAAAAGGACATTATTTAGGCCTGACAGTTTAACAATCAAAAATTTTAAAAATGCAAGTACTTATCCCTGAAGTAGCTTTTAATTGGCTCGCTGAGCCTTGCTGATGGTTTTGGGAATGCCTGTTCCCATGGGCCACTAGTTACAGTCTGACTTCACTAGAATGAATGAAAGTGTCATACCCGAAGTAAAAAAAATATCTGGCCTAACTAGATAAAACAGAAACATGAAAGAAAAAAAAATGCAGAACGTTTCATTTTAAGTTCAATGAACAGCTTTGCTGACTCTAACCACCTCCTCTCTCTCTCCTACATCAATGAAGTAGCAGCCACAAGAGCACTGCAGCAAGTCTTACTTTCTTTTAACTCCAAGCGTGGAAGCAAATAGAGATGCTAAAAATACCTGTGGTGCAGCCTGTGTTGACAAAACAAAGTGGTCACCCACTATGGCCAGCCTTTCACTCCAGCAGCCCATCTACTGAAGTGTTGCATCTTTCTCATGATTGCCTTTGCCTGGCACATACAGCTACAAAGAACTGTAGAGACACCACCCAGTTACTACACACGGCTTCAGACGACACACTTTCTTCTTCTGCATGTCTTTTGCAGTCAGAATAAGGCCTGGAAGATTTCAGTTTTCTGTACATACTCACCAGATCCTTTTCTGTCTTTTTATTGGCTAAAGCATCAACTTTGGAATCAAGCTCGCCTTGAATTTGGTCTCTCCTTTTCAAAACACCCTTAATGTAGAACAGAAAAAAGAAGTAAACTGCACCACATTTTAGCTATTTCAGAAAACCATCAAACAACTTGGCTATTTAATAAATTAAACAAGATCACAGAGCAATGCCATTTAATAATTTTGACATGATACATGTATTTTTGTAAAAAAAAAACCAAAAACCAAAAAAAAACCACCAAATCATGAAGACTTATTTTTCCATACCTGTTTTTATCTTACATGTTTTTCAAGAATCTTAGTAAATCCAAAATCAGTGCCACAAGGAACTGCCATACACAGTATCATTGCTAGTTATATGAGCAAAACTGCAACAGCAGTGTAGTTGGTATCAGCTCAACTTACTATATATATGTATATCTTAAAACAGCAACATGAGTTTGACAAATCTCATGAACAAAAGTATCTTCTTTGAGTAAAACTTACAATATAAAATAGCATGACTAAAACTAGTATACAAGGCATTATTGAAATTGTGACTTTAACCTTTAATACTATTTTTTAAGTGCCAAATGTAGTTCAGAAAAATCAGAAAAAAAATTATCATAGGAATGATAGCTGTTCTACCATTGATGTATGTGCTTATTTTCAGCATATGTAATTATTACCTCCTTTAAAACTGTCTTATCAGGTACTGGAGTTTTAACATAACGTTGAAAAAATAATCAGAAAGGGGAAGGAACTTTACTTGTTAAGCTACAAAACACAAATAGTATTAGAAATTAAATTTCCATGTCCAATGCTCATTTGCTCAGAGACCTTGATGAAGCCTGACAGATTTCTCTTTGTCTTAGCTTCCTCATCTGTAAAAGCATACTCAGGTATGCTTATCTTGCAGAAGCGTTGCAAGGCTTTAGTCCTCTTGAAAGAAAATCAGAAGCAGGACATATATAATTACAAACCTCAAACTCCTCTTTTGTATTACCTTGCCTCAACTGGCTTTACTGCTTCTTCTGCAGAGATGTTCAGTATTCACCTTGAGCACAGGGCATGTTGAAACAGCACAGGGCACAAGCAGCTCTACCTTCTCTAGCTCTTACTTGACTGAAAATCTCTCTCAGATCTTGTCACTTTATCAAATATGATAGAATGATTTAGGAGGTTAATTTTCAAATAATTTTTCAGTGTTACCTTTTGATCAGGTAATCACTATAAAAAATTGGTAAACCTGACTTTGAGCTATTCTGAGTAATAGATTAGCAATATATACAAATGCTCATATTCTTCAATAGCTCAGAATCTTTTGGTTAGATGCATACAGAAAATGTTTAGCTGTAAGCACAGAAGCAAAACAAATGTCTGCAACAGCTTTTCTTCATAATACAAATGCTTTCTCTTTTTTATTATTTATTTTGCCTCTTTCAAAACTGTTTTACTGGCTGCTTGGCACCTTTTATCACAAATTAAATTACAAGACAAGACCAGTTATTTTAATACTAAGGTGCTACAACTATGGACAAGTTCTGACTCCTAACGGCAAACAGAGGGACTATATTTTTAAAACTTATTATTATACTTTTACAGTTTTTTGGTGTAATATTTAATGGTACCCTGCCACAAAACCCTCAAATAATTTTATGTGAATTCATAAACAATCAGTGCTGTAATTTGTACTCTGAGGGACAACAGATTTGTTTTGTGGGTCAGTTAGGAAAGAGCTGGTCCAGATGTAAATATTTCAGCTATGAATTCATCTCCTTCCCCAGTTAAAGGCTGAAGTCCCAACACTGGAAAATACAAGGATTGTATTATATTCATCACACCTTGTTCTGCACATTTGCATGTGATCTTGAGCTTAAACACACCTCTGAAAGCAGGTTTACTCCTGTGTGACTTTCCCGTGGTATTTTTAGTGTGACTAGTTTTACGGTCTCCAAACTCCAAGAGGGAAGTAAGCCATAAGAAAAATTAAAATCCGTGGTGAATGAAGGGAAAGGAATGGTTGTAAAACAGGAATGAGCTACTGAAGGAAGATTTTCCCTCTGGACAGGACCTCATGGCAGTCTAATGCTGTGTTGCAAATGCTGCACCAAGAAAACTACAAGCAGAAAAAAATGCAGTGGACAACAGCCACTTATAAAATGTGCATGAAGAGCCAGGTAGTCATCCTGGGGCTTGTCCAGAGAAACCTCTCTGTGCTCTGGACAGAACAGAATGCCCGAGAAAGGGTGAGGGTGAGCCAGGCTGCAAAACAGAAGGCAATGGGCAGGCAACATTTACTCAGTAGCATGACAGCTAGGATCACTCGTGGGTAACAGACCTAGAAATTCTGAAAAATAAGGCTGGAAGTGGGGGAGAGGAAGAAGACCTGCAATTGCTAGGATGGTAATCTCTTCAAACCTTTAAGCAAAGCAGCACTTATCTTCATGTACCAGCATATACATGTAAATAATGAGGCCTGTGAGATACAGGACATTTTGTATGGCCCCTTTTTCAGTGAAGCCTGCTTGAAATACTAGCAGTCAGTTGCAGCAGTTAATTCCTAACCTCTTGGTAGCTAGGCCTTACTGAGAAACTGGCAATGCTCTGCACAGTGCCAGCAAAGGCTCAGTTAGCTTGGGTCCTGCTCTACCTGTGGCCTGTAACACACTCTCAGCCACTACTAAGAAGCCACTGTAGTAGGAGTGGGTTCCCAGCAGAAACACAGGAACAGATACTGCAGCTGGCATTGCTCAAAACCTAGACAAAGAGGGGTTTGTACACATGCTCTGGTTTCTGGAGACAGCAAAGTGGAAATTACGACATGCTGAATTCAATTAGTTAATTATGTTGATTATCCACCAGCACTGAGGATATCAGCTCTGGAGTTTGATTTTTTACATTCTCTCCAAGAGTAAGAAAAATACATACATAAAGGGAACTGAGAGCAGTAGCTTATGGCAAAGACCAAGACATGCTTATATAATGGTGCAAGGACTGGAAGTTTCCTGCTGTTCCAGAAAAAGAAAACAGAGTTTAGGAATAGCTCCTAGAAAGGGAAAAACCTCTCCACTCCTTTTCCCCCACACAATCTGTTACTTGATGAGTTCATCTTTCGGCAGTGTCAGAAAAGGTCTTTCTCAGCTGCTGTTCCTAAACCCTCGTGGCTACAATGCAGAGCTCACTGAATATGGCAAAACCAGACACCCTAGCACAGCAACCAAGGGCTGCTATCCAGGCAAAACTATCAAGCTTTTCTTATTTGGAAGGGGCATCTCTTGCCTGATTAGCAAGGGGAAGAGGACTAACCAGATTCCCTGCTAACAGACAGTTATCCTATGCTGCACATGTTTTGCAGAGTAAATGCAGGGACTGTAAAGTCATTTTCATCATTCACTCCCAGACTTTGTCCCTGGACTAAGTCAAATTTTATATACAGTCATAAACAATCCTTAAAGAAACCTACCATAAGAATTTCACTGTAGAGTATGTATTCATGTAAAATGGGCAGCAGGTTGTCTGAGAGCCCTGCCATTCTCCTCTCCGTAGCCTTGCAACACCTGTCGATGCAGCTCGCGATGCCTTTGAGGGAGTCTGCTATATCTTCTTCCGATGCTGACCAGAGTGTGTGGATGGGGCCGTATTCCTTCATTTCATTAAAATAGTCTTAACAGGAACATATACACATATTAGTCTTTCGTTCATTAATAGATGTCTAAGTGAAACTAATCACAACCTCATTTACTGTGAACAACACATAAGACTGAAGCTAATGTTTAAATTTCCTCAAATGGCCAAGATAAGTAAACTTCAGTTTATTGTTTATGAATAAATTAATCAATTAATGTATTGTAATCAAGTAGTTTCAAGAAATCTATCAAGAAAAATGCCCCAGTCATTTCAAGAGGACACACATACTTAGGCAGACCTGAAGAGTTGTATTCGGACACCCAATGACCTGCATTACTTCACACTGTCTTCACAGAGAGCAACGAGAGCTGCAGCAGTCAGTCTGACTTGCTTCCACTGCCCTGAATTCCTCTGCTTCTTGGAACAGTAACATTCCAAATCCTGTCTCAGTTATTAAAACTAGAAGCTTTGTTATGTCCCAAAAGCTTCAGAAGGAACACTGAAGTTCACTCCAGTCCTGCAGGTGTTATTTCCTTGTGATGGGTTTGATAAATCCCAAAAAACTCAGATTAAGGTTTTAGTTTTAGCTAGGCCCCACTTCTGTGGGTC
>JAWWEU010000005.1:18597696-18608509 GCA_035583155.1 Acropternis orthonyx | reverse complement strand
CTCACTTCTTTTAACTGAAACTCTGTCACATTGGGAAGTGGTTGGCATTTTGCCAAGAGTCAAACCAAAACATTCCTTCAGTAGTTTTTATTAATTTAAATACAAGGATATCCTACAAGTTACTTCTCTTATGTCTCTAGACTAAATGATAATCTGTAGGCAGAGAGAAGATCCAGAATCCACTGTGCCATTTGGAAGGGGAAGGCCCAATATGATCGGGAAGCTGCATGTTCATAGGAGGGTACTGTGAATGCATTGGTTACGTATCGAAAATGCAATTTCATCCCTACTGAATTCATAATGCAGAAATGTTCTAGAAAAGATGAAAGCAGTTGTGTGGCATGAAGAGTGTAATGTTTACTTTGAGATTAATTGGACAAAAAAAAATCTCAATAGAAGATCAAGAATCCCATGTTAAACTACTGCAAGCAGGAACGTTGCCTGAATCACTGCTATCAACAATTCCTGTCCACAATGGTGCAGCCCTGCACACAAGTGTTCTGATATGTGCTGTTTGGAAAATCTGGGAAGAAGATATAACTACAGTGTTTGGGAGCATGCCAAAATTCTTAAAGTTTTCCAAGAATTTGGTACCAATGCCTTGAACCTACAGACCTCCACCAGCTATTTCCACTGGAAGGAACAATATCAAAAGGAACTCTTTTCACCAACATGTATTCTCCTTTTATAAGATCCTTCCAATTCAGTAGGGACACGTTGAGATCTGGTACTGCACAATAAAGCACAAGGGCTCAGTTATTAAAGAACACAGTGCAGCTTTTCAAATTATATAGACAAGAAAATACCTCAAGTGCTGCCCAGTGGAAATTCTACTGAACAGGCATAGTTTGAGATTAGAGTAATTTCTATCAGAAAAGTCAGTAATTTAGCATTCCAAGTAGGTGTGCACACTGCAGTTACTCAGGGAAAAAAAATTAAGCCATCCTTCTTAAGAAAACTCTTAACAGACATAGCTTACCATGACAGAAATTATGGTCAACAGTAACGCTATTAAAAAAATAAAAATCTAGTTGGTCAACACAGAAAAAAGGTGAAGAATGAAACAAAAAAAGAGATGTTCAGAGATCTGGAATCTAGATAGCATTATGTCAGTATGAGATTGCACAGAAAACTGCACATTCCCCTGACAGTAAAAAACCAAAGGTCATTCAGCTTTCCAAAAAGCACAGGTAAAAAGATAGCCATACTTCCTACATTTTCTTCTTTCTACCTTCCTCATAAGTAGCTGAATGACATGTTAAAAATCTTCCTATTAAGAAATTACGCAAACTAACTTGAAGGTCAAAACCATAACCATTAAGAAAATCACAGTATAAATATACATCTCTCTTTTTCCTTCCTTGCAGGAAAGAGTATTTTGCCTGACACAATAAAAACTAATTTACTTTCCCAATATATTAATTTCTTAAATCAATAAAACTGATACGTCTTTTCTACTTACCTCTTTCTTCCTTGTAAATCCTATGAGCTATTTTATCCAGTAAGTTTATTTTCTGACTAAATGTTTCCATGTAATCGTTCATCTCTGTAAACATTCCAGGACGATTTTTAACTGCTCCTCTTACTGAGGATGCTACAGCTCTGACGGTCTGTCCCATCCTGCTCAGCAAACCAGGACCCTGCTTCTTGTGTGAGGAGAGTTCCTAAAGACAGAGTAAGTTCTGTTTACTTCCAAGTACTTTTTTTAATTCTCTGAATACATAAAGCTTTTTCTTCTTTTTTTTTTTTTTAACAAAACTGCATACATAAACCTCTCTGTGTCTTTTTAGTGTATTAATCTTATGTTATAATTATTAGACCTGTGTCGTAATTGTACTTGTCATGTGCATTTATTAGCCAAGCCTTTCTGAGCAAACACAACCATGCCATGTATCACGCTCCACATGAACGGTTAAAGACAGCAGAGAACATTTACCCTTCAGTCCTCAGGGTGAGAGCTAGTTTGCAATTTAGCTTTTTGAACAGGAAAACAGGGTAATGATTGCAGAAATAAGTCACTGAGAAAAACAGACAATGCTCCCACTGAAGGAAGTAATCCATCTATTTTTTTTAACTCTTTTTATATGTTGCTAGAATAACCTTCGCTGAAGTTCAAAGGCAGGCTTTTCTGAGTACAAAACTCCAATTTGCAACTGGACACCTCTTGCAACAATGCAACAGGAAATTCTTTTATGAGACCAGTATAACTTAAAAAAAAAAAAAAAAAGAAGCAACAAACAGATAAAAAAGACAGTGCCATGCCAAAACAATAATTAATTAAAAATACTATTTTCTTTATAATCTTGGAAGCTTATATGTGTACCCAAAAGCATGCAGAGTTGACACTACTGTGGATTTGCCATTAAAAAATCCAAAATGCAGTAACAAAAATTACTTTGGAAGGTACAGCAATATTTATGGTCACATACATGATTACCAAAATCATAGAAGAAAAGGTTATCTTGGGGTATGTATATTCCATAAATCCCTGCCTTCTTCTGACACTTCTGTAACAAGCCATGGGATGACACTAGTGAATATTGAACCAGGGAGACTCCTGATACACTCTACTAACCCAAGATGTGGTTTCACGTAATAAAAAACAAAGTCATTTTACCCAGGCTTGTGCAGTAAGAAAAATTTTGAAGTCTTCATTAAAAGTTAAAGTTGGATGATCAGCAATACGGTTCAAAAATTTATGTAAAGCTTTTCTTCGAGTCTCAATGAATTCATCACTAAATCGTTCCACCATGCCCTTGATTATGAATTTTTCAGGCAACGGCTAAGGAAAAAAGAAGAAACATATTGTATAATTTGAATTATATTAGGGGTATTATAATAATTCTTCTACTAATTAAAAGAAACTAGATATTCCTTGTAAAATCCACCATGCAAAACCCCAAAGCTATGTAAAGTTGTCATATTCAACTTAGGTATAACATGGTTCTTGTAATAAGATGGTTCTTGGAACACAGTGCAGAAGAACACAGATACAAAGAAAGAAGGACATAGACTACCGCAAATTAGTGCAAATGACGCAATTAAAAACCTAAGAAATACCTTTATGTGATTTTTAATTATCACATACATATAAAGCTAATGAAAATAGGTTGGCTTAATATTTGTGAGACTTCAGAAGCTGAAGAAAGACATCAAACATCTCTGTATAAAGCTAGAGCCATCTTATAAACAAATAAAAATAACTTAAGTTTTAGCAAACAAACAGGAATAATCAGTGTTGGATGTGCTTCTTCAAGTTTGCTCTTCAGCCAAAGGAAATCCTGATACCGTCTTCGAACTTCATATTCACTGGAGTCAAATTCACCACGAGACGTCTGAAAACCAGAGGCAGAAACAACAGGCTTAGGTTAGAATACCACAAAAAGAAAAGAACAATGCAGTTTTAGATTTTGGAGAAAATTGAGTACTTGAAGAGAATGCATACATGATTCTATTTTGCCCCCATTATTTGTTTGCTGTTATTTTAAAGTACAATGATCAACTATTTGAAGAGTTAAAACACATTTCTGTTCGGAAAAAAGTAAAAAAGTAAGCACTCACTAAGCTGCACTTCATGCAGTGACTTATAATTGTCCTGCCACAATGTTTCCAAAATATTTCAATACTTACTTTAGTGTCACATTTTCCTTTTAGCAATCACCGTTCATTACTTTTAGAGCACTTCTTTTAAAGTGATCAGTAGTCTACAAGTGAGTAAAGTCCATTTTTTAGCATTCTGAACAGACCCCAAAGAGCTGACATATGTACTCGAGACCTGCTGATACTAATCAACAATCCCCAGATTCAAAACATGAAAACTTCAGCATATCACAGCAGTAACACTTCTTGCACTGCTTAATGGATTCTCTATCCCATCATCAGTTCCAGTTTTGTAGCCCTTTGTTAGAACTTGCCAACAAACCTTTAATGTCTACAAAATTGGTAGACAATGAGATTTATTTTACTACTGCTCTCTCTCCTAGGGGCAAGCCACAGAGATCCCATGTTTTCACTAATACATGCTATTTAACATTCACTGTTGCAAAGAGATTTATAACACAATGCAAGTAAATTCTAAAAACTTCAAAACACACTTTTGTAATCTAAACACTTTTGTTGAATAAAAATTTTTCAAGGTATGTGGGAGGAATGCTATTACTTTATCATCAACAACCAGCATGGCAAATTAAATACGATAAAAAAGCAAAAACAATCCACCTTACGGCCCTTCCATACTTGCCTGAAGAAAAAATCACATATCTACAGAAACATGCATAAAGGCAAAATTATTGCTAGTAACATAACCAAGATACCTCTCTTCCTACTCTTTAAATATTTTATGTGGAATTGGTATCTCCTCTTATATAAAGATGAATAATTCCCATTTGAAAATTTGGTTTTAAATGAATCTTTTAAAAAGAACTCAAAGTAAAATAAATTTACAGTGCAATTCTCAAAATGCAGGCTGCAGAATATTTGTTGCTAATCTCAGAAGACCCGGCTTGTCTCACAAGGCTGATTTTCTTCCTTATTTCCTGTAAATAACTTGCATTCAGGGCAACTAAAAATACACTTCACTGTCTCCCAATATTACTTTTTTATTAAAGAATTGTGGCAGCTTCCCCAGAAATCACATGCTACTGTAAATGGGAAACAAACATCCATGAGATAATGGATGCTGCAATGAGAAAAGAATGGAATTGAAAGACTGTAGCAGGTAACATTTATGCAAGACAAAAGACTGGTAGCCTGCAAGTGATCCATAAATGCTTGTGCCAACATAGCGTTTTCAAACTGAGTCAGTCCTTCTGCTGTTTCATATTCCTGCTGAAGATCACAACAGGAAACAGTACTCTCACATAGCACTCATTTTGCCATTGAAGGCTTATTAACTATTTTCTCAACATAAAGAATGTAAAAGCACCTCTGTATGCAGACTTAGTGATTTTTTTTTCCATAATCTACCACAGTTTCACACAGTTATAGTTGTCTATAACTCATGGCAAAATCAGAGTACAATTTAAATTTAGTAATATCCCAGAGAATGGTATGCAAGCAAAGTGAAAATGCTGCTAATGTTATCAAAGCAAGCCATTATAGCCATGAATAGATGCTTACCTTTGTAACTACTCTGTATGTAATAAAGGTTTCAATGGCTGTAATGTGGCTTTCAGGATCATCGACTGTAATGAAGAGATCTCTTAATTCTGGTCCATCTTCAAATTTATACTGGTTTATCATTGATGAGGGGGATATTGGCATTGAAGGACTGAATGAGTTTACCTCAGCCAGAGATGTATCCTACAGGTAAGACATGAGAACATCCGTATCAATACATCTTTGTATATAGACACATAAGTCTCAGACGCTAAAATGGCAAGCTTTTATAGAACGTGATAGAACAGATATAACACAGACCAGATAAATTATATAGTACCTAGCACATCTATTATCCTTTTCAGCATTTGCTTCAGCAAGGATGTAAGAAATGAGATTTATTCTAAAACTGTTGAAAGAGCAAAATACTACCATTTGAGAAGAATGTTAAGCCTAGCTGGAAAGAGAACTTGCCAATGAATGGTAAAATTAGTTATGAATCCAAGCACCCATTAATTGTGTAGGATACTTACCAGCTTTATTAAAATGTTAAAAGCCATATCAAGTTTGAATTATCTCTAATAAACTGAACTGAGTGGATAAAACCCCGATGATTTAAAGGAAAAGACAAAATCTGAACCAGAGTTTTTACTGAAATTGGATATTTCAGTTTGCATGTATTTTAAAATAAAATTTGAAATGGAAAACAATTACATACATAAATTAATCCCTTTTTTTTCTGAAGGACAACAGTGAGTAAGGATGAAGTGCAAATTTGCTGCTTAATTTCTAAGAAAAAAAATAGTCAAGCTATTATTTTTATGAAGAGGAAAACCACTTTTTGATAGCATCAACCACTTCCACACAGCTCTCTAAGAATATGTCCCCATAGCAGCTGCTTCTGCTCAGTGCATTCAATGGTGATCACTCAAGTGCTGAGAAATGGAGTGTAAATTGGAAACAAGCAAGAAATCTCATTGCCTTCTTACATGCAAGCCCAGATGAGATCTACTAATCTAAAATCTTGAAGGATACAGTTACTAGGAAAATAAATTCACTAACTCCATGAAAGAGCATAACAAATTATTAAATCATTAGAAATAATAAATTAGAGCAGCTGAAATAAATCACTGCATTTTAAATATCAAATACTGTATGCTTTTTAATATATGCAATGTAATGAAGTATTTTAATAACAAATTTTAAAATTAATCTACTTTCTAGACATTTTCTAAAAGTGTAGTTAGATTACACTAACTACTGAGTGGCAAAGAGTTGCTCTTTCCAGTGTCTTGTTAATTATGGGGGAAGGAAGAAAGGGATGTAGTTAAAGAAAAAAATTACACAAATGGCCAGGACTGGAAATGTGTGAGTCCACACAAACTGGACTCACAGCATCATCCCAAGGCTGCTCTCGTGGGAGTGAAGGGCACACCACCATAGTGCTGCTGAGCTGAGTGAGAGTTCCTTTTTTCCTTTGAATTCAACTGGATCCAAACTTTGTCTGGAACACCTTATCTTGTTCTTTCCTGCCTTAAGCCTCATTGCCTACTGCCATCCCCCTACTTGGGATTTATCAACGTACTCCCACAAGTATGGACGAGAAATTTATACCGGGAATAATGCCCAGAAAGAACTTATGCACTTACATGGAGTGCTTTGAAAAGAGAGACAAAAGCAACATGGAAGATTAAAGACAACACTTTAAATATTATATAGTGTATTATATAGTGGCTTCCTTACACCTGTCAGTCATTTGACTTTCTACATGTTTTCTATACTGGTGTGCAGCCAGCACTGTCCCAAATAGTGGAGAATAAATAGCGAAGCTGTTTTCAGAACCTGCTATCACTAGCTGGCCATGCTCTAGATGAAGAATGAGGACAGCTGGTTCAGAGCAGCCCATACGATTCAAAGCTCCGAGACAAGGGGAAATTTCCAGGGAAAGAAAAATGCATGTGAGTGTGTGAGGGACATGAACGGCCATATAACTTGAGGAGTAATGACTCTGCAAGGCCTAAATTGGATCAAGGTAAATGTGGTTCATATTTTCTCATTTTCCAAGGGGCATTAATGTCTTAATGTTTCATTCCTCCCTCTAGGTTGCTACTAAAAATTGCTTCACACATACAGGTTTCTGAACATATATTTCTATGTGGAAGGGTTTATGAATATGTGGTCAGTGAAACAAAACATAAGCATTAAGAATCCATAGAATAAGAAGGTCTTTCGATTTGTTTAATACAACTCTAGTAGTCGTGCATGTGAAAGAATGCATGTCAGTTTTAAACAGTTTTATCTCTTTCTTTATCCTCATGATACTTCAGGTTTACTTACAGTAGTTCTTGAAGTTCGTGAGACTTAAGTCTGATGTCATCACAGAAACAGTTAAAAAAGTATGATAATTGTCTATACAGCTGTAATTTTGTGGTTGGAATTATGTTTTTGTGTGCATACAGATGAAGGCAGAAGGACTTTTGTGACACAGGAGAAACAAACAATTCTTCTAACTCTTGTATTGTGAAACCTTTTTCCTCTTTATCCATGCAAAGAGCATCGAGGCCCTGTCTCAAAAAACGATGTCCTTTCCCACACCTCCCCCAGCCCCACCTACCTGCAGTACCCCTTCTCCTTCCAAGTCCTTTCACTCCCGACAGAGCAGTTGGCAAAATTGTGTGTGCCAGTCCACAAACAGGTTCAGGTCTTTTGATTTACTGGCCAAGAGACCAAACAAAGAGAAAATCAAAGAGCTCCTGCCTCTCCTTTCTCTGATACTTGCAGTTACTGTATCCCACTCTCACATTTGACTGCAATTGGTCAGTAAGACTCCAAAATAAATAAAGGAAGGAAAACACTCACACAGCAGGAGCAGTCTCAAAAAAAGAGCACACAGCTGAGACTGCAGCTCTTTGAAGAAGACATTAAGCCTGGGGGTTTGCCTAAGCCCTGCTCTTTCCCAGAGCACAGGCCCTTGACTCAGGGTTGCCTCCATGCCTCATCCATCCATCCATTCATCCATCCCTATCTCCCAGTAAGGATCCAGAGCTTGCAATCTGGGTATCACTTAATAAGGAAGGCAAAGAATAACTGAATGGGTATTACGATACGTGCAGTACTCCATACTTCGAAACTAATGGAAGAAAGCAGATTGAAAACATTGTATCTGTGGGACTCATAACTCAGCTCCCAGAATTTCTCTCTGCTGAAAAGAACTCAGAACTTTTTCAATGGTAGTGGAAACTAGGATAAAGTGAAATGCCCATCACATCATGAAATGCTTTATCAGAGCTGCCGAAGAAGATGCTGGTCTGTAATATTTGAGATCTGTCACAGGATACCAGGTCAATGGTTTATGACGCTATTGGGTTAAACGTCTATGGATTTTCATAAAATAGAAGCTCAGCATTTATGTTTTGAGTAATAACTTAGTGTATTGAGGTTGACAATTTTTAAGAATCTCATTTTTCACCATTTTGGTAGCTGGCACATTCCACTGACTAAACTGAGAAAAATGAAGTCGACGACAGCAGCAGGCACTGAGCTCCACACTGCTGCTGCCGTCCCCGCTTGGCCTGCAAATGGTACACCACTACCTTACAGACACTAGCATGGGGGAACTCCATTAAGATACAATTTAAAACAAGGTAGTCCTGGAACACTATGTTATGGAAAAATTGGTTTTACAGAATTTAGTCAGAAGCTACATTTAGGCTGTCAGTTTCCATTGAATATATGGACCATGAACAAATAGGGTGTTAAAGCCCAAACAACCTCACAGATTTTTATCAGCTCAAAAGATCAGGCCTCAAATTGCACCTGAAAACAAACCATGAATTTCTTGTCTATATATACACAACATGCCGATGTCCAAGCTTTGGAAAGAAGGCTGTATTTTCACATAATATGACAATTTTGCTTATTTGCAGGGAATAACTTAATGCATTAATAGTAGCTAAGATTTCATGTAAGTAAGAAATATTTGTCATGAAGCCAGGTAGAAATTTAAAGACATAGATACTTGCCATATAGCAGCAGTAACTCGTATCAACTCCATTTATTTTTATTTTTTATTCCCAAGAAGCATTGGCCTTGACAAGCAAGCAGCAGAACTGTTGATACACTATAGTGATAGGCAGATACCTTGATGAAGAACTGCCTGAACTTACCTCATAAAAGCGAAAGGATTCAAAGTGAGCACAAACAACTAAAATTGTATTTTAGCACTCCTTTTGCATGCAAGTTCAGTGAATCATTCATCTCTTTATGTCAAATCAGGACTTTCCTAGAAACATATAATTCAGCTAGACCCTAGTTATGCTTCAGAAAAAAAACAGATAGTGAAATTTAGCCAGACCTCTTTCATGTTACAGACTATTAAATGACCTGCTAGTTCCTTCTGGCCTTAAAAGCTGTGAGTTTCAAGAATTCTACTACAGTCGAAGTTTAAATGCATAAGAAGGAAGTCCTTATTCTAACGGTTTTATTCATGCATACCACAACGTCTCGCCTACAGAAATGTAAAATACCACACATTTAATACATATGACAATCAGTCCTACTGAATATATATATGTTGTTGCTTTTTCAGATCAGAAACCCATCTGCTATTTCTCCTATGGCACATATCCTATCACACAGCAGTTCCTAAACCTCAGATGAACAGTGCCTTAGCCCCTGCATGTATTTTTCCCCACCTTAGCTCTCTGTATGTCTTTATATTGTAGATGCTGCCTTGATAAGGCAAATAGGTTCATGACATGTTCTCTTCTTTAACTGCTGAGAAGGCAAGAAATAAGTCTCATCTTAACCAAATCAGTACAAAATGAAAAACAATATATACAGTAGGCATACCACACTTGATTGGTTTAATTAAAATCAGCAATATTGGTAAAACTGGCATCCATGTACCTAGCTGTGTGCTTTCTGAACACGGACTCAAATATATTGTCAGTTACTTTTATTTTATTCCCTTCACCAAAATACTGATGTTAACTTCCCAAACCTCCTATGTGAAAGTGGGAGACTTCATCTTTCAAAAGAAAACTCAAACTGAAACTTGGAAACATTTATTTATATTTAAACACAACTGCAAATACTGAACTCTAGTGTTTATTTAATTTACAGGTACATATACGGTACGTGACGAACGTGAGCGATGGTAAGGTTACAGAGAGTCCAGATTACATGGCACATTCAAGGTAAGGGCAGTCATGACTCACACTGCTGGTCCGAAGCAGCGTGCCCCGCGTTTCGTGCCCGAGAACTGACCCCCGGGCAGCGGAGCGCCCCGGGCCAGCCCTGCCCAGCCCTGCCCTGCCCTGCCCTACCCTGCGGGGTGCGGGGCCGGCGGGCAGAGGCCGCGATCGCGATCCCGCCCGGGGCGGACCCGTCCCGTCCCGTCCCGTCCCAGCTCGCCCTGCGCCCGCCGGGGCAAAGTGCCGCCCAGCCCGCCCGGCTGTCCCGGCGCGGCACGACCCGCCCCGCGGAGGGCGCCGCCGTACCTTGCTGAACACCTCCAGGTCGTCCTCCTCATCGTCCAGCAGCGCCTCGGTGGCGGCGAGCAGCGGCGCCCGGGCCGCGCCGGGGGCGCCCGCAGCGCCGCGCCAGCCGGCCCCGAGCCCTGTCCCGCTGGCGGGCAGCGGCGGCCCCGGCGCCGGCCCCTCCGCCTCCATCCTGCCCTGCGAGCACGGGCGGCGGCCCCGCCGCAGCCGCTCCC
>JAWWEU010000005.1:18476866-18597154 GCA_035583155.1 Acropternis orthonyx | reverse complement strand
CCGCTCCCCGCGGGGCCGCAATTGGCCGCCCGCCGCTCCCCGCCCCGGCCCGGGGGCGCGCCCAGTGCGCAGGAGTGGAAGCGGCGGCGGGCGGGCCCCGACGGCGGGGCTGCTGCTCTGGCCCCTGCGGGGGAGGGACGGGGCGGCCCGGAGTCCACGGGCCTGGGCGGGCTGGGAGCTGCGGCCCCGGGCCAGGCCCCCGGGCCAGCCCCCGGCGGGGCGTCGCGGGCAGCGCTGGGCAAGGGTGTGCGGTGTCTCCGGCTGGAGAGCGCCGGGCGCCCGGCAGGGACGTACGCAGGCTTTCCTGTGTTCCTGCCGGGCTAGTCTCCTCTCCTCCCAGACCCGGGAGCAGCCCGCACACAGCCTTGCTCTGGGCTCTCGCACGCCGTGGGAGCCGCTCTGTCGCTGGAGGCACCCCCGGCGGGTGTGCTGCCTGAGGCTTTGCCCAGGGACTGCCCTGGCGGCAGGGATGTGCTTGTGAGAGCAAACTGGGAAGCAGTGACCGGTGTTACTCCCTGTAGGCGCAGGGGGATGGAGTGAGGGGTATCCGCGGGCGGCTGCGGGGCCGCGCTCGGCACCGAGGCCCACCCAGGCTCAGTGTAGAACAAGGCACGTTTTTACAGGCGCTGCCTGAAATAGCTCAAGTCACCTTTGTTGTTAATGTTAATGTGTTAAGTTTCAGGAGTCCTAGGCGGATACAACATAGTCGTTGTGTATCCTGGTTTCCTCGCTGTCGAATTAGAAACGGCAAACGACTTAATCAAACGAAAAGTATTTTGAGAAGTATTCGTGGAAAAACTCCCTGCAGTTGATGAGGAAATTCATTTGATATTTCCTGCTTTTCGGTGAAGTCCCGAGCCACAGTCTGAAATAAAGGGATAATAAGAAACACTAACGTTCACTGAACTGTGCGAAGAGAAAAAGACTATGCCTGCCTATGTATGCTAAGACATTTGAATTCTCGTTTAAAAACAGTTAAAATTCAGATGGAGCTGGCGGCAGTGGCTCGCCACACGTTCCAGGTGACAGAGGCGTTTGCTGCAGTGGGTCGGTCTCGCATGGAGCAGCCGGCAGAGGGAGATGGGACACACCTCTCCTGGAGACTCCGCTGATGCTTCAGTAAGTTAAGAGACAATTTCTGTCGTTTTAAAATAACAACTGCCCCAAGTACGGGATTCTCAGGCTTCTTTCCGAACACGTGTAGATTGTCCTTACCCTGCTGCTCTTTGCAAGGTGCAGGCTGGGGTTCCTTGTGGTCCAAGTGCTTCTCATCTGGCATGAAATCCACAGCTCTTCTCACCTCTGTGTCTTTTACAGTTTTTTTCCAATGTCTTTGCTGCTCCTGTATCCTCTGATTACCTTCAGGTACCAGAGCCTGTTGAAAAGTGAATATCACAATGCAGATTTTCTGTGCTTTCTACTCTGTCCTTTGTACATCAGTGATATGTGTAGCTAGTTTGTTTTCTGACTTTATATAGGTGATGGGTGAGATTCATTTCCACTGGGTTTGCCTTTATTTCACTGTTTCCAAGTACCACACGTAGTGCCAGATGCCTGCAGGTTTTTTGAATAGAGTAAGTACCTACAACCCATAGAATGCTTGAGTCTTTAATATGTCTGTATTTAAATTCAGATGTTGTACTTCTGAGGCAATAACAAGAGAAAAGAAAACTCATCAAGGATCAGACTTCCAGACAATACACATCAGAGATGATAACTAAAAGACAGCCAGTCAAAAAAAGTATAAAACTGATGTACTGTAGGTTTGAATACTAAGGCTGTCATCTGGATCATACTAATTTTTCAAAGTTTTTCCATGCTCTTGGGTTCTTCATTTATGTTTGACAGAAATATCACAAGATGCTTTAATTGGATTTTTTTTTTTCTTATTATAGCTTTTTATTAGCTCATTAATCAAGCTTAAGAAGACATATTTTTAGTTTCCTTGCTGGCAGTGCTTATCTTTCTGTGCTTAATATTTGAAGTATCCATCTGTAAGGAAAAGATTTTCATTGTCCTTCCCTCTGGGAAAACACACGTTGCATTTAGTGGTTATTTGGAGGTTTAATCATTACAAGGACTCCTGCTAAAACAAAACAGGAGACCATTCTGCCATCACTTTCAGCTGCCTCCTCACCCTTTACCCCAGTTGTCCCTGATTTCTATTGAAAGGGCCCGGTAAGCAACTGTATCTTCGGAGTATCTTCCTTCCCATGCTGAGTCCCAGGGGATTGCCAGCACCTCTCCCCTGCAGTATTTAGCAAAAGCAGCATTTTAAAGACTCAGGAATTTGTTGCTCATTTTCTGCTGTAGGACCAGAGGTGACTTTAAACTGCTGAGTAATTGTGATATTCAAAGATATTGCAGGTAGGGTAAATACAGAGCTATGCTTAGCAAAGGGAATTTATGGGTTTCTCTTGTACTGTTATTTCAGAAGTGCATTGCTGTAGATCTTGGTCATTCTTAATGTGCACAGCTGCAGTGTTTCCTGAGCACCGGGGATTTACACACTTAGCCACAGATACCCTTCCCTGAACCTGTGGAAATGAGATGTTGGAAATAATTAAGAGTCAAAATACCAGATGTTGTTGTGTCACGAATATTATTGCCCCACTTATTAAAAGAAATAGCTATTGTACTGAAACAATACTTGACAATGTTTTGCTAAATAAATGCTAACATTTTGTAAATATGATGTTTTCTAAATACCTATAAAATCTTCAATAAATACACAACCTTCCCAAGCCCTCCTACTCAGGAACACTGGGTGGAGTATTCTCATATGCTGGGTTTGAGCTGCAATAGCCTCCAACTTTTATTTATTCACTTAAGCCCAAGAAGCCGTTTTGTATTACAAAAATGTCAATATTATTCCTACTTCCATTTTATCTTTTTCCTTGGTAAGAGTGTTGATCCCAGCTAGTAATCCCTTCCAGAGTTGCTTTTCCTTGAACAAATTAAATTTACAAACACCGAAGCAGAACCAAGTTATTCCTTTGCTCTCATGTGCAGTCTGCATGTGATCCCTTTAGGCCACAATACCACTTTGAATACTTAATGTTGACTTGTCAAGTTTCACCAACTGCACAGTGATATGGACAGGATTAAATCTTGTTTTGTTTCCCTGTCTCCCTAGCCAGGCAGCAGCAGGATATGGAGAGCTGGTGGTGTTTTACTCTGTTCCACCACTGCAGTGCAAATAAGTGTATTAGTGAATCTGCTGACATTCAGCACCTTGACGCAAATGAGAACGTTTTTCTAGGTCTGAAATGGATTGTCAAGTAGCATTCTTGTCAGGGTTGTGTAGTGCATAAGCAGATGTCATTATGTTTACACCCAGAAGATATTTTGATGGTGAATTAAGGGCTGACCTTCATATCATACCATTTATTAGAGCAAGCTTTTTAGTAAGCTCCATCTAATGGCTCAAAATAAGGTTAACTATTTATGTTCCATGCCTGAACTCACAAGGAAGTTGGAGCATTAAAATTCTCAGATAGATTTAAAAAAAAAAATGCTGCTTAGCTTTTCAGCTGCATGTTGTGTTTTCGTTGAAAGGTATTTGTTAAGCTGATGTGTTATTTTTGTTGTTGTTATTAGTTGAAGTTTGGAAGGTGCTTTAATTGGAATATTGTGAAATGATTTATCTGTCAGGTGGTGGATATCTTCCAAGCTTATTTTTCTGAGACTATCAGACTGTCTTTCCTTTCTGACTGCCCAAAGGAAATTACAATGTAGTGTACTCATAATCATGTTATCTCTTTTATAGCTGCAGATCATTTTTATGGCATTGTAGCTGAACAAAGCCCTGATCGATATCTGGAGACATGCTATCCTTTTAAGTTATGTGACTCTGCCAGATTTTAGACATGAAAATATTCCAGGTGAAGCACTATTGGGTTTCGTATTTTTTACAGTATCTAAAAACAGTTCCCAAGCTTCATTAGATATGAAAGCATTGATTTTTTTTGTGGGGTAATACTTTGCACTGTTGTCAGATAGAGTCCATCCATTCTAATTTAACATTGTCTTTTCTGCTGAAGGAATGGTTTCATGTTTTCAAATAAATGCTTCTGTTCTTGTTTTTTGATGAATGATATATTTAGCAATCTGTGCTTCATGGCGTGAAATATTAGAATATCTCCTGGTCCAAAAGGATGCAAAAATATATTAATATTTAACATACCTATAAAGGCTAATTGAATTAATTTGATATATGAATGAGTTCTTTTTATTTTTCCTCATGCCTAGTTTGGAATGCAGCTTTAGGTAAAGAGAAACAGATAATACTGGGCCTCAGTTATCCTGTTTATCAATAATCAGGTGTGGTCCTGTTTGTTAAATAACTGAAAATAAATGACAGTGACTAATATGAATGTTATTTTTTTACATATGTCTATATATAAGCTATTTAAATTGAAGAATTCTGTATTTCAGCTGATGCAGTGTAATGGCTGTGTGATTGTTTGCCCTTTTAGGCACAGAGTTTGCCATTATTTCAAGGTTTATTAGCCTGCACAGAATTGTTTTATAAGGATTTAGTGATCTTTAGTGTTTGCACATGCTTTCAGTGACTCTAAAAGCTTTGTAGTAGGTAAGCCTAAGTAGGTTTATAGTAGGTGAGCCTACTTAAACCAATATAGGAGACAAGACACACCGTGGTTGAATTAACACTCCATATTCATTATGTTTTAATAACGTGTTTGTTTTTTCAGACAGCAACTTTGTGTGCCTCTTGCCTTAGTTTATTACTATCAGAATTACTGTTAAGAACATTTTTATATAGAAGGTTTTTTAGTCCTCAAAGTCACACCTGAACTATTGACATAAAATTCGGATCTAATGTGACCTAATTAACATTTTAATACTAGTTAGTAGAAAGTGATATGTATATAGTCATTCATAAAACATGTGGAAAATTCATTCTACAGCTACACTGCCACAGAATCTCTCACTTTTATTTGAGCTCTTCCATAAAACCATATAATACTAATTGTAAAGGGCAGTGATTCAAGGTCATTCTTGTTAAAAACTTCCACTTTTTGTTGTACAGAGATGAGAAAATGTAAGAAAAACCCCATCATAATGCAGAAATAAAAGTAGGGTCATGTTTAGTAGATTATGACCCAGAGGAAAGAATATGAAGAGCATGGCTGCAGAGAGGAATTTAAAGTGATGTATGTGAAACTGCCACAATGAGAATTGCAGCTGAAGGAAGTGAGCCAGCAGTCTAACTACAATCAATATCCAGGTTAAGTAAACAATTACAGTCTGCCAGATTTGGAAGAAAATCCTCACAGTCTGACAGGGTACCTGCAGTGTCTTCAGGTATAAATTCTGAATTTACTTCATGGATACCTTTCTTATTATTTACTCAGACTGTAATTGATTTTTTTTCCCCCACAATCTATAAGGCAAAGACTGTTCTCAGGGTATGAAAAGCTGTTGTTAGGTCCTTATAAACAAATTATGCATTTCAATTTATAGTGTAAATTGTTTTAAAAATCTGAAAACTGTTGAGACTCAGAAGTGACCAAAAGAATAGTGTATGTTGTCAGACAGTCTGATTGGACTTGCAAATAGTTAAAAAATACAAAAGAGTAATATTAAGGTACTTTATGAGCACTGAGCTTGCCCAACATAGGAGACATTAAGCCTAGAATGGAAACAGCTGTATTTACAACATTTTAAGGTAGTTTCCTTGTCAAATATTAATATGTGGAAAAGGCCTTGAGTGAAAACTTGGCAGTTGATCTAACAGAAGATTCTTTATCCCCTTACACTTCCTCTCCTAACTCTAGTTGTTATAAAGGTGCTAAATAGCTCAAAATAGATTCAACACCATTAAAAGAGATCCCTAAACCTCCAAAAGACCTGAGAAAGATTTATAGAAGGACTAATGTTTTTACATTGTGGCTTTATTAGTTGCTCCTAGTGGACAATTATATGAGAATACATGACAGTATTTATTTTGCTGTGCTCAGAACACAGGAAAAGTAGCAAACCAGCTATTATCTGTTCTTTCACCACTGCCATGTCATTGCTTGACTGGGGACTGGCTAAGGCATGTGATATATCTGGTGAGAATGTTATACGGCAAATGTGTGAGTGAGGTGTGGCACAAGTACACAGGAGAGTAGACTTCATTAATTTAGGTGTGTTGGGGTTTTGTGTTTTGGGTTTTTTTAAATTTTATTTCCTCTTAACATGTCTTAGTGTGTTTGCACTGTGTACAATTTTGGAGACTCTTTGTCTTCAAAACTGAGAAGTGTTTGTCCCCAAATACAGAGAAGAACCATTGCCAAATTCTAGAAAGGAATTAGAGAGGAAACATTTAAATTTCAAGACTTTATGTCACGATGTAATTCAAGATGCAGGGTGACTTTGGACAGTATGGTCAGACTGCAGCTGTAAGAGCTCTAGATCAGATGGGAAGGAAATATTCCAGCAGATGTGATTTACAGTAGCAACACAAACAGTCATGTGCTTCCTGCAGTTTTCTCTTTTGTGAGGAAATGAAAAAGACCAGATTGGTCTGTGTCTTAGAGAGGAAACAATGGGATTAATTAGGTCCCTATTATATTTGACTGATTTTTCACTTAGGAATGATATGATAGAAGTGCACTGAAGACGTTGACCCACTGGATTTGCAAGAGAACTTCTGTTTAAAATTATGTTTGTGGATTGACTGTGGCATGGAAATACTGTGTTCTTGTGTATTACAGTGAGCTCTGTAGTTAGACAGCATTGGCACTTGTTTACCACTGAGAGAAAGAGAAAAGCTGTTAGGCAAGATGAAACTGCAGGGAAGAGTAGGTGTACCTCCCCAGCCCCTATGAATTAAATCGCTGTCATATTAGATGAAAGCTTAAATATATTAAATTTCTCCTCTTTATGCATCTTTATAATAAGTAATTGCTAGAAGGATGCTATAGACTTAAAAAAAGTGGAAGGAATATAGGAGAAATTGAGAGGTGGGTAGTACAGTATTTAGATTTAACTTATTTCATACTCTGAAAAAAAATTGAAATCAGAGAGGTCAGTTCCTTTACACTTTAAGTGTATGACTCTGCTTTCCTTATCTGTGAAGCAAGGCTACATACTATTTTTTGCTTTATTGAACTTGAAGCCTTAACAGAATAATACTTTTTTTTCTGTGCCATATCAGTTAAGAGAGCAAATAACTATCTGCTAGATTGCATTTTTCAGCCAGTGGCTATGTATGCTGTTGTAGTTGATTTGGTGTTCTCTAAGAATTTCTCTTTAAACTGACTTAATGATTTATGCTATAAAGTTGTTCACATTTCTAAACTGTAGATGAAACTGGTAAAAGAGACTGGAATTTTAGATTTTTCTTGGTCTTACGTGATACACATGAGAAAAATAGCAATGAATAGAGCACAACTGTTGGAAAGGGTTTGTTTTCCATGTACAACATCTCTGAGAGCACCTTTGGGTTTGCGTGAGAGGCAGCTCTAGTTTAACCATTCTAGCATCTTTGAAACTATCTCTTAGATGGGTGAATTCTGTTGATGCCATGTTCAATAGCTGAGTGTAGGTGAAAAGGTCTTAGTGGTAAACTCATCTGATTTTGAACCAGCTGGGAATTACTTCAATTCTTTAGCAGGCTGGAATAGTTTAGGAGTGTCTTCACATGAATTTGCATCTGTTTCAGAAAGCCATTCAAGCCTCCAGGAGGAATGATACAAGATACGGGAGACTGATTTGGTTTTCACTCTGCCAAAAATATCTAATATAATTTCCTATAAGCTGTATGGATTCTGTCTGAAGCCCTCTGCTGACATGGCAACACACAAGTGTTTTGGACATAGTGCTGGAGCACAAGAAGGCCATTCTTGTCTCAGCTATCTCCTCTGCTGAGAAGAGTCATTGAGTAGATTGGCGCAAATATCCATTGACATCTGTGTGCCTTGTGAGTGCTTTAGGAACATTCCCCAAGAAGATTCATGATGCCTGTGCTCTAGCAGTTTATTCACAAGGCAACAAATTGGCCAAAGATTCCCATTAAGATATGCTGCTGGTGTGAAGGTGCTTTTTTTACTTTAGCCTTAATTTTACATGTGCACTGGAACACAGAAAACATGCCTGATAGGAGTAAGGAAAGGAGGTGAAAGGAAACAATAAAAGCAAACACATAAGTGCATAAGTAGTTATGAACTTAAATCCAGAAGAAAAAAGGCTTCAGTAATCCTCTGGTTATGCAATATATTTAAAAGTATGACGTAGTTAATAAAGCATTTTTTGCTCATTTTTATAGCACAGAAAGCCCAAGTAATGTATGGATCAGTACGGAAGCTGGAGGAATGAGTCTCCAGTAAAGTTATGTCCTGAAATGCAAATGGTTTTTAAACAAAATTATGCCTATTTACAAGTGAATCAGTCAATTTTTAGGTAACCACAATGCAGAATGGAATGGATACAAATTATCTCACAGTTGATCAAAAGGTAAATAATGACATGTACTGCTGTGTACTGAGGAAGCTGACAATAAGGAAATAGCTTTGGTAATCTGCTCTGGAGGCTGAGGTTGGCGTAATCGGCAAAATGAGTCTGAAGCTAAGAGATGAGGAGTAAGGCAGAGATATTTTTGGATGGCCCAGCCTATCTCCCATTAACAGAAGCGAATCAAGTGTTTTCCAATGATGATGGAGTTGACAGTGAGCAGAAACATGGGCAAAAGTAAGAGAAAAACAACAATCTGCATGACAATAGTCAGATAGGCCAGTCTAGTCCAGCTTCTGCAACGTGAGTGATGGATTCCTTGCTGGGACTTCTACTGACACCCCTGTGCTGATGGATGTACCCCTGAGGGACACACTTGCCACTGGTACCTGCCTATCCTCTACAGCTGGGCAGGGGTAGCAGCTCGTACAGCTGGGAGGAAATGGTCAGACCCTTGGCGAGGGAAGTGCTTCCAGCCCAGCTGGCAGGGAAAGCAACAGGCCAGAGCAGTTCCTCAGGGCTATAGTCAGCAGAAGGATTTTGATTAATCTGGGTAAAAGCTGGTGGCCAGGAAAGAGTAATTAAAATGTTTTTATGGAAATATAATGTGCTGGAGCAGCAAAATGTAGGATGTACTGGAACAGGCTCCCCCGGGAACTGGTGGATTCACCATCCCTGAATGTGTTCAAAAAATGAGTGGATGTGGCACCTTGTGATATGCTTTAGTGGGCACAGTGGTATTAGTGCAAAGGGTGGAGTTGATGATCTTGGAGGTTTTTCTAACCTTTATGATTCTATGTTAGAAGGATTACAAGAATGTAGTGGTAAAACAGGTGTGAAAGGGGGTGTGGTAATCACAAAAGCTAGAATTGCGTATTAATTTGAGGCAGATGAAAGAAATAACTTTAGTGTAGCTATGTTGTTTGAATCAAAAGCACTTCAAAATCAGATAATGATAGTAAAACTCTATTAGTTTTGTGAGTCTGTAAGATGTTGTAGGGTTGAATTTGCTTACTAAAAGGGATCTTTTTGAAGAATTTTGTGTTTTAGCATTTTGTGCGTGGTTAAAGCTTTTAAGTACTACCAGGAGTTGTGACCATATGGGTGGGCAGCCCTGCATATGGAAGTATTTAACTTCTTCAGAATAGCTTGGAGAACAAATGCTAATAGTACTGGATATTTCTGCTGGCAATAGCTGGCAGTTTTTTTACTTCATCAATATGGTTTCATTTAAGTAATGAAGATATTGTAGATTAACTGATTGAAGAATGTATGATGTGTGATTCAAATAAAATTAAATTACAAGAGTAAAAGAAATCTGTATATAACTGAGGATTTCAAAGCTTGATACTGTACAGACATGAATGATTAAATCAATCTACCAAAGAAATTCAGAAACTTAAATGTGGAGAAGGTCTGGAACTTTCTTATTCAAAAGTTTCAACGCTATCTGCCATTAATATCCAGAACAAAGAAAGAAACATTGTAGAAATAATCTAACTGCATGAATAGCCACATAATTAAAAATAAATTAGCAGAATGTAAAAAGATTGCAGAAAGGACTGACAGGCAGAGAAATCTATGCAAAAGAGTTAAAGAAGGGTAGGAGGAAGGTGAATTAAACAGTCAGGCGAAGCTAGAACTTGCAGTGGATGTTAAACATGATAAAATTATTCAGCCTTAAGTAAGCAGTTTCAGAAACAAACCACTACGAACAAATGGGGTCACTGTTCAGAGATGAAATGTATGACCCTAAAAATAATAAAAAGTTTTATTATGTCTTCATTAGAAACACTGCTGCTTATTCTGATCGTGGTGGGAAATGGAGGTTGCTTAGTAGGAGTAAATCCACAGGCTTTACAATAAAAATCATTGCAACTGAGATACAAGCAAACCACAAGAGCTTTGATGCAGTGAAGTATGTTGATCAACAGTTCCCTGACCAGAAAGAGACCAGCTCATGAAGTCTCGTATCTGACCACATGACAGCAAATGCACACTGATCAGGGAGAAGAAAAAATGATTCAAGTGGTTATAGGTGCATTTGTCCTACCTTGAGGCTTAAGATCAACTTGTGAAGGGAATTCTTCCTATACCTACAAATGTTTGACTGACTCCAGTTTTGTTTATGGGTGTTGGATGGTCAAAGGACTGGTGGTGTTAGCAGTGTGCTGCAGGCAGTGCACACAGCCTCACCAAGGACTAGGTGCTCTTGGGGGCCGGTTTACCCCACCTGTGGGCTGAAACACTTCTGTACAACTTACAAATTACCTTTAGGTAGTATTTGACATATTTTGTTGAAGTGTCTGAGCATGGGTCAGTCCAGAATTTCTTCTTAACTCCTTGCCTGTAACTTGGTTTTCATATGTAATGGGGAGATTAGGATTTGCACAAACATGAATTTCAGTTGTAGGCTAAAACATTCTCATGTGAAGTACCAAAACTGAATATAAGTGCAGAATACAGATGATAGAGTTTCTGTGAGACTCCCCTGCAACTGGCTTATGAATGCAGCTAACTCTGTGAAGTGATCTTAGTTTCCTCTGGAGGAGAAGAGAGACAGAGTGTGAAGAACACACTTGATTTTACAAAGATTTTCTGATAAGAATCAAGTCCGCTAGATGAATTTCAGATTTTGTCCTGGAAAGGAAGTGCTTTAGATCTCTTGTTAGCACTAGGCAAAAATTAAGTTGTGATTTTCAATCTGTTTAGAAAAATTAAATTTATTTGCAAATTGTATTTAATTTGGTGTTGTGAACTAGGTGAAAAAAACTACAACAGATATTTTCCTAATAGGATTCCTGTTAAAGAAATCTTCTTCTTGACCATCAGAACCAACAGCTTGACATAAGGCATGCTAAATGACCCATTTTCTCTCCCATATCTACAGGGACTGTGGGGAAAAATAGGCATAGCCCAAATAGTGAGCAAGTACATTTTGTGACCTATGGTCTTCCCCACCATTTGAGACTGTCTATTGGACTGAGGTTTGAGAAGTTCTGCCCAGAACTGAGAGGAGGAGGTGGTTGGCATTTTTATAACACAATTTCAGTATTAAAATTAGTGCTTAGAGTGCTTATACTCTATAAAGAGTGCTAGAAAAGGACTGTGCAATGAATAATAAGCTTAGGCAACACTGATAAATTAAAATAAAATCTGTCTTTAGAATTTGCTCAGAGGAGCTTGCTAATCTTTAAATTTTCCCAAAATTAAGTATCAAATTATTGGTAGTGCCTGGCTCATCAAAAGAGCTCATATCATTAGAGGGGTGATTGTGTCATCTTCCGTAGAATTATACTATACCGTTGGTGTTTCTTGGCAGACTGATGTGTTTTCACTTGACATTGCTGTAACCCCTGGGAAAGAAAGCAAGCCCTACCTTTCTCTGAATAATTCATTAGTGAGCCATCACACTGAAGTATTCCAAAGAAGTATTCCCTTCTTTTGAGGGAGGAGGGGAAGGATACCAAAGCTACTTACTTTTTTTTTCTTTTTTTTTTTTTTTTCCTAATGCTATCTTGCAGTCTTAATGGTTTATAAATATTCTTCCATACAAGCTTCTCTCCCAACACAGAACTCAGCTCTGATCTTCTGGTTTGTAAATTAACCCATGTTATTTTTCCAAAGGGTTCTAGAGCAGAGCAGTGGAAGCTGCTGATGCAGTGTAGCCTTTCTGGGAGTGCTGTATGGTCTGAAACTGGACAAAAATGCTAGTAAATCAAACTTTCTCTCAGAAATCCAGTTAAGAAGCATGGCTGACTGTTTACTAAAATGTGCTAAAATACGTTTTAGGATGACTATCCAGGCTTTCATTGCTAGCAGTGAACATGCAGGACAAGTACTACACATGTGGCAGAACCAGGCAAAGGTGGCCTTTCATATTTGACCAGAGAATGGATGTCTTAGCATTCACAGGCATGTGAAGCAGTGGTGAAATGATTACATGGAGTTGGTTTGTCTTATTTTTGATGTGTAAAAAGCCTATATCTTCCCTTTACCTGGATAAGCATTCCTGTTTCTAGTGATGAGTTTAAGAAACATAAGCTGAAACAGAAGACCACGTGTGGTGCTTTTTTTTAATTTTAGGTAAGACTTTTTTGGGTGTCCTATTTGGAGGCTCTACCAATGACTTTTTTTTCCCTAAAATTGTATCAACAGTAGGTGTTTGCTTTATTTTTTACTTTTTGACTTATAATGTGTATTTTTTCATGTCTGCTAGAAAAGCTTGACTCTCAGTTTAAAGCATATTCTTGATAAGACAGGCAAAGGCTGGATGAGCCATTCTTTTATTCTTATGTGCAATATCTTGGATATTCGAAGGGCTCTTTAGTGATCCCTTCCTCTAAGAAGCTCAAATAATTCCTGGTCTTTTATTAATCTGTCAGAGCAGGGGTTGCTTCTGAATTTATCTTGGTATTTCTGTCTGAAACAGCTGTGCAGCCTATGCTTCAAATTGCCAGCATTAAATCAACATAGTTTTCCTCCTCATTCTTCATCAATTTGTCACATAGATAAGCCCACTACCTGCACTACCAATCTTCCATTATCCACTGTTCTTGCTGGTTTCTTCCATATACTTCCATCAACACCCACAGAGGCTTTTTACCCTCAGATATATTCTGTCTTTCTCTCTTTAGGTTTTTTAACTACACTAAGGTGATGTCTGCAGATAGCTAATGACTCTAAAAATTGAGCATGACATATGACTTATTTTGCCAGTGATATAGCTAGGTGGTTTGGACTTTAATATCTTGAGATCACACAAAGGAAATTAAAAAATTATAAATCAGATAAAAAGAAAAAAGTCACGAGAAAAATGCATCTTGATAATTTTTGTTATTTATGGAAGCTCTGACATCCAAATTTCTTTTCTAATTTACGAAACGGTACACATTGAAAATGTATACATTTGAGGAATATAAATGAATACACCATATCCTCCATTATGTACTGTGCAGTAAGTGTCCTTCATGATCAGGTTTTTACCACATGAAATTTAATCTTAATTCAGAATCTTCTATTTTTTTATATATATTTGTCTGTCTTTAAATGTGCTTCTGTGACATCTGTGTGTATAACCTCCATAACTAAGGTGTGCTTATTTGCATTGTAAAAGAGTACAGCATTTCCAATGCCAGTATTATAATGAATACTGTATTTAAAAGATGATGCCTCATTTTTCTATGTGCTGTGTCGGCAGCAGTGTTGTAGTCTGTCCTGGTATTTCACTGTATAAATTAGACAGCTAAGGAAGGAAGAAGGAAAACAACAGATATAGATTAAGTGACCTGTTCCAGATCACAACACAGAGTTTTGACAGCATGAGAAGTAGATTCCTAGCTCAACTTACTAAATTAGGAGTCATCGGAAATGTGGTCCTGATTTTTAGGAAGAGGTGAGGAGTTTGGAAGTGGCTTGAATTTTTTTTGTATCCTTTCTGTGCCTCTCTACAGAAACAATTATAATTATATACAGTGTCTGCTGTAAACCTCTTTGAAAGGGTTTTCAGAAACTACTGCTTCCAATTGTCATTTAAGAATATTTTTCTAAAATGGAAAAAATTAAAACTAAATTTTTTGCATAGGAAGAAACACATTTCAAAGACTTGCTGCTTTTCTTCCACTAGAGCGTAAGAACAAGTTGAAAAGGGGCATAGATTTTTCAGTGTGTAACCACCCTGTATGGACATATTGGAGGCTAAAAAAGGAACTGCCAGACTTTTTTATGAGGAATAGACTTATTTGCAAAGGAAAATATAAGCAAAATAATCAAAACACTTGAAGAAAAAAATAATTAAGAACAAAACAAATGGAGACTCCTCTAAAATGTAATTGTGCAAGGTGTTTTCAAATAAATACTTTAAAGGAGATGATTCCTATTTCGAATCAGACAGAAGCTGCTCATTCCCTTTGCTTCCCTGTTGCTGCTGCAGGTGCCCCAGGCTTTTTCCTGTAGTGCAGCTGTGCTCCACTGAAACAAACGGCACTTCCTGGGGACTACATCTTTAGTTACTGGTACAAGAGTCATCATAACATGCAATGTGATATTTCAATAATGCTTTCAAATAACTATTAAAACACAACACTGCATAATACAATCACAACTGCATGGTTGCAGAGAGAGCCACCAGTGACACAGCTACCCATGTATTATTCCCTTCAAACAGGAGCTGCTAGAAAAATTGTAGGGCAGCAAGGAAAGATGTGAAAAAAACAGATGCACAGTGGTGTAGTCTCACTGCTGTCTGTCTTTTCTTCCCATCTTCCTCACAGTTTTCTGCTTTGGTTTACAATCTCCAAAATATTGGACTTTCCTAGCTCAACTAATTTTTTTGCCTCACATCATACATAGTAATAATTCATGCCTAACAATGTGAAATATGGAAAAGCTGATTCAAGGTATGCTTATGTCTTCAAAAAGATCCCAGTTATTACCCATACGAAGTAAACATCTTGCTTGGGAGAGTGGAAGATGATGTGCATTAACAGAATGCTTTGCCTTTTCCATAGGAAATGTCTCTTAATTTAGAATTTGTCCATTAAACCAGAGGTAAACTCAAGTGATTGTTGCTACATCGTAAAGCTCACAGCCTGTTCTGCAGGGTAGAAATCAATAAGATAAAAAAGTTAAAACAATGTTGAAGAACTGTAGCAGAATGATCCTTTTTCTTTCCTAGTATCCCCCTGTAAATACTAAAAGGGATTCATATACGAGTTGACTAGTGCAGCATATGCACATCTGGGACATGCAGAATTTATCTGCTAAGGGCTTTGCAACTGTCAAGGGTGTTGCTCTCAAAAGTGGTGAAGTCCTCACCTAATTGTGAGGACTTATGTGTCAGTGGATGATGCTATTGTGTCAAGGCATCGAGATTCCCAGTAAAGAGTAATGTGCACCTATTGGGGCAAGTAAGTAGGGACTTAAAAGTTCTCCTGAGTTCTTGGAAACTGAGCCCCACAACGGCCAACAGTATTTGGTCCTAGGCTTTTAATCTTCGTAGTTTTGTGCTTTTGGTTGTTGACTTGTTCTGCCCTTAAATACAGTTTGGTGCTTGTCACACATTTCATTTGAGGAGCTAAGCTTGTTGTCCTGGGCCAGTGAAGTGGTATCTGTAATATGAACAGGAGGATAGTAGCACTTCAAACACCAGCATGGATTTCAAACAGACCTGTATACTCATAAAATGTTAGAGTTTAAGATCTTTGCAGTGACAGCCATGAGTGCTTTGTTTAATGTCAGGCTTCAGGAAGATCCTTTACTGGCCAATGTTGTTTACCTGTCTCTCCCTTAAAGAGAAAGGAGACACAAGTCTTGTGTTAGAGTTACTCCCTCTCCAGCTGGAAACATTGTATTGTATAATCTTTATTGTATTTATTACAGAGCATGTGGTACCAGCCTGAGTATACCAAGACCGCATCCTTTTATTACTTTGTTTTTATGATTCATCGTTTGCCCAATGATGTATAATCAAATCTTTCTGAAATTTTATTTTTGCAGCAGAATTTCAGCCTCATCTTGCATTCTCTACTATTTATTTTGTCATCAGAACTGTTAAAGTTCATAGTAAGTCTTTTGGCACTCTGTCTACTCGTTAGCCAGTTTATTTGGGAACAATTATGGTTATGTCCTAGATATTTTCATCATTTTTTTTTTTTTTTTTTTAAGCAGCATTTGGTGCTACAGTATTTGAGAAAATCGATAATTGGAATCTGAACTGTATGATACTTTGACAGAAAGTATATTCTGGTTTTGTTTTCTGCTTTGGGAGGAATTGGGTTTCAGCTTGAATGGTCATGATTCTCTCTCTGTTTTGTTTCTGGTAGGTTGTTCTACGAGCCTGTAGAGTAATGTTATGGGACAAAAGCTTCCTGAATACATCCTAAGTATGTTGATATGTATATGTTCTAGAGATATTTAGATTTGCCAGTTAGAATATTTGTAATTTAGAGGATTCTAATTTCTGTGTAGTTTGGATAGGATTTTTGAGTGTCACAAAAGAAATGTCTGTCTTTATCTTCAACTGATTCCTTTCATGAGTTCTAAGGAAATTATCCTTGTAAAGGTGTCTGGGAAAAATAGTCTCCTGTGACTCTTTAGTAACTTAAATTCATCAGTTTCTTCATATATGTATGTGAATACAAAGACTGAAGATCAATATGTTTGGGAAAGTTAAGAGCTTCTAGAAAGGGGACAGTGAACAGTTACTCAAATTCAGCATAATTGAGACTAGAGATGCAAACAACTGCTTTTAATTTTCTTCTGATGATTTGTGTAATTTCAAAAATGTGATTTTAAAGATGAAGCTTTCTGTGGAGCTGTCAATTAAATAGTTCACATTTATGAAATAATCAAATTACATTTTCTTATACATAACTGGAGAAACTGAGGTGCTTTTCACATGCAGTGTTGCACTTAGCACAAAAACAAATGCTAATGTGACTATCAGTACAGGACCAAACTTTATCTGAGATCTGGGGTGTTGCCATGGCAATTCCAATTGTTGGAAAAAAATTCTCTTTTGTGCTTCGTTCTGACATTATATTGTAAAATGATGATTATGAAGAAACAGCACCCCAAAAGGGGGAAAAAAATTGCTTTTTGAAGATGTGAAACATACTTTCTATCATATTTAGGTTTTCTGAAACACTGAGTGTGTGCCTGGATTGTTATGAGCTGTATTTTTTCTAGATTCAGATACATTGTTATTTCTCAAGCTGCCATAATAATACTCAATGTTATTTCTCCCAAATGTAATAATCAACATAATAAGGAACTTGGAGACATATATCCCATTGCCTATACAAAATATTGATTTCTTGTATATTATACTGCTGATGTGAACCTTTTGCTTTTAACAATACTGCCTATGTTAGTTGAAGCATATCTAAAATACAGATCTTGCTTATGTTACTGATATATATATCAGCTATATAATCTATTTATAACAGAATAGGTCATAATAGCCAATAGATCAGTCATTCCTCTTTAGTTATAAAATTTTTTTCTACCAGTACATCTTACTGTGAGAAAATTGACATGGTTATTACCTGTTCCTTGCTAAATCAATATCCAACAAGCTTTAAATAAATAAATAACAACATCCTCCATGTCCCCATCAACACCCACCCTCCCCCCCCAAAAAAAAAAAAAGCCAAACAACAGAACTACACAGTACTTCCAAAAGAGAAACAAATGAAGGGTTGCAGTTAGAATGTGGTTTGCACTGCAATTCATGCTGAAGTTTATTGTGCATTCTTTTATGTACAAAATGTGTAAAATAGGAAACATTTCCAGAAGAGAACTAATTCTTGCAGTGCTGCATTGCTGCTTTATAAATAAATCATTGTCCTTTCTCTATTGATCACTGGAACAATCCAGTTGAAGAATGCTGACTTAGTGCAGTCCTTCTCAGGATGGCTGGATTGAGAGAAAAAGCTGGGTAAGTGGGACCCATTAGAAGGGAATAGGGGAAATCCCAGCCTGGTTAGAGATCCGATTTGGTGCAAAAAAATCCAGCCCTTGATTTATCTTTTACCTTAAAAAAAACTTAACAAAGCAGCTGATTTCTGTAAGATTTTCTGTCTGTCTTTTCATAATGTCAATGATCAGGGAAAATGAAATATAAAACAATACTAGTTGTAATTAATGGATGCTGAAAATCTTTGTATAATGTATTGTGATTTTTTTTTTCCTGAGAACACACTCAGAAAGACCTTCCAAATTTAACCCAGGCTTTTAATGGTACCAATTATGATATTTTTGTGTCAAGAAATAAGGCCTCAAGCCTTCCAGGAATATATTTGAAGACTCTTGGAAATAGTTCTGCATTCCTGTGAATTGAGGTGGAATCTGAATTTTATTTGGTTATCTCAAACATCCCAGCTTGGCAATCTGATAATTTGATGATGTCTGATTTGTCAGGATGGCTGGTATCAGGCCCCACGGCTTTTCTGGGAATAGGAATAGCCTGTAACAGCAAGAAGATGAGAAATACTATCTGGGTTTGCATGTCTGACTGTTAGATCGGTGCTGGATCTCAGAGGCATCTACTTTTTAAAACATGACTTTCACTGAAGCCTGTGGTAGGCGTCCCTTGCAAGGCTGTACTCTCACAATGTTGTTATGCAGAACTTCCAGCTAGTTCTAGAACATAAAGGTCTTATTTTTCATAAAATAAGATTTACCAGCAAATGTAGGGCTCTGCTGATGGCAGGTTATTCAGGGCTATGGTGATGCATTGCTTTTAGGGCACGTTGTCATCACATAATTTTTTTTCTGTTTCTCATTAATTACGAATATTTCCAGGATGCAGGTCTGTAAAATGTAATTATTTATTCCACTGGGTGTTTTGTCTCTAGTGCTGCAATCAGAGGCAGCACATGCTGCTGTATTCTCAAAGCAGCTTGCAAAAGACTTTCTTGACTACAATAGAGGTGCAGGGCAGGGAGCAGAACAGCTCAATGTGAGGAGTTGTGGACTTGAATGCACGAATTGATCTGAATTGCCTCAGTTGTGCAGGGGGTGGCTGGGGGTTTCTGTTCGCCCTGTGCTGCCAGCAGGGTGCAGCTGTGAGGCAGCCAGGGCTGTACGGCAGCATGCACCCACCAGGATCGGCTCCCTTCAGGGACCCACCAGGATCCGCTCCCTGTTGAATGCGCAATCGACAGAAAAACTTCTCCCAGCTTGAGTGATAAACCTGGACCAAAAGGATACAGGGAACAAATCTGGAGGTACAGAAAGAGTCTAAACTTGTCGATGTTGCTAACATGGCAGAAAGCACCTGGCACAGCTCTGGTTTCCATTGGACTGATAACAGATAGGCTTTCCCTTTCCTTTCCCAGTGTCCAAGTATCAGTCCATTCATGCCTTCTACTAGCATGCTCAAAGGCCTATAATTAACATGAACACAATAAACTATGAAGTATTTTGTTATGCTAAATAGTGCCATCTATTAAACAAACAAAAAATTCTGTGGTGTTTGTTACTCCTCTGACCAGCTCCCTCCTCCAGCTGGAGCAGAGCCTGACCGCTGGCCACTAGATGCCACTGTTGTATAAGGACATGCTGGGCGTAATGGCTTAGACAGTAACTACTTTGAGAACATGTATGTGTATAATTAGGAGTCATCAATGTCTTTCTTTTAAAATAAAATAAGTTTACCATATCTAATTAGATATTTCTTATGAGATGGATTTCATTCTAATTGGGTAAAGCTTATGCTACTAGTTTAAAATACAGCAAAGGATGTATTTGTATTCACTTTCACAGTTTCCATATTTTTTTAGTCCTTGCAATAAATGGATCTGATTACACCTTTTAAATCAATGTTCTCTCAAACTGGTATGACATAAATGATTGTTCTGTCATTGTGGTTTTACTGCCATTGTTTTCAGCGTCTTGGGTTTTTTAAGTGATACTTCTCTTAATCTCATTCTGTCTTTCCCTATCCTCCTGATTGTGATCTTGAAATCTGCATGTTCTTTCCATCCAAACTGAAGTAATCTATTTAAAGAGCCAACAATTGCCACCAAGCATGACTCTAGCTTGACCATGACAGCACAGGCTTTCCAGCAGCAGTCGGCTCAGTAATCCCCAGCTAATGAGCCAGAGCTCCAACATGTCCGTTTTGCAAGGGGTTTCTTTAAAAGCTCATATTTCCTGTAACTGTTTCTAATGGAAAATCTAGGTTTTTCAGATGTCAGACTGTATTCAGCCAAGGTAAAATTCAAATCCAGTGCATTTCTATAGACAAAACAAATGCCTTTAAGCTTCTGAATGAACTCAGAGGGCACTGGCTAGTTGGTGTCACACCTGGTAGGGGCAAGGCTTATACCCCTTCCCAAAGGAATTTCATTAGTGCCTGAATTTGCTTCACCAGGTGAGTTCTGGATTTTTCCACCAAAATGCTTTGTTAATGTAAGTACTGTTTTCATTTTCCAGTTCTTTCAGATTTGTGGGGGTTTTAATACAAGTGGTCCTCAGATCAGATCTGGTCATGACAGGCTGGAACACTGACCACTTCCACCTTGTGAATATTCCTGTCAGGCCATTCCTGCCTCTGTTAGACACGTGAGCCACTCCTAACTGTTTCCCAATTATGACGAGAACTTGTCTATTCAATCTGGATGGCATCTTTTAAATTACTTTAAATTATCTTCTGAAAAGAGCTACTTCTGCAACAAAGCAATGGTGAGGTCATTTTAGAATACTTTTCAAATTGTGCTTTATAACTGCATTACACCTCAGAAATAGCTTGTCTATCTGTCACTGTGGGCATGGCTTTCTCTGCTATCCCCATGCCCTGTATACAAAATTATGGATTATTATACAAAAGTTGTATCTCTGTCTTATTTATTGCAATGTTGGTTCCTAAGTAAAGAAGCTCAACAATTATTTCAGCTGGCTGAAAATGTGCTTGAAAATTACGGATTTCAGCAAAAAGTTTTCAACAAGCTCTATTTCTGAAGTTAAAGTACTTCAATTCCCAATGACCAAATTAATTAAAATATAAATTAGCTGAAAGAAACAGATGAATCACAATGGTATATTTGCATATCATCTATTTGGTGTGAATATAACAGTTTCTTCATGTAGACTAACAGCAACTGCAATCTTCACAACCACATTGTTGAGTAAATGACTGTGGGGCGAATGAGAAAGCAAAGAGTACAAGGACAAAAATTATTTCTGCTGAATGGGAAAGAATACTGCAGAATTAAAACCTATGTTAAACCATTTTCCTCCACTATGACATATCTTAGCATAATCAATTAGCATAGGAGGTTTATGACTGTCTCAGTATTCTAATAATAGACACGGATTTAAGAAAATGTCATGTTTCGATTATATTTTCAGAATTGTAGGTAATTAGTGATTATTGCAACAAGGGTGAGTATCATCTAAGAAATAAAGGTGAAGAGTGATCAGGCTGGATGGAATGAGAATGTCTTATCTCGGGAGTTAAATGATCCACCTGCAGTAAGACCTTTGCATCTACAAAAGGCAGCAACAGAAATTTCTCATAAAATTTGACCCGTTGTTCTGTAAGTAATATATCCGAGACTCCAATACAGAGCATCTTGTCAATTCCTTTTAATAAATGAAGCTGAACTGATACAGCAGCTTGTGTAGTTCCTCTGATCTGTACCAGTTCTCTATGCCTTCATGTGTATTTCTGTGAATTGCTGATGCACTTGGCCAGTGAGTTTTCTGTGACTTCAAAGTCAAGCCTTTCACTTTGCCTTGTATAAAACATGCCCAGAAGCTGGGTTCTGAAGAAATAAGTAGGGAGAAAAATATTGATTTTAGATTTCAGAATAATCTAAGAAAAATAGTTAAAAAATAATGGGGGGGAGGGAACATTTTTTCTTAATTTTGAATCTTTTCTTTTAATTTCTTATTTGTTGCAAATATTTCCCTGAAGATTATTTCATAGAAAAGCAATTAGAGCCATATAAATGCAAAAAATATCTGCAAATATTGCATTTGCAACATTCAGAGTGTGCTATGACATTGGAGGATATGTTCTTAAGAGACAGTATTCTACATCTCTTCAGTTATCCAGGGGAAAGGATGAAGAACGGATTAGTTATTCTTCAAGAATGAGGGGCATTGGGCTCATTGTTGGCTTTTTGGAAAGGCTTATGGTTGACATCATAGAGCACAAACTTGATTAGCTCTAATCTAATTTGTTAGTTTTTGTGATGCAACTCAGTGTGTCGTTGTGCAATGCTCTGATGATGTCATGTTAGGAGGACAGTCAAAAGAGCCAAATAGTCCCTGATTTATGCCCTTCTTAGAAGTGACTAAGACATTTTGAATCCTATACGTCAATAGACCTTTACACTTCTAGATCACCTAGAATATTTGTGAAAAAATATGATGTTTAATAGTCTCATCTTTCTAAACAGCTTCAGGGGTCATCCCAGCATTTCCAGACAAATTTGGAGGCAAATAAAAAATGAGGAGCTGCTGAGCTCAGCTTCAAACTGAGAAAGAATAAATCACAAGATGTGAAAAAAAGAAAGTTCCATGACTGAAGATTTTCATACAATGCAATTTTACTGTGTTATCATATCCCACAAGTTTTTCAGTCACATGGCAACCTGAAGGATATAAGTAGCCTAAGTGTGACTATTGCTACTCTTTAGGAAAATGGTTCAATAACTCATTGACCTCCAAATGCCTAAACTTGTCTAAAATATCTTCCTCCTTCTACTTGGTATGGTCAAATTTTGCAGAAGTGGAAGACTTTTTAATACTCAACTAGGTAGCATTTGAAATCAGCCTGAAATAGATAATTTTAAAAGAGTTTTATAAACTTTGTTTTTACTGAGTTCAAGGAAATGGGGGAAAAAAGTACTGCATATGAGTAATTTTTAAGGATTTGGGAGGAAGAGACACCATTATGTAAAGGAATGTTTAGTATCAAAGCATATAAATAGCTTTAGCTGACAGCGGAACAATAACTTCAACATTTCACATATCATTCTCAAATTTTAATAGAAAAGGAAGCTAGAAAAAGGAAGGTAGATTTATTCCATTCTGGAAATAAGAAAGGCTGGTGTAATTGTGGTTTTTAAGTGTTTTTCAGACATGCTCAACTTTTGATTTCAATGTTTTTAATCCTGATTTGCACTGACAAAAACTAGGTGCAAATGAGTGCTGATAAGTCTGTACTGAAGTTAAAGGAATAGTTAAAAATGTCCATGAATATTCATTTAAATTCAGAAATGAACTCCAAATTGATAATGCCTATGACTCTTTGTGAATTTGCTCTCTACAAGCATACAAGCACTTGAAATTAACTTTCATGAATATTTTCAAAAGCAAATTTTCAATTAGATATTTCAGATACTTGCAGAAAATAATTTTTCAGTGATATATTTAATTGTGAGATTTGAATTTCACATCATGCTGCCTGATATCTGTGATCTGTGGGACTGCATCTCTGAAGGCCTTCAGGAAGGTTTTGGCTGGATTGAACACTTTGGAGAACCTTTACCTGGTGAATTGTAGGATTCATCAAGAAGAAACAAAGTAGAAGATACAAGAAATTAAGAAACTGTGCAGATTTCAAATTTCCATTTGAGGATTTTTTTTTTCAATATATTGAACATTGTACTTTGGCATGACGTGAATTCTAGAGGCCCATTTATCCTCATTTGTGCTGTCAGGAGATGATCACTGGCAAGTTCAGTGACTATGTCCAAGCAGAATAATTTTAATAAAGTGGTTGGTGTTTTTTTAACAATGAAGACAAGAATCATGATAGAATGCAATGACTGATAGCTTGGGGTAGCTTAGAAAAAGTCGTATACATGCAATGACTGTCACTGGAGCTCAAAAATGGGATGTGTGGTTTCAGTTAGAAGCTGACTTCACATTAGAAGTCCTAGGTCTAATAAGATGTTTATATAAAACTGTTCTCATGGTGTATCCAGTTTAAGCATAATTTTCAGCCTATTGTGACATGCAGGAAGGACTGAAGTCGAAAAGGGTATTCTTACTAAGGAATACACTAGAAGTGACAGTTTGGCAATCTTCCATATCAGGAGAAGAAACCAACATGAGCAGGTGAGTTGGGAGGATGGGATGTGGCCTGTTTGGCACAGGTACAGTTGTATTCCTAGAAACAAGGAGAAGAAGGAAGGATGTGTGGCCCCTCCATGGACCCAGTGGGATCAGTTCTGGCCTGAGCTGCGAAGCATGGGGAGGCTGAGAGGAGAAGCCACTGGCAGAGGTGCCCACAGTACCCCATGGGCTGCCCCAGAGAAGGTGAACTCATCCACCTTGAGTGAGGGAAAGGGGCTGCTCAGGGTGAACAGCCTGAGCGAGGTTTGGACTGTTATTTGGCAGCCCACTGTCCTGCTGATCTTGCAGGGGCTAGGAGAGGTCCTTATTGATAACTGCAGTGTAGAAACATGCTTTTTAATTTTAGTTTTTATTTTGTCAGTTTCTTCAGTGTTGTGTGCAAGAGTCAAACCACTGATTTTGCAGGATTAATTGTGTCCTGGTTTCATCTTTTACTTTGACAAGTGAAAGGCACATTGCCTATGGATGATACAGGGCACTTTCTTGCTGATGGAGCAGAGAACTGTACAGACTGCTACACAGGTATTCCTTCGGAGCAGAGAAGTGGTTTCCCACCTAGTTACTAGAGTCAGCTTGCAGGCAGGTAAGGGGCAGTGCTAGGTCAGTCTCCCTCAGCAGGCACAGCCGGTCTCTAAAAAGCAGCAGGTGAGGGGAAGTTGTTTATGATGCATAAGGTACCATAAGAGGATTCTACAACTCAAAAGAAATTGAATCAGGTTTCTGAAACTGAGACAATGAAATAATTTAGCACGAAGAGTCTTTGTTTGCAAAGGTGCTGAGTATCTTGATTCCCATGTTCAAATATTCTGCAAGCTAAAATACTGTTTATTGTAAGAAATCCATGAGTAATTTAAAGCCAGGGATTATTTGAGGAGTTTTCCAAGTGGTTTGTAGATGATTTAAAACAAGAAAAGAAGGGTGAATAAATTATTTTGTTACATATTGCTTCTTCATCTCTAGTTTGGATAGTGAGGGAATCCAGCCCGAATGCCTAGAAGGCATATATGCCAAGGATTGGATTTCCTGTGTAAAAGCTATACAATGTGATAACACAGTTGTACTGCATATTCAGTTTTGATATGTAACCTTTTAAATAAATTGGAATACTCTTTGTGCCTATACTGGCACACACACAGAGATCATAAACAATAATTTTGTAAAGGTCACTTCCTCACTAAGTGCTTGAGCTCATGGCAAGAGCAGCGTAGGGCTATTCAAGGACCTTTATTCTTCTATTTTTTGGTGTCTGTTAATATTTTTGCACCTTTGAAGCTCTGTTTAACATAAAGGCTCTGTAGTCTCTCATGCCACGGGTCTGCTGTGCAGCCCTGTGCCGTGGGGCCCTGGGCTGCCCTCCTGTGCTGTGGAGCTGGCAGCGAGTGCCCATGCTGGCTGCGGGGCCGGGGGGTTACTCGAGGAGGCAGCGCGATGCAGAATGCCGGAGGCTGGCAGCATTCCTCCGCTGCGAATGAGGGGGAGCACAGCAAGATCCAAACTGTGTAGGCTGCTGACCTTTTGTGTCAGTAGCATCTCAAAACAACCAGGTATCAAGAATCTGGGCAATATATGAACCAACAGTGGCTAAGGGACCTGCACAAGGAGAGAGGTACCAGATGCTTGCCAAGCTTAGTCCAGCTGCATAGCACATTGCTCAGATTTTCCTTCTGCTGCTTTCTAAGGTGCTAATGAAGTTGTTGGCTGAATCATTTTATTTTGGTCCAGTGGAAAACTTGTTCTCTTGCTCTTTTGTGTCTCCAGCAAAATGCTTTGTCTCAGAGGAAATTTTTGGAAGCTTGTAGTCCATCCAACCAACATTAAAACCACGTATATCTTCTGGTCTTTAGAAACAAAGGCACATTTTGTTACAAACTACCTTTACATTATAGGTTGTTCTTCTTTCTTGTGACTGATAAGATAGTTTAAATCAATATCCTTTCATTTTCAGACCTCTATTATTTTGAAGAAATCCACATCTGTCTTGCTGACAGTGTAGGGGAAAGTTGTCCACCACTGTAGCAGCGTTAGAGAACACCCTCAGCAAGGTAAGTGGCATCTATTTGGTGTCGTTAAAATAGCCCCTATCCTGTGGATGTGTATGGTATTTGAGGGACTCTGCCCCTGAGGAGAGTCGAGCAGGAGACTGAGATGGTGGGTTTTAACTCCTAGAAGATGTTTTCTCTCCAAGGCTGCCTGGTGATGTAAAGCCACTGTGGGTCATAGGAAGAACAGGATGTTTGTAAGGATATTGGCAATACACAGAGGTGTCGTAACTAGCAAAAACCACAGTGTGCCGGGAGAAAGGATGCCTGATGTTGCAGACATGGCCTCTCTAGCAGGAAGAGGTTGGTGCTGCCTGCCACAGGAGGTGGCTCATCCATCTGCTCATGGGAACATTCCCATTCCTGCTCTGCTGCAGGTGGAATTGCCCCCATCACAGACACAGCACTATGCAGAGTTGGTGCCAGAGCTGGGGTGACAGCCCAGGTACCCCCAGCTTCTGCTGCTGGCATCTGTGCTGTTGTGGTGTTTATTCAATACCTAGGAATTTTATTTAAGATTATTTCACTTCTTTCTATGTGAAAAGTCCTCAAATATATGATTCAAAGCTTTGATTTTCTCTTATGTGGAAGACCCATGCCTAGCACCTGTCTGTGATCTTGGGGAAGTAACATGAACTCAACAACAGAGATATGTCAGCTTAAAAGTTTAAATTACTCATGTGTCTCTTATCCTGGAAAATCTCTTCATTATTTCTGTGGCAAGATGATAAAAATCCCTATTTCCAAAATTTAAAATATCAGTGAGAGTTTGTTGCTAGCCCCTCCTGCATGAACATGGACAATCCTATTAATAGACTGTCTATTTTTTGAGCTTCTTAATATGTCACCTAAATTTTAACACGTTTACATGACAGAATTTTAACAAAAGTCATAACATTATAAAAGTATGTATTGGTACTTGTTCCACATCACTCCACGCACTGTAACTCTTTTTTTTCCCCTCAGGCTGGTGCATTGTAGCAAATCATTTTACTCCTTTAGCAGCATTTGTCTGACCTTCCTTCCCTCCCCCTGTTTCCTGAATCAAAAAGAATTTTTGGAAAGATACTACACAATCTTCCCAGAAAAGGGATAGAACTTCAATCTCATAATAAGGAAGAAAAGATGTAATTTCCCTTGTGATTGATAAGCATAATTTGTAAATGAAGCTGCATTGTGGAATGGTGAAAAATGGCTGGAGCAGTTAAAAATGAATTGAATACAAAGGAAATAGATTCCCATAAGAAAGAATATAAATTTGTAAATGCAGAATACAAAATTATTTTTAGACATTAAATTAACAAATCAATTTGGCTGACATTACCTCCAATTTACATAGAAACCATCTTTCACATTTTCTGTGTACCATTTTATATGTTCTGCTGTGACTGCGGGAAAAACAAAGCACATGAGTCCTTTAAGGCAAGAGGAAAACATCCCGAAAGTCATTTTAACTGATTCCAAGAGTTGTGCAGCGGGCAGAGATTCAGGGAATGACAAAGGCATGCAGAGAGGGAGGCAGCGATGCCAGGGAAACAGCTGGTGTCTGAAAAGCCCAGTTTGCCATTCCCATTAATGCTCAGCATGAAGGCTGGGGTGGAGCCATTTGCTGATCAGGCCAGGCTCTAGCAAGGGTACTGCTGTGGAGATGCTGGTCTGAAAATCATGGCTTGTGTGGTCCCAAGCAGCTGGGATTGAGTACAGCAAAACCAGATCCTAACTCCACGCTGCCATGAACACTTGGAAAGCCAGTTCCTTACTTGACCAGGTGGACTCCTTGGGAATAGCTGCACTAAGGAAAGGTCTCTGGGGTGGACTTGTCTCAGTTCTGATCACATGGTAGACATTGCTCCTAGACTATGTGGGCATGTGCTGGCCCATCTCTGTCCTTCTAGCTCTTCTATCACAAGACTGAAGCAAATTTTCAAATTTGTGGCCCTTTGTTTCTCTAATTCGTTCTGATCACCCCAAAGCTGAACACCTCGTGAAAGCCAAAGGTATGTATGTAAGGCACCCACCAGTGGCACAAATAAATCACAGCATGGTTACATTGTGTCATAACAGTATCCAGAGCGTTTCTTATGCAGGAGGACCTAGGGGAACATCTAGGTACGTGCAGCTAATTTGCACAAGCAGGGGCCAACTCCTGAGACCCACCAAACATCTGGGAACAGCCATAGGCTGGTGTAGAGACTGGGGATGGTGACTGTCTGATTCTTCCGCTTTTCCCTCTGTGTCCTTCCCCCTCTTCTTAGTGAGGAGAGTAAGAAACACCCAGTTATTCTTCCTAGACAAAACTGTAACTAGTCCATAATGAGACATACCAGTATACTTTCTTCCTATTCAGGCACATAAAATACTTAGCAAGTTTTTCCAGGCTCAAAAACTCACTGAGTTGAGCTTTGCATGGTGACACGATGTGACCAAAAACAAAGTGTAAACATGCCTAAAATTCAGCACCTCAATTTAACTCCCTATTGTTGGGACATTTCAGACAGAGGATAGAGAATGATACATGACTCCAAAGCACAATATAGGTATAAAAAAATCTAATAAATATTTCCAATTTCTTCCACAAACATTTTTTTAAAAAAACCCCAACTTTAACAACTCTGCTATTGTGTTCTGATATTGAAGCTCGGCAGCAAACTATGTGAAATTGGCCATTCACATTAACTGTGGCCAGAGGAAGGAAATGATAGTGTGAAGATATTAGGAAGAGAGAAGCAGAAAAATAGGTTGCCCATTCTCCTTTCTCTCATTTCTTGCACAGTTTGGCAGAGAGTTCGGGAAGGGGCTTTTCGCCTCTTCAGGGAGAGACATAAACTTGGACCACACATTCTCAAACACTGCCAGCTTGTCATTCAGCTCATGCATTCAAGATGTTGCATATTAATAGCACTCCCTGATGGCTGGTGGATAGGGTCTCTCCACCTATACAAAATAAGCCTCTTGGCACAAAAAAGTACAAAAGAGGCCCATACAGGGAAAAAAACGCACTTGAGAACTGGTTTGGAGAAACTCTGCACAGATGCTCATGTGCAGATGCATATTTCAGATGTTTTTTTTTTCTGATTAGCATGCAGCAAGCTCACCTGTTTTGCTGCCTAGAGGAGCCACAGCAGACATGGAGAAACACCTGTGTGAGTTCAGTTCTGTCTCCCTGTAAATATGATTTTCACAGCAACCTTTTTCAATTGCCCCTCTGTGTAGCCACTGATACCCTTTTCAATCACTGTCTTGGACATGCCTAAGCTAACAAATACAGAAGAGTACTTTGGGGTGAAGACAAAGCATGAACAGTGTAGGGAGCTGCATGTTGAGAAGGGAAGAAGGGAATGGGTGGATGGACTGGTTGCACCAACCTCTTACTGTACTGATGCATTGGGGTGCATCAGGAATGCTCTGACCAGATGGGTTCTGGCATGGCTGAGATAGGAGAATGAGCTCCCAGGACCTGGGCAGGAACCATTTGTGATCTATAAATGATCTGGCACTTGGTACATATGTAGCTTTACCTGAGGTCTGGTTATGGATCCAAGAAAGTGAGCCAGACTGCTTCCCCCCATCCCCTGCAATGTGCTGGTTTACACATGTCTGCTCTTAATTCTCACACTGAGCTCTACAGGCAGATCCTACATCAACATGGGGAATAAATTTCCTTTGTGGTCTGGTCCATTGTAGTTTACTCCAATGGCAGGAAGAGCAGCTTGGTTCTAACCATGTGTTTTGTAAAAATGAGCCTCGAGAGAAGAAGGTGGATAGAGGGTTGCTTATACATGTGTCAGTATCTGATGCAATCCTCAGTGTGAGCCACGTTTTTCTGGATATTTCAGCATATAACTGAAAATGACACATGAGCAGTCCAAGCTATTTTCAGAACTGACAGTTTTCCTTTTCACTCCAACAATTGCTCTTCGATACACTAGAGTATGCAAAGTACTTCAATAAACTTTTAATTAGGAGTAGGAGTGGAACTAGAGGAAAACTTTAGGCAAAACAAGAACTGACCTGTTTTGCAGGTTATTTGTTAAATTTTTGAAAGAAACAACACACTGCGGCATTTGTTGGTTTATGGCAAGGCTTTTTAGAAGGGGTCCTTTTCAGGAGTCCCGAAACAGCCTAAAAAAAGGCGGTTGTATGATTTCTGACCCAGGAAAGACCCATCAGAAATCTGTTCTGATGGGAGTCATGGGCTAAAGCAGTCTGGATATATTTTGATCTGAGCTTGCAGGTACCTCTCTAAACCAATATATTAAAAATGTTTGAGGTTTTCAAAAAGGTTAAAATCTTCTCAGATCCTTACAACAAAGAACAGATTACAAGCAGAAGTCTCCAGATAAATCCGAGATGGATTTTTCCGCAGTGGCTCTTTCATACTGTTTGACTGAAGTCTGCTGACTGACACCAGGAACACAAATATGTGATGGAAGGGATCTCGACTTTTTCTTAAGCTGTCCAAAGCAATTAGGAGTCTGAGGTGGTGTATTTCTTAGAAACTTAATTTCTTTCTATTATCCTCCTGACAGAAATAACCAATCTCTTTGGAGCTTGCAAAGGAAGGTGCATCCCACAGAGCTAATGCTGTGTGCGCTACTTTTAGAAAGGTAAGTTTAACAAAAGATGCATTCTGCATGCACTCCAAATGTCATTACTATTGCTTAATTTCAACTCCAGTCCTGCATCTGTTTAAGATAGTGTCAAAGACAATAATCTCACCAGACAGATACAAAATACAAAACCGAAATTACGTTGCTCAATTATTTTGTTTACTTGTGGTGTTAAGCTACTGTTTTTGTCTGAATCATGCAGAGGAGCTATGATTTTTACCTTTAAACTCCTCTGAAAACGCAGCCATTTAGCATCAGTACCTATTTCTTTCCAGGTTACGTTGTATGAATGAGTTTGATAGGAGTCACCATGGTGAGGAAAGGATAATGGAATTTCAGGTAAGAGTTCTTCATAATGAATTCATTCCTTACACCATGTTAACACCCACCCCTGGAATTAAGGACCTTTGTAACACAATGCAGCAATTTACTAGACATCACAAAACACCAATTATAGAATTGGACTGAAATAGGCTGCCAAATCCTCTGTCCCTGATAAAAGAAGAGTAGGTATAGTCATGCCAGCACATTTTAACTCCTTCCTAAAATTTCGTTTGGGTCTTTTCTGTACTTCCTTGGTGATACAGAAGTAGATTGACTGCCGTGTTATGTATGACATGAAATGTAAAATAAAATAAAATAAAAAAGGAATAAGTTATGAATAGCTGTGAATATGAACTCAGTTTGGATCATATTTATTTAAATAATTATAGCAGATTGTAAACTTTGAGAATCTCCTGATTTATGCAGGGAAAAATGAGAGAGAGTTGGCTTCTATATTGTGTATTTAGCTTGATAAAAGGAAGCCAGCCTGTATGGAAGAAGCATGCAACTGAGGTTCCTCTGCTGATATTTTATAAAAGCACAATTATATGTCAGTACTTCACAAAGAACTCTTAAATCCTTAGACTGAATCTTGTCTGGTTTTGCTGGTAGCAGAGTACCGAACTGTAAGCAGAACTGAGCAGGATCTGACTTTCCATCACAGACAGTTAATAATTAAATCAAACATTATATTCAACAGTAGAACATATGCATCAGCTTCTTTCAAATTGCATTTCCTTCCTGTTAGATCCATTAGTGTAAACCAGACTGCCTTTAGAAAACCCCTTATTGCTGCTGTCTTGCAGCACAGTTCCTGAAATGGATAATGTGGTGCATATTATGGGCAATTACACAGAACTCCCTAGTGACAGGGTTTTAGAGTTTCAGAATAAAACAGCTGGAACTATAGGGCTGTAAACTAATCAGAAAAAGAGACAATAGTAAGACATTTAATGCACATTGTTAGAACATGGACAAAGACTAGATATGAAATACTGCATATCACTATACCTACTGTATTGCACACCATCTTCACTGCAAAATCCTGTTTAACTCTCAAAAGACAAGGCAGTCAAAAGCCAGAGGTTTTGCCATGAACAAATGCATGCATGGCTGGATAACCTGAGCTAATTGGAAACATTAAAGGAAGAAGCCTTGATCCAGAGCCCTGGTTTTTGCTTAATGTCAGTGGAGTTTGAATCAAATCCAGAACTCTATTCAAAAATGATAATTTATTAATGAATGCATAATGAATACATACCTAGATATGCTAAGAAACTATGTCTCCATCAATACAATCTGCAAATTTAGCATTTGGGTTGCAAAAATTGCATTTGCTCTTGGATATATCAAGACTACTGCCACAATGTGTAGTGTTTGATCCTCCATCAGTTTAAATTGATGGCAAAGCTTCCATTAATTTTAGCAATACAGCAGCGAATTTTTAGAATAGCACATGCATCATTTGAAAGCACAATGACCGTGATTACATGTGTAATCACAGTAATTGTGCACACAATTACTGGTTGGGTATCTAACTGCCTTTCAAAAATCAGTTGCTCTACTTGCATGTATACTCACAGCAGTTGCTTGTGCAAATACAGTGCAGCCCGGAGCATCCCTACCTCCATGCTCGCCACTGAAATACTAGAGGAGGGCTGTGTCTGTGGCAGTAGGTATGTGGGATAGAGAAGCACATGCTTATGCTGTGGTGATCTGAACAATAAATAAGAAAGGAAGAGAAATGGTTGCAGTGTCTCTTTGGGAAAGTAAAAATGTGAAATTACTTCAACTAATTTTTCAAAAGGACAGAGACTGATTTTCACCAGCTCCTGTCTTGTGAGCCTTCTTATCAGCAGGGTCCAGCAGGCATCAGCACATTAGTGTTCTGTAATGCTATGGTAAATTTATCAAATAATGTATCAAATAACAGCACCGTACTAGAATAAGACAAAAAACAAAAATCGAAATCAAACAAGACAACACCGAGTAAGATTTTACAGTTTAAAAAAATTCAGAAAGCAATTAAAGTTTCAACATAGTGTGCAGTGAGTTTCTTGCAGTGCAGAACCCAAAAAATGAGCTGCTGTGCCTCACTCTAGTTTAAAAGGTGACTCTTTTTGCTCAGAAGGTTGATTTCTATAGCTAAAGAGGTATAGAAAAGCACATCCTCCTTAGATAGTGATAAGGCATACAGATTCATCCTTTTTTCTCAGCAAAATGGTAGCAGGAGAAAATCTGACACAAACCATTTTATTCACAGTCCAGTCTTTCTTCTTCCCCTGGGGCGCAGTGAGTGTGCTTTGCTTTTCTGGTAACAGCTTTATGACCCTGCAGTCAAGGGGATGAAGGGACTGGACAGGCTGGACCTGGCTGCCGGCTGTGTGCTTCTCCTGAGGAGTCTGCGAGGGGAAGGTTGGGCCATGAGTCAACACGAGGAAAAGCAGATGTCAGCTAACAGCCAGAAAACACCCTCTTCCTGGGCAGAAATGGGCCCTTTTCCAGTGGATGGGAGTGCTGGGGTTGTGTTAGGCTAAGAGGTAGCACAGCCTCTCCAGGAGCCACCTTTACCATGCACTGGCAGCCGAACGCGCTTGCTCTAAGGGACTGGGACAGGACAGGATCCCATGGCTTGTGAGCATGGGCTCCCCAGCAGCCCTGACCCTGATGTGAAATGTAGCCGTCTTCCTATGTGGAAGAATCCAAAAAATTACTATGAATGAAAAATGAACTTTTACCAAGGCTACCTGTCAGTGGGAGGGGATGGCTGGGCTGGGAAGCCTTCAGTGGACTACAGTTTGTATGTTTACCCAGGGGGAAACCTTGTAAAATGTGCTGGGGCAGATGTAACGCTTATAAATCACGCATACTGTCTAAATCAGATCTGTATATCAAATATTGTAATGTCTGACAGTATTTGGGTCTCAACTTCCCTCATTTTAGAGGTGGAAATTTTGAAGCTCAGCCCTATATATGGAATTTTAGTACTATCAGGGTTTGGGAAGCTTGGCCCTGGACTCTGGTATGCTGAGGAGATAAAAATGAACAGTCTCTGTCAGGCAGAAGAGGGAACAGTGTTCAGACTCCTGAAAAATGTTTGTTCTGCTACTGGAAAGCTTCAGCACCTTCCTTTCAACAGGATCAGCTTGTGGCTGAGCTCAAGGCTGGGGAGCGTTGTGCTGTTTGCATGGCTATGCTCCCTGCTTTCTCAGAGCCCATGGCTGCATCGACCTGACATGTTTGCAAAACAGCTTTATGTAAGTTAATCCAGATGCTGTGTCCCGTTGCTTCTCTGCAAATAACTATTAAATCATTTTTTAAAACTTTATTCCTTCTTGATTCTCTAGAGCCATCCAGCTGATCATTGCAGCAGGTTTTGTTCTTAATTTCTTTACAGGAAATGAGAAGTAACCTCAGCGAAGTCCAATCAGAGGGATTTTCAGCTTTCTACATTGCCTTGTGTCTGCAGTCACAGAAGCTGTGATTGTAGACTAAATTCAGTACAGAGCATTAAATGCTGTCTCTTTTGTAATTAACATCAGAGAGCTGTATGAAGTCTTGAAGCTATGAAATCCCGCAAGTCCTGTAGGAAATGTTTCTTTATACAGATCTGAAGGGTTATTCAAAGAAATTCACCCTAAAAGATGGAGGACTGCTGGGACATGATGAACAAAAAGCTCTGAAGCTGTATGTTGGAGAGAAGTTTCCTCAGAAGCGTGCATTTAGTCACCTTTGGTGCCACATGCTGCCTTGCCTGCCACCCCTGCAAGTGTGGCCTCACTTTCACTGTTATTGCAACATGTGTCAAGTGAAATGAAAACAGAAATTTGTGAAAGGATATAATTAACCTACTTATAAACATTAACCTTAAATATCTTCCTAATTATCTCACTAATTTAATCACTGCAGATCTCAAACTTGTTTGTTAAATATTTAATTTTGCAAATTGTTTTTGATACAGAGGTGTGGGGAGCTCTCTCTGAATGTAAGTTACTCTGTAAAACTCTTTGCAAAATCATTGTTATGTTTGCAGTTCATGGAACAAACCCTGCTGTCAAGAAGACTTTTAATGGAAATCACAAGAAACTGTACCCTGAGGCTAAGAGATATAGTGCCCTATTATTTTAAAATCTAATGAACACATCGTGTGGAAAGTAGACTAGTGTGAATTTCTTCCTGCACATCTTCACGTTTGATTCCATGGGAGTCTAGAGTGGAAAGTCCTGGGTTTCCTTGTTTCTTTGGTTGCAGCACAGCTGTACAGTTGTTTCTTATCTATTCGCCTCTTTATTACTTGAGTAACTCAGCAAAATTATGTCCTTGATCTTCTTTTTATCAAGTCACTGCTTTGTGCTAAAAGTAATCTAAAAGGTGTTTAGATGCTCCAGTTACAATGGCACCCAAAGTGGCTCTAATTATTCCTGAGAGGAAGGTTTTGACTTTGGGAGTGTTCGTTGAGAAGGTGAAAGCTCCATGTTCATCTCCTCCTGCCCGACGGGAAGGGGACTGTGCTCGCACTGCCTCCTGCAAACACAAACGAGACCCAGCCGAGCAGTGCGAGGCAGGGGTACGGGAACGCTTCCAGTGCTGAGCCTGGGAGAGGAAACAGCCAGGCTGTGAGAGCTGAGGATGATCCTGGATGGAGCGGAGAGCTAAGCCAGGACAAGCTCTGGAGGCACCTGAATTCTCTGTCCCATGAGAAGGCAGGGGCTCTCAGCTGTGCAGTGCCTTCTTCTCCGTTCTTCCCTCCCCAGGGACTTCAGCCAGCCCCGCATTTCAGGCTGTACCCACATGGCAATTCTGCCATGCTACTTTCTTCATTTTTGTTATGTATGTCTCCTTAAATGAGGAAGAAGGTGAAAGACTGGGACTGACATTGTGTTTCTGCAGAAAAAGGTGCAAAGGTGTGCTAAATCCAGGTGATGGCTCACAGCAGACCTCTGACAGGAGCCATTTGATTAGTTAGGTGTCCATATACCTAACTGTAGTCCCATACCTATTTGGGATTATATTACTACCTTATCATATACTATTTAGAATGTCATCCTGATTGTCTATATTTATTGCACATTTACACACATAATTCATACTGTTTAGTTCAATAAGAAACAAATTTCTGTGAATTTGGCTGAATAAAGCTGTGTTTGTTCTTGTTACTTATCTGAAGTCTCATTCTCACTATGCATTATCTCAATTTCTGGGCATTTTTCCTCTTCATTTATTCCAAAAATTACTTCAATACTAATGAATACTGAAAGACAGCCAAGACGAGGTGAACTTCTGGACAATTTATGCAAGCACAACTGATTAGAATAGATTTACTATAAACATGCCAGGCACCAAAGACTGCTTTTTAAATACAGTGATACTGGAAAAGATTTATGGATATTTTCAACTGTTCATTAAAGAGAAAAATATTTTGAAACTATAGGCACTATCCTTTTATCCATTTTTGCCTTCCAGGCTGAGTTGCAACCCTTTGATGTTTTCTTCACCAAAAAATAAAAGTAGTTATGAATTTATTTCTCCCAAGCACTTTCATTTTTGTGTCAATTTACAGTTTTTATTACATTTCTGGCAGTCCAAATTATGGTGTTTGGAGAGCACCTAGAGTCCACAGCTCTGAGTTTTCTGAAAATAGGGATGAAGTTCACTTAATGATGCTTTCTGGTCACTGTCTTTTTTCTTCACTGCTAGTAATAAAAGGTTAATAAAATCTTTGAATACTTTAACTGCCTGGTAGGCCAACCAGCCAATTAAAGGTTATTCTTATCTAAATGACTGGAAGTCTCGAATTGGGAAAGTTACCATGCAATAGCTAGTATCTGCTGGATTAGATTAATAAAAAACAAAGTCTTGGACATGAAAATCGTGTATAAATATGGTCCCTCTAGTTGACCAAGACATCAATTCTTACAGCCAGACAGGCGTATACTTAACTGTATATTCTCAGAGTCTGCTTCTGTGCCCTTAAAAATCAATAGTAAGCCTTGCTTTCAAATTCAGTGCAACTGAGGTTGTTGGCAGTCGATGATTTTGCAAGATCGGTTCAAGATATTGGAATAGTTTCATCGAATTATCAGATTCTTTCTTTCTAAAACAGTGTTAAACTCATATAAGGAGTAAGGAATTTAAACACGAAAATATATGCTCTTGCATTGCTTCTTAAAAACAGTGTCTCTTGCCAAATCTCCTATCAAATCAAAACAGTGCACCAAAATGATAGCAGGAAGGATTGTGCAGTGCTTGAAAATCTAATCCTGCATAACTCACTGTGCTGACTATGCCCTTGTTTTTTGAAAAGATGGAGAAAGAACAGATTTGGGTGGAAAATAACAGTTTTCCTCGCAACCTTAGAAGAATATTGAAAATTTTGTAGCAGGATCATTTGAGCATTCTGAGAGCCTTCAAAATAAGGCAGGAAGCTTAATAAGGCTTCATTTTGGAAAAATGGATAGCTGAAAATACTGTTTTAACAATTTTTTACTGGACTTGCATTCCCAGTTTTTTAAAATTAATTTAAGAGCTACAAACCAACACATTTATAACACAATGAAATTGGAGATAATCCAAATGTCTTTATAAATAACAGAGTATAGCTTAAATCATTATTTTTAATGCTTCTTTTTTTTCCCCATATATGAACAGGTCTGTGCTGGTCTGCATTAATTAAATCTAGGTAGGATTCTAAGGCCACATCACCATTACTTCTGTGTCGCTGATTTAAATCTGCAGTAAAACATTTCTCCATTTTAGTTTGGTGCTTTTGTGTCGTATTTCATACACTAGTTGTCTCTTAATTAAATCCATGATGGCCCACCAACACAGACTATTAAAATAACTATACTTTGCACTTGACATATTTATGAGACAGATTCATAAGAGTATAGACTGATACTTGAACTACTCACTGAGAAATGCTAATAAGATTATGATGAAGGTAAGATTAGAACATTCGTCTCCTTTTTGCTTCTCTCTCCTTTTTAGAAATTTATTTTTATAACTGCAATTCACTATTTCTATTCCAGGCTCTTTGATGTTGTTGTATATACCAACACCATTCGGTGTGGATTTATTGTGGCAATGAAAAGTGGGAAACTGCTAATTTATATCACACCAGTAAAGTGCATAACTATTGTGTTCCCTGAAGTACAAATGTTTGCAGACATCTGTAAAAGCTTTGCATGGGATTGACATGTTCAAGATAACACCTTTGGAATTGGGTGATGAAAAATATGGATTATCATGAAGTGCACATTGTTTTACCTTTATTTCCTTACTCCTTCAGAGCTCCTGTTGGTGTAGGGCTGGCTGAGTCTGCCCCTGTGCCTGTGTCCCCTCACTGCATGTTGCCTTGCCAGGCGGGACGTGCCGTGGCCTCCCTGGCTCTGGCACAGCACACTGGCATGTCCTGGGCTGTGCAGCTTGTTCTGTGCGGTTCGACTGTCACTGCAGCGGTAGGAATTGCCTGGCTGTGTGGCCTTGGAGGTTAAGAGGAATAGGAAAGCAAGCAGACCCACAAGTCATGTGACTTAAAAGGTTACTTGACATATATGCTAAGGTTTGATCATTTGCCTGTATGGATATCTTGAAATGACCTTCTTAGAGTAATTTACTGCCAGAGTTGCTGATATAATTTATTTGATAATTTTCTTAATAATTCGGATGTGGAAAGCTCAAGGAACTACATGTTTGAGAAGAACGTTGCTGGAAGTGAAAGAGCTGCAAAATGAAAATCATCAAGGATTTATCTCATTTTTCAGGACCAAGATGTGCACCTCATAGGGATCTTTCCTCTCTTTCTCTTTTTTCCCCACTCATATTCTTTCATGGAAGGGCTCCCACTCATCTCCGTGTCAGGGGTCCAGGTGTGGGTACAAATGGAGAGAGCCCTAAATACATGCAGCTTGAAGGGTATTTATTTTACAAGTGGGGCATATAGAAACCCCTAGCTACATGATGTTCAGATTTTTCTGAGGGTAATACGTCACTGTGCTTCATCCTAGTATTCTCTATGAAAGCCACAAAAGCATCAAATGTTGGGTTTTCATTTAGAAATAAATATAATATTAGAAAGTAAGAATAATAAAGATATATTAAATATTTCATCCTCTACAGAAATAAAACAGCTACAGTTCAGGGAGCTTCACTAAACACATTAAGTCTAATAAAATCGCCTACACGTACTCCTGACACTAGTAGTAATTAAAGTAACTTGTTTCAAAAAACTGGTCCTATACATGAATACTTATTGGCAATTATTTCTAAGTTCTTCAGACCAAAGATAAAGTAATTTGATTCACACACAATGTTCTTGTAAACATGGTTCATACTGGGTTTTATATGCAGCTTAGGACTTCTAATTGCCATTTTGAGCCTCACAGTAAAATAGAGTTCAATATGTCACTTTTTCTGAAGTATTGAGAAATGTTTGAGAAATGCTTGTCTTACTCTAATCAACTGTGAATAATTTATTTCTGAGTCCTACTTTTCAGTATAAATGAATCTGACTTTTCTCAGAGCTTCTCAAGTCTAATCAACTTGTTACATTCATTTAATTAAGGAAACGAACTGCAAAGTGTATGTACCAACAGGCTTTTTTGTTGTGTAAAACTGGTATATTTTCATTGTGAATGTGATTGTGACTGTTTATACTGACAGGTGACCTCTACTAAACAAATAATTATTTTTTTTCTACGCATATAGGTCAATATGAGTAGCATATAAGCTGTTTTCTGAACTGCATCTTTCCTGATAGACTCACCACCCAGCTTTCCAAATTCACACAGCTGTAGCTTTCAGGCAGTTCTCATGTCTGGAAGGATCGCAAGTACAGAAGTGTTCTTCCATGCTGCTAAGGGGAGGAAGATGTTATAGAGGCGTGATGTATAAGAGTGAGGATAAGAGACTAACTTTTTTGTCACAGCCTGAAAAAGTTCATCACAATGGAATATTAAGACACTGGCACAAGCTTATGGTCAGGATCTGCACACCACAGAGTTACCCACGGAGGGTTGAGCTAAGGTGCTGAGGGAAAGCCCAATCTGTGTTTTCCAGCCTGACATATTTTGTTCTCATTTCTCTGAGAAAGCAGCATCATAGGAAGGAAGTAACTGGTAAAATAAAAAGCTCTTACATCACATACGCATTTGTCTTAAAAAAGACCCTATATTTATTTCTTAATAAATGTTCAGAATTCCATCATTCTTCTCATATTTATGTGATATGAGGAACATTTTTTATTAAAAATAAAGAGAGATACTGTGGGGATTGACACATTATTTTTTTGTCCTTATGCTCAGACAAATTCTTCAGACTCACAGAAAAAATCCTCAACCCTTGTCCAAAATACTGTTCAGTGTTTATAGGTTATAATATGAAAATCAGCAAAACTGTCCTTGACAGGATGTTTCTTTCCATTAGTTGATTAAAATGGTTTATTGTTGCCTACAGCATCATTACTTTAAATGTATTTTTTTACAAAGAGCAGATGTGCCCATGTCTTGCACTGATTTTTTTCTTGTGGTTTTTGATAAATACTGAAATGAAATCACTACCTTGGCAGATCCCCCCCTGTGGAATTTCAGAGATGGGGAGGGAAAGGTAAGGGGCTTGTCGATACGGGTGGGGTGGCTGCTGAGTGGGGACTGGCAGTGGAGGGCAGTGGTGGCAGCGCTCGGGCATGGGGAGCTGTGCAATGGCACTGCAGAGAGTTGGAGGCAAAGTGTGCAAACCTGCAAGCACCAAGTGCTCAGAGTAGGAAACCCCCACCCCCTCAAAATCTGGAATTATCTGCTTGGTAATGCTGTATGTCTGCCCTGACAAAGCAAGAAGTGGGTTTTGGCATTTTTTCAGACTAACAGCTCTAAAGTTGCAGTTAGAACATGGCAGTGGAGAGTAGCTGATCCTAAAACGCTCAACAAGGTTGCATCGCCATGAAATCCTACCTATCCACTGCTGTTACAAATAAAATTGAGAAGTTCAGATCTTCAAAGATGTGTGTTATATATTCTTTGTCTTCTTGTCCCATCTGTGTTTGATGGGGGAGCTGAAATCTCAATCCTATTTCCAAATCTGGGGGTTGTTTCAAGCTATAGTTATGGTATGAATACCTTTCCATCCCCCAGCACAATTTTTCTTAGGCATGTTGTCATCTAACAATATCTTTCAGTAGCGAATCACAAGTCATTGGGCATGTGACCTTATGTTCAATAAATATTTATTTGAGAATCATAGGTTAATTAATTTCCATTGTTTCTGTTTTAATTCTATACATGCTTATACTATGCAATTAGAGACAAACACAGAGAACCACGAGTAAATGTTGCTCATACAAAATGTTTCTATTACTCTTTACTTGTAAAACCATTAATAGATTATTAGGAGATATAAACATAGGAGGCCATGGATCATATTTGCATGTTAATGAAATCCATGAATTATACATTATTTGCTATAGAGAGTACTAGAAACAATATTCCTCCTTTCTAATAGCAATAAAAGCTGGCGGTTTCCTGGAGCACACATCACATCCCCTCTGCAATACCTTCTAATAGAAAGAAAGAAATCCAGCTCTTCAAAGCAATCTCTCACTAAATGAAATAGATTTGTTTGTGTTGCTTTGCAACACACAAGTGTGACAGTTCATTTTAAACAAAATAGTTTTAATAATGTCATTACTAATATCTATTTGGTCATGTCTCTGAAAAATGTTGTTTTAATAGGAATGTTTCATTTTAATAAATGGCAGAAGGGGCAAGCTGCCCTGAGTCAGCAGGAAGTGGATATACACCAGAGAACAGGCTGATTGTGTTAGATTCATCCAGAACATTGAACAGCACACAGACAGTCCAAGAAAAAGCAACTGGCTGTATTCAAATGATTAGTCTTACTGCTATGCTGTAGCCCAGATTCACACATTCTTCTATTATTCCTTGACCTTCTGCCAAAAACTCCCACTTGAAGTAATAATTAGAATTAGTGTTTCCAGTGCATGCTTCCATCTTCCTAACAAACAGTAATGAAATGTGGCTTTTACAAAATATGCAGTTAATTAAACTTTTTTTTTGAACATTGTTTGATTAATACAGTTCCCCTGTGCTAGCCCCTCATTATGCCTGACTATCACTACCTGGGGTTGGTGAATTGGAAGAAAAGCACTATCAGTAGGATAAGTGAAATTTCAGAATTTTGCACTTTAAAATTGCTTGTGGTATTGGGTTTTTTTTCCTTCTGGTTTTGTCTCTCTCTTGAAATAAACTGGAAAGATAGCCATTGTTTGTAATCCTGTTTTCTTAATTCGAAGACAGTATGTGTATTATATAACTACTCTACAAATACCCTCAGCATGAATATGAAGAACACATATATCAAGAGCTACAAGATAATAAGTGGATTTCTAGGCAAGCTTTTTGAAAAGGTGTCTCAGTACTGTATTGCTTAATAACACTATGCAAATAGATATTCTGATTTCATTTTTTAAAATATTATTTCATGCTTTTTTACTGTCTGCCTTAATTATCCAAATGCTGAACAAGTATAGTCTTTTGATTGATGAGAGTTCCACCCCTTTACCCACACTCCTGCAGATATGAGGCTCCACAGTTTAGTACCATAAATCACTGTGATTGTATAACTTAACTACTGTATGATCAGAGATCACATGCAGTGTTAGCCTGGATATGCATTCATCCTCCGTTATGAATGTTTTAGGGCTAAATTTATTCTAGATGTTTGGAGAAATACAAGTTTCTTCACTTAAGAAAGCAATGCATTTTAAATAAGCAATTCTTGCCACAACTGGAAATAATCACAAAATTCTTCTATTTGCAAGTGTCATTAATGTGAGTTATTTCATCACTTTAGGAGAAATCCTTTCAGAGGAAAACAACAATTAAACCCCTCCCCCCAGGCTTTGACAGCTAAGAATCTATGGATCAGCCATTTTAGTAATTAACCACAATTCCTCTGATTTGCGAATTTCCAGATGATGAGGCAGGAAGCAAGTTACATCTTGGAGAAATTGCCCTCTGGAGAGAGGAAAAACTATTGCGAGGTTGACAGCACAACCTTGTACCAGCACAGTTTCCCTTCCCCAGTGGTTCAAGGAGTTCCAAGCACCCTCCTGTAAATCATCAGCTCACATCTATTTATTATCTTCCAGCCCAGTGCACAACACTATCTGTTACACACGGATACCAGCAATATTACAAGGTGGACTCAAGGGATAAGAGACAGCAAACCCTGCACACCTCCTATGCCTGAGTCACACCAGCTATAAAGTCAGATTCTGTTCATAAAGTGCATACTGTTGTCAGAAATGAAACAATATGAACTATTGTGATTCAGAGTTGGGTTTTTTTAGTGTTTCTCCAATATGCTTGATCTTATCGTCTTGGTATCTTTGTGTTATTATACAGAGACAAAATTTATCTGCATAGCAATGGACAAAATATCTATAAAAATATTGCTATTCATTCAATGATTGTTGTTATATTTGGAGTGAGGCACCAGCCTCACTCTGTGATGCTTGTCCTGGAATATCAATAAATAAATCATAAAAGCCAATGCTTCAAATATTGAAAAATTCACACTTCAAACTGTGTTTTGAACTATAGTGAGAGCAATGCCTCAGATTGTCCTTTTGCTTTATACGAACAGAGGAAATTCAAAGTAGGAGGAACTCTCTCCTGGGATTTGGCACAAGGGAGTGCCACAAACCATCAGCCTTCCTGTCTCTGCTGTGCCAACGAAGCCTCTCCTGGGATGTACCACGAGGAGCAGACAGTGTGTCTAGGGAGTTAATGTGGCTTCAGATGAAATTATCTCCTGCAGAATCCATCTTGCCTGTTAGTTTTGTGCATGCAAAGGAGCTAGGCAGTGGTGAGGAGCCAGGCCACAGCAGGGCAGGTGAAGGCTCAGAGAGAAGTAGAAGCATCTCCCTGTGACTCTGTTGGGTAAAGTGGAGAGACTTAAGGTGCTGGTGAAAATGGAACATCATAACTCTTTTTATCCTTCTGTCTGGGGTCTGGTATGAACAAACGCACTGAAGTCCCCATCCTGTTGCCCACTTCACTCCTCACTTATAACAGATGTCTAAATTATATCATGTGAATGACAGCATTAAAAGGAGAAATGAGGGCAAATGCCCTTCTGAAAAGTACACTCTAGTTCAAGCACAAGTGTTTGGGCCGATGCCCAAATTACAGAATGACTTTCCAGGGTTTGCATGGTGTGGCGGACCACTAGGCAATTCTAACAGTTCTTTTGCTTTAAAAGCACTGAAATTAGCTGAAAGCTAAAATTAAGAATGGTATTTTGTAGTAATTGTAAATGCAAAGCTAGACTAGCACTGGAAGTTGCTCAGGTACATATATCCAAAAACCAGAATAAAAAGCACTGCAGGTATTCAGTGCTTTATCTGATTAGAAAACAGTCTGGCACAGATGTGATTTCTGCTCCATATATCAAGCTATGGCAGGCTTTTGCTGCTTCATTATGAAAGCATCTGAAGTAAAATAGGTTTTGGAACATAAAAAATGACAAATTTGGAAAAATATCTATATGCCAGATGGGTGTAGGAAGAATCCTTGTGACAAATATATTATTAAGGGAATATGCATAAGGAAAGAAACTGTGCCCAGTTCTTCCAAGGATGGACAGGCAGGAAGGTAGTGGTCTCACTGTGTCTAATGTATTCTCATCTAATCTAAATCTAATTAATTATGTTGCATCGTTGACATAAAATCCAGGCACTGCACACAACAATGGTCGGCTGCACCGGGGCTTCGGCAGGGCTGGGGATTGCTTTGCCCTCCCTGCTTTTGTTTGCTTTCCTCAGGGACTGTGGGTCAGGGTGACGACATCTCCACTGAGGAAAGGCTAATGCAAACAGACGGGGCTTTAGCTGTGCACCACGGCATGAGCTCATCCCCGTCCTCTGCATTACCACACCGTGCCGGCCTCCACCGAGGATGCTGCTTGGAGGGGGTTTATTGCAGACCATGAGTGCTCCAGCATGGCTCCTCCTTGTGAAGAAATGGGAGCACTTTGGCAGTGGCTGTGTTACTCCACTGACGCTTTTGGAGCTGAGTCCAGTGTCTCAGAGATGGGGCCTGGAGTGCCTGGGAAGGCAGCTCGGTGCACAGCTCCTGGCGGTCGGCTTTCCAGTGTAGGAAGGGTTGTTGTTATCTGTAGCTTGCCCACCTGGGCTCCCGGGCTCAGAACACGTGGCACTGTGTGGGACAGCACAGCAGTGCCCAATGTTGGGGGTACATGGTGCAGAGAAAAGAGTCTGAGCTCTGGTGCCAGAAGTCTCCTGGACAGGCAGTGGGGCTGGGGCTATGCAGCCGGTCTAGCTGTGGGGCAGGACTGATGCAAGGGGACCCTGGAAACTTCAGCTTCACAGTGTGGGGTCAGTGGGGTCCTTCAGCCCAGGCTGGTGCGGACAAGCACCTCAGGTTTCCTCAGATGCCTGAGGGAACATACTGCCCCTTCCTTGTAAGCAGGCAAGTCAGTAGTTCTGCTTCAGAGCAAATAACCTAGAAGGACATGCACACGCTGGCCAGTCTTGTGCCTGGGTGGCTGACCAGGTCTGATATGGTCTGGGGGAGCTGCAAGGAGATACTACACACAGGTGAAAGGGGTCTCAGCCTTTGGTCATTCCCAAAGATGGGATGCCATACCTGGTTTGGATTCAAGGTGCAAATGATCTAGCCATGATTAATGTGTTCAGAACTGAAATAGAAATGGAGGCAGGGAGGATGGTACGGCAATTGTATCATTTGGCTTCACATAATTTGATTTTACTGATGCCTCATCCACTATCTGATTACTCTTTTCCTATTTAAACCCAACCAAACCAGGAGGCTTTTGCTCACGGGCTTTTAGTACTATTTTATTTGGCAGTTATGGAATAAAAGAATTTTAGTATTGCCTTAGAATTTCTTCTGACATCTATCACAACCAATCCAGCTCATATGTGGGTGAACTGTGTTTTGATCCAATTATAAAATTCTGTTGGAGTCTTGTTACATTCTTATCCCATGTGCATGTTGAAAAATTCAAGAGCAAAAGAAAATTCTACAAAATGTTTCTCATTTACTGTAGGCTTGGAGACACAAAACTGCATCACACAGTCATTTGTGGAGGCTAATGGCAAACTAGGAAAACGTATTCTTCAGGAAAAAACCCCACCCTGTTAATCAGCAGATTTAGATTTAGAGGGAGAATAGTACAATCTGTGTATAGAATGTTGATAGTCTTTTGGGGAAATGCCTTTTTTGTGTTAATTGAAGAAGAAAAAACTTTGTTGGTGTTCTTCTAGCAGTCATGATGACAAAGGATCCACCAATTTGAAGATATTTTTAAGAATGCACAAAAATGACAAATTTGAAGAGAACCCAGACACAAAATGACCAAGGTAACACATAGCTAATATTCCAATGGTTTATAATTACTATAATGCTTAAAAATGAAATAACTCTATGGCAAAATATTATTAAATCAACAACCCATGCACTATTTGATTACCATGATGGAGAAGTTAATCTGGGATATTTCTGTCTCAACAGTTCCACTGTCTTCAGGCTACAAAACATAATAACAGGAATTAGGTGTCTTCCTTGCCCATTGGCTATGGAAACCCACACAGAGGCATAGCTTCACAGAGTGCTGCTCCCAGCAGAGGAACTACGCTTGGTCCAAAGCTTTGTGGCTCCATCCTAGTGGAATCTTTTACTCACCTACAGTTGGAATCTCCATCCTAAAGTTGTGTCATGAGGGAGTTGCCAGGACCAAGCCAGCAGCCTTGGCCAAGAACAAGTGGTCCTGCAGCCAAACCACAGTGACAGGTCCAGGGCCAAGCCTGGAGCTCAGACTTAAGCTGGGAGCAGTTCAGCCACATGGAAAGGCCATCAGCTCCATGAGTTTCACAAATACTGCTTGCAATTCATCCCTTTTGGGTCTGTAGTGATCCTACCTGCTTCCCCCCACAGCAGATGCTGTGTGGCACTGCTGGGATAGATCTCTCTTCCTTGCCTGGCTGAGACATGCCCTGCATGTGAACCCCTGAGGCCACTGTGCTCCAAGGCAAACTGGTGCTGGGAGCAGCTGGGACACGGGTGGCCCTGCAGGGTGCTGGTCATAAGCACTCTGCACTGCTGGCTGGCCATGCTGACACTGTGAAATGCATAGGGAGAGGCTGGAAGGGGAACACCCAGCAGGAGTCACCAAAGCTGGGCGATCCAGCCACACACAAGCACGAGAGGAACGCTGCGTGCACATACTCTCACAAACCGTGTTAGATCATTCCCAAAGCTGTCTGCTCTTGGTTACATCAGTTTTACCTGTCTGTGATTGCAGTAGCTTAATAGTTAGTCACATTTTCCTTTTTTCTGAGGATGCAGACAGGTTATTGGTCTTCAGCTTTGGAATGCCGTCCGTGTTTCTGCGCCCTGTGGGAGGCTGATAAATGTGGCATCTCTCCCCGTGGCTTCCCCCGGTCACTCTGAGCCCCATCATTAAGCTCTGACACAAAAATCTGTTTAGTCACAGAAGCAGATTGCTTCCATGAAGCGCAGAAATGCAATTTGCCAGTACTTACACTACAATATTAAACACTAACATGAAGCTCTTTCCCCTTTTCGGTTCTTTATAGCAAAAAAATACTTGGTGTGAAATCTTGTTTCTACAAGGGTCAGTGATAAAATCTGCAGCAGCGACAGAGCAGCTTCTGCCCTTCCTATGGTGAGTGGTTTTATTGGTTTTGCATTTAAAGCTGTTCCAATACATCAGCACTTTCATTGCTAGTCCAGAGCACTCGCACACTTGCAAGGCTGGTGAAGAGGTCGTCTCTGTACTTCCTTGCCCCAGCTGTGTCCCATGCAGGACACCCCTTGCTGGGGCTTATTCTCCCGTGGAAATGGACAGCGTTTCAGCTCTGAGGCAGAACACACTCCAAGTGCAGCCGTAAGCCAACACGCCTCACCCCAGGCTCCAGCCCACTGTAGTTAATCATTAAATAATTCCCTTGGTGATGTTATCCAGTGCTGATAAATTACAGATTTCATTGTTTTGCCTGGAGCAGCTTTAAATTGTGTTAATTTCATCAAAGATTGACACTGGCTTTTATTTCCTTTTGCTACTGTTTTGTCCTGTAAACTGACACACACTACAGACTTCAGATTGTTCATGTAATTGGTACAATAGATTTTTTTCCTCATATTTGGAAAAAAATTTAATCAGAGCCTTTGAAATACTGAGAACTTTGAGATCAATAAAATACTAATGATAGTGTATTAGGAGAGGAATATTACCACAAATCAAATAGCTTTTAAAACAACCGTATTGTTGACCGTGTTTGTTTTACATGTGATCTCAGAATGATTTCTAATTTTATACAGCAGTGAATTTATTCCACCTACAATACACGTTTCTGACACAGGGTTTTCTCAAAAACTGAAGATGAAATACATTATACATATTCCTGATGAGCCAAACTATAGTTGATCTGATTCTCTCTTTTGGCAATGGAAAAAATATCCCCAGGTAGTCCTACTCTATTTGGGCAAAAGGAAAAGGCTGTTTTGAGTTAGTGGGATCTTAATCAGTTCTTTTATGGCAAATTCCACATATTTTGGAACAATTATCATAACAGTTCAATGTGTGTTGAATAAAGCATATGGAAAATTTTGGAGCTGTAATTTACAACTACAAAACTGATATTAAATGATTTCTGTACCAACAACAATGTGACACAGTACAAAAGCCTGTTCTGGTAAATAAGAGAAGGTTTTGATTGTGCACTATTGTAGCTCCCTGAGCAGAATGTTGAGTTCAACTTCATATGCCCTCTGAGGTTCTGTATCACAGCTGGTATTTTTAAGAGAGGCCTCTTTCAATAATTTCACTAGGGTACCTGGGGTTTGCTTTGGTGGGTTTTTGTATTTGTCTTTTTTAAACATGTGGTATAATGCAGCCCAACCCCTACTTTGCTGTAAATGTGGACAGAAATTAATTGAACAATAAATGAGGTAACAGGTGCCCTGAGGTACTGATAGGTATTAGTGGCCCTGACCAGCCTCACCTGGTGCATCCCACCCACTCCATGGACTCAGCATTTAAGCTCAGCCCTTACCACAAGCTTCTCTCTGAACAATGCTGTAGTGCTACTGGTTTCTAGCTCCTGGTCTGTGCGTGGACCTCAAAGCTTGGTGAGAGAGCTGCCCTGTCCGTATGGGCCTGTCTGGCAGTCTGTGGAATGTATCTTGCTTTAACCCTGACCTTCAGATTGACCACTAAGGTTGGCCCCCAGACCTATGTCATTGCTGTGAACTTGCCTGATGTTGGGACTTCAGGTTGAAGCTGTCCTGCTCTCCTCATCAGCTGGTACAGGGCTTGCCCTGATACTGCCATCAGCTCCTGTCTCCCTGTCTTGTTGGAAGAAGACAGAAGTTAGTCAAGGTAAATAAATCTGTTAATAGAGGCTACTTAATGTGGAGGAACCTGCTCTCCCCCATGTTGCTATCCACTATTTCTTATTAGAAGACTGAATTTCTTAGGAGAATAAAAATTAACTATGTTTAATATCCCAGAACAGTTGTTCTGGAATAGCTTCTCTGATCTAGTTTTCCAGACTTTTCCCCAGAAACATGGGGACAAGAGCTGCAGCTCCTCCAGGGATGCAGCTGGTGGAAGCTTGAGCTGACACAATGCTGCTGCTGAGCTTGTTCTCCCCTTCGACCTCCTGTGCAGCCCAAGGGTTTCTGTGGTAATTGATGTTTGCTCGCCTGCCTGGCCTTGTGTCTACCTACACTGTGTGCAAACCCAAGCTATTGTTAAAGAATTTCAGAAATGAAAACATGAGCCTCCATGTCTTTTTTGCGGGCCATGGTAAAAGAGATGGGGTGGTGGTGGTTGGGGGCTGAGAATAAGCTGGATGGTTTGTCTTAGTTTGCTTTCTTTGGGACAGAGTGTTAGGCAGTGAGTTGATCAAAATCTCACGGATTGTTTCAAGAGGAGAACTATAGTGATTTGTAGCAGAATTGATCAAGGTAAGATTCCCCCAAATACTTCTACTTGATAAACACACAGCTCTTAAGAAACCGGTGGCACCGTTTCAGACATTTAGAAGAACAACTTACATGTGTAGGCCATTTAAAGAAATGGGATAAATAACACATGTGATGATGCCTTTCTCCACCATTTAGGAAAAAAAAATTTGGAAAACAGTGTCACTTAACTGGTTTGCCTGTACTTTTGTCCAACACTATATAAGGCTTGATCTAGCTCCAGAGGGAGACAGAAGAAAACTGCCTATTGGTTTCTAGGCTTACACTTGGTTGAACTAGTGCTTGGGCAGATTTTCCAGTTTTCCTCATAAAAATATGAATAAATCTCCTTCCTTCCTGCCCCCGCCCCCACCCCCACCCCGCCCCAGATTCTGGATAGGTGCAGTGTTGTCCTTCAGGATATCTGCAAGTGAATTTGGGTGTGTGTCTGTTTAAATGTAGTATTAGTGTGAAGGTAATAGAAGAATATGGGCTTCATCCCACAAAACTGTAGACTGGAGCATTTGCCAGATTAGATCCTTTACATCTGGGGTTAATTGACATAATCTCTGAATGTTTTTTGTTTCCAACTGCTCTACATATATTAGCCTACCAGATTAAAAAAACCTGTGGGTCCCTCCAAGCACTTGAGATAATATATTCTCATTTTAAAAGTACTGTTGAGTATTTTGAGTAAGGGAAAGAAAGGCATGAAATCAAGACTTTAGAAGTGAAGCAAAAAGTCACAATGTTTGTTTCATGGTACATCTGGGATCTTACCACCGGGATAGGTTTGAGAAACAGACCTTCCAAATAAAAATAGCAGGATAATAAAACAATAATAGTAAAAAGCAGTGGTAAGGTACTTCAAAAATCTACATTTTACAGAAGTGTAATCATGATTTAAAAATACCAAAAACACTCTGACTCAAAAGAGGGAGAGTGTGGGTGTTTGCTGGGGATGAGTCAAAAGAGAAGAAATTTCAACTCCAGAAAGCAAATGCAAAAGATGAGGCTCTGTAAGTAGAGCCTGCAAAAAGGCAGACCAAATTTATGCATTTGTTCTGCATCCAGGGTTCACCTCCATGCTATGCAGAAGTCATTGATTAACTGACATTAGATTGAAATGGGGCAATTAGACAGAGTAAAATGTCTACAGCATAAATTATACAAGAAAAGTGTCTGAAGAGAGCCTCCCCTTTGTCTTAAAGACTTGCCAGCTGTTCCTTTCCTGCCTTGTGATTTTTACCTTTCCAGATAAGCATATTCCTTTCCCTAAATCAATCTGACGGAACAGAGCTGACTGTATATCACAGGATACAGCTGTATGTCCAGATACATTTTTAATAGGTCAGCCAGTCCAGCGGCAAGATAGCACTGATTCATGTTAGCATACGAGGAGGAAAATGATGCTGTGGAAGCACCTACAGCAGCTACTGCTGCACACTTCCTTGGCACTGGTTACTTGAAACAGTTTGTCCCATGCTTAAACTGAAACATGTGCTTTGGTCCCCTTTGTGATCAGTGGAATCAAGTGCTCAGTCTTATACAGTATTGAAAATTAATTACAGTAGTTGGAAATCCATCTGTTTTTCAGTATAAATAAGGGAAGTAAATCACCGACTCATTGAAAAAGGAAAGCTGAGGCAGTTCTGTGGCTATGCTGGCTCAGTGCTCTTTGCTTGTAACAGTGCAAGGTGTGTTTTAATGCTTTTTTTGTGACAGGAAAAATGAAAACTGTTTTTGTGGGTTTTTTTTAGAAATAAATTGCTTTGAGACTCCTCTGTGCTTGTGGCTAATATAGTGTGATCCAAAACCACCTTAACAGTGATTTTAGGTTGTTTGTAAAGCAAACCTGCTCTTTGCAATGGTCTTGGGGTTGTGGGAGTCTCCATGCCATAAGCATGCTTTTGCTGTGCCTCTCATCCCACTACCTAATCGGTTGTGGGCTGTTTATGGGGCCACTCTTCTAAGAGTTAAACTCTTCTACAGAAGCACAGAATAGCTGAAGATGCACCTAAGCTGTCGTTTTCAGCTGCATTTTTTACAGCCTGTATCCATTTACCAAGTTCAGACGTGACTGAATATGAATGGTTGCAGCTATGGCAGCAGGGCTGTGCTCATAATTTTTTCATGTCAGCACTGAGCAGGCTTTAGGAGTGGGAGTTTTGCTCAGACCCATCTTGTTGGGGACATTTTTGTTCTTCGGGTTGTACTTTTTGTACTTAGGGTTGTTTCCTCCCTCTAAGGCTGCTTTGAGACCTGACAGGAATGGAAAAGGAAGCCTGCCCTGATACATGGGGTCAAAGATGGACGTCCTTACAGTGCAATGTGCCCTGAAGCATCTGATGACCTACAAACAGGTTTGGCTTTTGTCCAGTATAAGGAAAGCAACTCTCAGCATTCACCTGTTTGAACAAGTGTTTGCATGGCTGTGCTATATAGTGATGTGCACTGGGCTGTTGGAGGTAAACTGGTCATTAGGCATTTCCTGACTTTCCCTTTACTCATGCTAGCAAGATCCATGAATGAGCTTTTCCACTGTAGAATATTGCACAATTCATAGTGTGGTCAAGTGGAATGAAGACTTGATCTTGTGGAAAGCCCAGGTTACTGTATATGAAATGGATAAGGAGGAAATGAGTGCTTAAGGAGGCTATTGGCTCCTGCACGCTGCTTCAGCAAGTAGGCATTCTCTGCTTGTGTTGTATGCAGCATTTGACAGTGAATTGCCCTGAACTGGTGTTAGCTGCAGGATGACCTCTTCGGTTTTGCATTTCACTTTCAATGTATTGTCTATGCAATTCAAGTGGTATTTTCATCCATTCCTTTTGAGTCCTTTGTATAGAAAGGCAGACTTGCTATATCTGCGTAGTTCTAGCATGGCACTGGATAAGAGAGCCACCTAAATATGATGGTATCGCCCCTCTTATCTGCAGCGGTCAGTACCTGACTCCAATTTAACTGTCAGTACTGCCTCAAGCAGAGGAGTTCCACAAAGATCAGATGTTTATCCTATTTATCCAAGTTTAATGTGCCCAGCCAAGCAAAAGGAAACTGGGAAAACAGCTAAATGTTTACATTATTTTTATGCTGGGCTTTCTCTGACATGTCAGACACATACTTTACATATTCTAGACAGGTCCCCCAGCCTTCAGAAATTCAGATTTTTGATTTTGAAAATATTTTACCTAAGCTGAAAACATTTAACTTTTCATAATTGAGGTGGAGGGTTTTACATATCTCACCTTGTCCAATCTAAAGGAAAAGTGAAACGTTTCAATTTTTCATGTATATACCATGAAAAGGTGAAGGCTGACTCTAATGATGATATAAAAAACATGAGAAATGTCAGCCAAACAAGTCTGATAATATACGTACTGGTTTGGTGATTTCTTGGTGGTAAGGAGTGTTTATACAGCACTGAAGTTAAAATATCTGAATATCACACAGACAGCATGATTTTGTACAGTGAACTTTTATAACTCACTTGAAATGAACCTGTCAGTCATCATTAATGGTCTGTGAAACCCCATCCCAAGCTGGTGCCAAGTCTTTCCCACAGAAACATTGTGATAAGCTCTGCTGTGTTCACAGTAAATCAAGGAGTTTCACAATGAGTTACATGATAAGCTATGCAGGATTGCACAGTAAATCATTGTGTTGAACAATTACACAGTAAGCCTCCTTAGTTCTTTCTTTATGGGAGCATCTGTCAGTAATGGATAAAAGTCAATATTCATATTTTTATCTCCCTTCTACCGCCTACCTCAAATGCAATTTTTAAGGCTGGGAGGAAGACCACTGTGTTAGCCTTGTATACCTGCACATATAAGGTGATGTCGTTAATAAAGTACTGGGGGACAGTGCACAGGAAGCCTAGAGAAGTCTGAAGGCATCACTGAGGTTGACTCAGTGATGGGAAGGGTATCCTTGGCTTTTAGAGGAGCTATGCCTGTTTACATTAGCTGTGTCTTAGCATTTTTCTTGGTTCTCCAAGGAGATATGTACTGAGCTTCCTACTTCTGCAGTGATTTGTGTTTGCTTTGGTCTGTCTTGGTTTTCATTGTCCCATTCAGTTTTTTATTTTATTTTTTTTTTAGTTAGCAATGCTATAAGCAGCATCTTTGCTTTTAAACTCTATTTTATTGATTCTTGTTGTTTACAGGACCATTTCTCTGCCTACCAGGTCTTAGGTGATTTAACCTGCTGCGTCTGTTTGATGGCTCCTATCTCAATAAATTTATTCTTTGTCACCCCAAATCCTCAGGTCTTCAGCTTCAGCTGTCTCCAAGACATCATCTCCCATTGATGTTTCCTTGTCCTCCAACACTACAAACTGAAACTCAGCTTCTTGCTTTTCCTCCCAGACTAATGCCTGGTGCCTCTCCCTGCCTGTCTCCAGTGCTCAGACTTGTCTTGTGGTGCTTTGGTTTCATCTTCTCCTCCCTCCCCATGTCTCATCACTTCCTAGGGCCTTGTATAGCTTATTGCCAAGTGCTTCAAACACATGGTTTGCATTCTTCTTCCTTGGCAGAACCTCTTAAACTCCCACTACTCCAGCCTTTGTATGCCACTTCAGAAATGCAAACCTTCTAATCTTCCAATTTTGACAAGATGAAATAATAAAAAAGGTTCATGTTGCCATTTCAGCTGGGTCACTTCAGGTGTATAAATTGTTGGAGTCAGATTGTAGGAGTTGTCTTCTTTTCAAAGAGCAAGGAGTGGTGTTTGCATTAATGATGCCTCCATAAATCATCACGTACTGAGAAGGACTATCATGTACATCAGAACTGCAGGAGCCAAACCCACATCTGCAGCATATCAGAGAAGTTCCAATAACAGCAGCGAATGTAGCTTGGGTTTGTGCTTGATGGAAGTCAGGTCTTGAGTGGGGACTGTGTAATGAAAGCAAGGAGATAGCTAGTGAGGCCATTTAACATCTCTGGGAAACCCACTGCAGATACAGAAAAAACACAAAAGAGGCTCTTACTAAAAAGAAATGAGTAATCTGGGCACAATGCTTTGTGTTTTCAGAAATATCCTTCACATCTGTTTTATTGATGAACATATTGTTAGAAAAATAAAATATTTTCCATGAGCTTAGAACTGTTGCTGTCTTATAAATCCTGGGATGAGGCATTACCTGGTAAGTATACATGAGATTTTTCTGGTGGTAGTCTGTCCTGTGTAGTGAAGAAGTCAGAAAGGAGCTGAAGTCTCTGCCAGATAAGGTTTGTTGCAGTTATTGAGAGTAAGGTTTGTGATTTCTTCGGTCTATTCCAAGTCACATTATTGTTTTCTATATATGTTCAATCAAGGTGGTTGTGAGGTTTGGAAGAGGGAAGGAGAGGTGAGAAATGTGGAATGAGTTCTTTTTTTTTTTTGGCCCCTTTTTTGATCACTTCCTTATACACTGTGAAGCCCTCAAAATGATGTGGCAGAACTCTGATGTAGTAAGATACCAACACTTCTGCCCTTATTTGAAATGTCATGAAATGGGATGTATACACTTGGTGCAGAGGCAGGCTGTGTAGCCTCCAAAAAGTATGTGTAGGTAGTATATTACAGTCTTTTTTTCTGGTATGCATCTGTTATGGGGCCAAAATACAGATTAAACCTTGTCTTGGAAGCAAGTGAAAATATTGACACATGCTGTGGTATGAGCAGCCTCCAAATGGGGCACAGCACATGTGTGTTCCCCTTGTGTAGGGGAGCTGCCTTTGTGTGGGGATGCAGGAAGCCTGCAGTTTAGGTTTGTAATTGATGTGTGCATAAAACATGATGGGGGGAACCCAGAAGCCTCTGGGAAAGCTGAACTGGAATGAGGCTGTCAGGACAACTATCAGGACTGTATGTGAACCCTCATGTTGCCAGTGGTGTGTATATACTGACACTAGCTTATTAAAGCAGATATTTAGCAGTTAAGAGATAAATTTACAAAAGGGTTTCATACTTGGGAGCTGGGCCTTTGAAGCTGCTTTTCCTCTCTTTTATAAAAATCAGAAGACATGCTGAAATTGCAAACTGCCTTGTCATCCCTGGAATCAAATCTTCAAATGAAGAGGAAATCTTTTCTTTTTCCTAGAAAAGATGCACTCACTGAGTCTTTTCAGATACCATTTCTATTTGTGACAGGAACTTTTTCAAGGAAATGAGCAGAAGGTAGAACAGCATGCTGCTTCTGATTGTACATTTCTTAATATGCTTTAGAAATATACACACTGGCAACACTCTTACAAGAAAATGCCTTTTCTTTCATTAAAGAATGACTTATACAAAAGTCAAGGCTTTTTTATAGCTGCGTATTTCATTAGGCATATTTCATACTTAGCTAACAATTCCTAAATGGCAAATAGTCCTGAGTAGTATCTGGGAAAGCAATTTGCTTTAAATGGTTCATTTAGGTGAATTTAGCAATTTTATTTTGTATATAAACTGAAAAGCTTTTCTTAGCTCAGCTTTTCCACTTGCCAGAATACAGGTGTTTAGTTATTGACAGAGATCATGCAAATGAAAATTCTCTGTAAGATCCTTTAACAAAACCAAAAATACTTGCTTCCCAAATTATGTTTTTAATCACTCCAGGGACACTACCTGGACAGTACCATGAGCAGGTAGAATTAAATTGTTGGACACTTGGATAATGCATCTGATTTCATCAGGTTTCCTATAAGCTATTATAGAGGAACTGCACGTGCCAAAAAAGGAACTGAGTGAACACTAATTCCAAGATAGTACCAGAAGTGAAGTTCTGAGTGCTTTAGCTAAATATTTTCCCCAAAAGTCATCTTGTAACTTTGATCGTCCTAACATGCTACTTCTAGCACAAATTCCTTTGATGCAGAACAAAAGCACAGAGTAAACAGAAAAGCCACACCCAAAAAGATTCACATCGGTAGGCTTTCCAGTGAAATCATAGTGTATTCTCAAGCAGTGATTTCTCTTCCTTATTACCCTTATTTATTTGTCCTTTACCCTGATGCTGGAATTAAACCAGTATACAAGTGCTTTTCTTCTCAGAATGTCCTTTAATTTGACAGTGTCATGGCCTTGGTGCCCTTTTTTGCCAAATATTGCTTTTTCATAGACACAGGTTAATTTCTGTTGTATTGTGTGATAGGGTTGTGCACAGTGAAAGCCCAGCTTGCAAACTGCCTCGTTTCTTTCCAGCCCCTGAGGAATTCAGAATGTGTCAGTAAGAGCAGATAAAACTATCAGCATGATCTTTCTGCTTTCTTCTGAAAATTTTTCTCAGCCATATCCTAAAACATGGGGTGTTCTCTTTCATTTTATTTTGCCCACTGCTTGCCCCATCCACTTTCTTTCTATCTTCCCCATTTCTCACTTCCCCTATAGGAGTGCAATGGCCCTATATCTTCACTCAGTCTCCTTGCTGCAAATTGTTTGCATGGCTGGAAGGAAAGTACATTGTCACTCATGAGCCTTTACACCTGCCAAAGGTAACAAGCTAAATTTGACCCTCATTCTGCCTGGTTATTTAGAACTCACACTCCTGGCATATTTCTAGTTTCCCAAAGAAGCATCTGAGTATTACTGCAGGTATCTCTATTAACAAAAAATGTAACATGCTTTAAATAATATTGATGTGATTGAATATATCCTGTTTCATATCTAAAATGCATTTCTTCATTTAATTTCACCATACATGTTTCAGTAGCGAAATAAAATAATGGAATTTTTATTGATAGCTGACATTTCAAGAGTTTATTCAGACCAATGAAGGAGCAGCAGGTTTTATCAAAAATATTTTTCCCTGACCTGATCCTACGTCCTGTCCTTTCTTTTTGGTGTATGTCCCCCTGGTATCCTTGATGGCAGTGGCTTTATCTGTGAGCGATGGAGCCTGAAGTGGGATCAAAACTGGGTCCTAAAATTCATTGTTTTGGTGGCATAACTCAAAATTATGATATATAGGAAAAGGAGATGGATAGTTGTTCTAAAGACGTTAAGTGATTAGTGATGGGTGAACATATTTATGGTCTGATAAGAAAAGCACTCAGAAGGCTGGATACACATTTCCCAAAGCTCTTGTCTGATGGGGAAAGGGATGAGGAAAAGCTGGTGGTGTGCCCTTGGGACCTTCTCCATGTCCATCTGGATCCGTAGCAGAGAAAAGGAGTGCTGCCAGTGGCACTTTGCTGAGGTAGGGCAGGTGTCCCCAGCCAGTGGGCAGGCTGTTTGTTTTGTTGGTTGGTTGTTTTTTGTTGTTGTGGGTATGTGGTTTTTTTTCTTACCTCTATGGACATACTTATTTTATGAGGGAATTTCAGATTAAGGTCTAGACAACCTAGGGAGGCTTTCAAAAGATCCACAAACCCTCTGAGCCCGTGTGTTGTATTTATCTCTTAAGGAACCTTGTCATTAGGATCAAATTAAAAATGAGCTGTCAGTTTCTATTAATAATTAATGCTGAAATGTTAGCACTTTGAAAGACTGTTTCAAGTGCAACACATTCCATTTAATGCTGAACAGTTTTATATTTACAGTAATTCCACCTTTCATCCCTTAATGTCAACCTCTAAATCTTTAATACTTTAATCACACTTCTTATTTTGATATCCCAAGTGAGCTGTTCTAACCTGTGTCCGCTCCCTTTCGATAAGGTGCACATTTTGTACTGGAAGGTTAGTCGACAGCACTTGTTAATTATTAAGGAAAACAAAATGCTGTTGCTGGAAAATTATGTTTGTTCCCAGCTGTATATGTTACCTTTAATCTGTACTGACAAGAAGCAAGAGGAATCATAAAATAATCAGAGGAGCCAGGAGAGAGGATTGTTTGTGAAGAACATTACCCAGCAGAAATGTAGACAGCCTTGATTTGATTCCACAAATGAACCTAATTATTGGGTAATGTATTGTTCTATGGAAATAACATATCTGTAAAATACGCAGTTAAAAGAGGGCACTGTGAATTTGAAAGCAGGTGATTTTTGCTTTTGAGTTGTGCTCCCTATAGCATATTCCTGGTCAGCGCTAACTGAATGAAAGCTTTTGTCTTGTGCATGGGCAACACTAAAATCACCCAACCTGCAGCATATGTTTGTGAGCCAAGTTCTTTACTGCAGCCTTCCCATTGTGAATAGGGGAGAATTCTGCAGAGAAACAGGCCACCTAAATGTGTTGTGGATTTTTCTTGTTAAAATACTTAGTCTCCTGTAAATATGCAAAACTATAACAAAATAAGTACTTGGAATTTTCTTAACTGCAAGGCAAACAGTGAATGTACTAGAGAACTAGAAAAGGCACTTTAATGGCCTGCAAAGAAAAGAGATGTTTTTGAACTTGTAGCTATAAAACATATTGCTCCAATTTCTTTCTTTTCCTTGTTGTTTCAGAATAACTCCTTGAAATGAAGTGTGTACATATAGCTAATGGTATTTGTGACCGAGTTTGCATAACATTAATGTATTACAGAGTGATATTAAACTATAACTTACTGCTTAATTACTGGGATAAGTAGAATGAGACTCTACCTTGCGTCTGACAGATTCATGTGCTGTGATGTACCACTACCAATTTGTTAGAAATTCATTATTCAAGCACATGTTTTCTGGGATAGATGCTTAAGACTATTATCCATATCTTCCTCCACCCATGCTGTTGTATGGAGAAGGCAGGTAGGTGTTTCACTGTAACAGAAACCTTGGCTTGCCCTTTTCTTTGCAACGACTGAAAAGTAGCTGTGGTACTGAGCAGGGACCGGCTGTGATCTTTGGGCACCCATATGGACAGGCCCCATAAGGCTGTCCTTGTATGGGACCATACTGTAATAATGTGCATCTATCAGCAGGAAGATACCCAGCCTTTGAATATGAATGCTAACTGGTCTTCTTTAATAATATGTTATTTCTTTTATTTTTATGCGTCCTGAAACATTTTCTCCTTTACTTTCATCTTGTTCATAGGCACCTCTCTCATAGGCACACTGAAAAATCTCTCCATTGGCTTTACACAGTTAGTTAAGAGTTGGAATGTACTGTGGAACTTATAGCAAATAATGACCTTAGCACATGAATATCCATTTGAAATTTGGGGCTGAGACATTAAAAAAAAAAAATCTCCATTTCATTTGGCCTGGCCGTTCCCACCCAGGCAAAAAGTGTTGTGTCAATCAGGTAATAATTTGCACCCATTTCACCCAGGTGTTGGTGAAAGCATGATGTGCAAAATGAAGTATCAAGGCTGTATTATGATCAGTTCTAGCATTTCCACCAAAGATGCAGGTATTTCAGTAAAACTAAACTGGAGTAAAAGAAGGTAGGGTTTTCTCAGCTTGTGAACTTATGCTTGTATTATCAGCTCTCAGCAATATTATCTGCTTCTTTTATCAGGCTCTCATCGTCTGGGCTTTTTTATAATTACATGAAAAGTGGATGAAGTCCTATTAAGTTGTCTGTGACTAGAAAGAGAATTACTGCACTGATACTTTCAGTCCTCACTGGCTTATAAAAAAGACATTCAGAGTTTACTGAACCTCCACCTCGTGCACATCAAAAAAGAAATAGAAAAATTCCTGCTGCTACATTATCATGCAAGCATCCAATTCTGTCCTTCCTTGCTGTGGAGGCATGCACAACATACAGGAAAGACTTAAATAATATTTATAAGATGCCCAACAGGACAAAACAAATGGACATGTGTAAAATATGTATGTTGTTCATTACAAACATGATTAGTGTATATATATAATAGATGTGTTGTTAAAGCACAGTGGATTCTTCGAAGTTTACAAGTTTGTTATGAATTGATTTATTCATGAAATGCTTTGTTTCTATGACAACTTTATTGGTTTGCCTGTGGTCTAAATACATATAGGCATGGCAGGAATTCTACAGTACAAAACAAATTACATGCTACCACCTGAATGGCTTGATGCCTTTAGGGAATGTACAGAAATAGTCCACAATGAGGGCTGAAATCGGCATAGATTGTGCCAGTATGAGAGGGCTCACTTAATAAAGAAAAATGCTTAAAGGTCCTCCACAGCTTCTAGCTCTGCAATAAAAGCAAAAGATGGAAATGAAGAAAGGAATTTGGTAGGAAAACATAAAAGGGACCCAAAACCCAATTGCAGAGATACTGGTGTATTCAAGAAAAAGCCACAGATCAAAGACCAGCACTCTCTCCCACAAATAGAGCTTGCAAGAAGCTATTAATATTCATAACAGATCTAGAGCTACAAAAGAAACTGGAGAGCTATTGTTTAGTAAGAAATTAGTGTGAAAGTATAGGACATTAGCTTATAAAAGGATAGGACGGCTTGCTGGGAGAACATAAAATGGGATATGTCAGTAAGTGAATCAAATAACAGAAGGACAAATCCTAAAATACAAGAGCAATAATTAAGACAGGGACTTGGGAGAGAGGTTTGAGACCTAAACAGGATAACACTTTTCAAACAATGGAAAGCACAAGTTATATAGCAAGGCTTCTATGACTGACCCTGTGACATACAGGTCTCTCCAAAAGAGTATTGTAAACTACGGTGAAATGATGGTGCCTTGGCTACTTCTATCCTGTGTGGGAGCTCTGTGGAGCTCTGTGGGAGATAAGCAAGAACAGGGCAAACAGAAACAGGCTCTCCTGCTCCATCACCCATAATGTATCTGCTTTTCAAAGCCATAAACATCAGAAGAAGCAGAGTGCAAAAGCAAGTTTTCCCACATATTTTAACAGAACTGCATGTTATGCTGGATCACTTTTAGAAAATTGGTATGAGAATTTCAAAGAGAATGGTCACTGATCATCTTCAGCCTAGCCTGAAAGCAGGCATGCAAATGCCTTAAATTAGAGCAAACCAGTGCAAGTGCAAGTTCTGGATTGGTAACCACAGACAGCCTCACCAGCTCTCCTACCTCACTCAGGGACGTGTGTGTGGTGCAGATGTTTCTAGGCTCACTTGGCTCGGGCCAAGTTTTTGTCTTGTAATTTGGCTATTGGGATGTCATTCATTGAAATGTATCACTGATTTTGTCTCTTGTCATGGAACGTGTGGAGAACAGGCATACTTTGCAGGCTTGTGGTCTTAAGGATGCAATGCCTCCCTTGCACTGCACTGAGGCCAGACTGTAAAACTAATGGGGCTCAGTAACTGAGACTTGGCTCAATGAATTTCAGATGGTCCCTTAGGCAAATAATTTTCGTTTGTGAACTAGGTCACCTGCTTTGAAAGATGATCAGGCTGACATAGACAGAAACTGTGTGAGAGTCAGAGTCCTGAGTCCAGAAAGCAGAGAGATAAAAAAACAAAGGTAGCGAGATATGAAAGGTGCACATGGCTTTGTGCTGGGCAGACACGCAGGGTGTATACCTCATCACCACTCTGTAAGTGCCTATGCAGTCTGACTAATTTGACATGTAAGAACTAATGAAATAAAAAGCTTCTCCAATTAGTGCATACTCTCTATTATTTCTGACTTGTGTTCTGACCCAGTCCCTTCCATATTCCTAATTGCCTGTGCTGCACTAAGTGATATCGCCTTTCACACACTTTTATGAGCTGTGGTCTCCTGCAGGAAGAGAGATTTATCTATAGCAGCCTCCATGACTGACCTGAAATGACCCTTACTTCAACTGGTCAAACTGCTTATCTACAAACTATGGAATGTCTACAGAGACAGACTTTGGAGTGAGGGATTGATCACCTCTTGGGCCTTTTCCTTCACCTGGGCATGCTTTTGCATTGATCATGCTGGCCTCAAAGCTCTTCATAGTGTAGCAATTGGTTGGGATTTTTTTTTGTTGGGTTGGGTGTTTGGTTTTTTTTTTGTTTTGTTTTTTTTTGTTTGTTTGTTTTTTTTTGTTTGTTTGTTTGTTTGATGTTGTTTGTGTTGGTTGGTTGGGTTTTTTAGGCTGGGTATAATCCTTGAGAGAGAAAGGAGTGTTGACATCAGCCAAGTAGCTCCTTACTGCACCAGATCTTTGAGGCTGAAAAACTGCTGAAGTAAAACTTGTGCTGAAAGGGAAGGGGGATTTTTTTTTATTTTCTTTTGGTCTCAGTTTCTGGATACTGAGTCTTCAGTCTCTGGAAGGAACAGTTACCTTTTCAGGATTCAGTGTGGATATAAAATGTGTGGTGAAGATCTCTTTTTTTCTCAAGAGAAAGATTTTCTAGCTATTCTTTCTCCATTGTATCTTTCTTACTGGTTAAATCCTTATGTAGCACAAGTAAGGCATTTTCAATTCAGCTTTTGTTTTAAGGAAACACATAGGCTGAACAGTGGGACAGAGTATCCGTCCATAAGGCATTGAACCAAAAGTAGTCCTAAATCCCTTAATGTACTTGTGGAGGGTCCATTTAGCACTCCTGGAATATCTGCTGGCTTTCTGGTGCTATTCCTGAGAAACCCAGCAAAGAAGGGCTGCTGGTAGAACATAGCAGGGCAAGGGTGCACCAGACATTTGATGGCCAGAACCACCCCAGGAGCCAAGGTACCTGGCCAGAAGCCACCTAGTGCAGGCACTGGAGAGATGGGCAGTCTGAAAGTGCAGATACCACTTGGCTGTTTTGTTACATTTCTTTATATGTCTACTTTTCATTTCAGAAATTGTGAAACCTTTGGAACCCGCATCACAGGGAGTATGGGGTCTCCAGCATCCAAGTAAGGTTCATGCGTGGTACCATCAAAATTTCTGGTTGTACCACATCAGCACAGCTCCTGCACCTACCTAGTGCATGTACAAAGAGTGCTTTTGACAGGCCCACTTGGTTGTGAATTAAAAAACTGTTTTTAAAATCTCATAAATGCTTTTAGGGCCCTTTTGAATGTTGTCTGAGCTACATCTGAAAATGTCATAGTTTATCCCATAACTAACTACAATATTTAATTTAATGATTGCTATAAAACAAGTTGCAATAAAGAGAAAACTGTTCTGAACTTTCTTGACACTGTATTCAGCGAATACTTGCTCTTTTTCTGACGTGCCATCATTTACACCCTCAGAGAACAGCAGGATAGCTGAACTATTGATAAAGTAGAAGAAAAAAGTCATAGAAAATACTTGTATTTTGAAATTAATTATGTAGTTCATCCAATGCACTGAATGCCTAATAATAAAATCTAGAGGGACAAGCTTAATGAAATTTTGAAAATCTCTTCATTTCAGCCATAGACTGTGTGATGTCATTTGTATATATATAAGGATATGTCATATGATCTGATGTGGTAAGTTTATGCAGATGATACTTCACACACATTCAAATGCTTAATAAAAATGCCTTTTTTCACTGCCTGTCTGGGTTTGGGCTTGTGTGTGTGCATGTGTGTGCATATACATGCATACAGAGGGGTTAGGAACAGCTAGCCTTTTTCATTAAAAGTGACATTTTCATGCCGGTGCAGCATCTATCTATCTTCTTTCTGGCAAAGCTGTGTGCCTTTCAGTCAGCATCTGACTAAAGATCAATGAGAGAAAGCTTTTTGAAGGTGCTTTCAGGTCCTGTGGCAAGGGAGATGATCAGAAAGCTGCCATAAGCTTTGGCCCCACTTGACAAATGAGGAACTATTTTGGCGCTCTGTAAACTGCTGTCACATCAGTTAAAAACACTAATTAGAACTACTTTGCTGTTGAAAGTGTCCAGTGCATTAAATACCACTTCTGCTTATTGCAATTAGCTTATCCATTGACTTACACTTTATACCACGAGACTATCAAAGATGGAAATGCATAAGGGATTGTTTAATAATTTATGAGGGAAATTAGAACTGAATGGCAAATAGCTTCTGCCTGCTACCCTTTGACCTTTCATTCCTTGCAGAGCATGAAGCTCACATATGAAATGTGCTCATCCTTGATTTTGTTTAGCTGGGGAAGAGTCAACAAACCAAGATGCAAAAGCAAGCAAACATCACATTGTCTTTGTCTGAGTCATGTGGAGATGAAGTGATGTGGGTAGCTTCTGGAAAGCAACTGGACATCGTGGTACCACACAGTATATAAAGCAAAAGAATTTTATACTCTCCCTGTACTATTCTTTGAACTGGTTTTGTTATTGATAATGCAGTAAAACTTTGTTCAATAATTTATACCAAGTGGAGTTGTTGATAATTTTTATTGCCACTTCCTCTTTCTACAGGGAAAATTGGAAGATGACAAAATTTAGTAAAAATGTGAAGTTGTAAGGGCTGAGATAACTTCATATTTTTGTTTTAAAGTTTGTGAGTCCATGATATTTCAACATGCCTTAGGAATAAGAAAAAGCGAAGCATTTCTCATGAGAATGCTATGACTCTACATTGTACACAGAATTTTTTAGCAGAGGGAAAAAGAAAATAGCATTCCAAATAGCTGGTTTGCAATCTAGCACACAACATAAAGTCATAAGGCTGCATTCCTCATTCCGCTTTCGCTACCTTGGTCTAAGCACTTGTTCTTTCTGCTTGGATTCTCATTGATGATGTTAGTCATTAGTTCAGTTGCCAGGGTGTTAAAGAGCAGGATTTGTAATTTGTTATTTTAAATATAAGATAGCAATCTTACCACCACTCGTACATCTCAAGAGCTGAAATAATATTTTCCTTAAATGATTTTCTTGAACTTTTTTGTTCTCCGAGACCAGTTTGAAGACTGTGTTCTGTTCCTCAAAAATCAGTAAAGTATAACTGTAATGCACATTTTTTTCTAAGGTCAGTTGAAGCAGACAGAAAATATGCAGCAGTAACAGGGCAGTTTGATCTAAAAGCTCCTAACACGAAGCACTTTCAGTGATCTGATTCCAAATATATGACATTCTTTCTGTTTTCCAATTCCTTTGTATGCCCATGAAGTGATCAATGTAGAATGTCTGCCTGAAGCCCTTTATTTCACTAGACTGCTCTGTACAGAAATAGTTCTGAAACGAGTAATTACTACTTCATTTTCAAAATTAAGAGATGGCAAGGTAAAATACTATTAATAAAGGAATGAACATAGATACACTCACCTAAATGCACAGTGTGAAATGGTTTGGTTCTTTGAAAGTATTTTCAAGTTTGGCTTTTGTTTTTTTTAGAGAAGAAATGCCTCTAGAAGTGCAGGATGGAATTGCAAGATCTCAAACCATAAGTCACTCCCTCAACCTACTAACACCAGAGGCCAAACCAGTGTCCTTATTTGTGCCCTTCAGTTTTGATTCCTGTAACTGGGAGAAAGGAGACAACTGGTTTGGGTTTTTCAAGTGAGATTAATTTGAAAACCAAAACCAAAGATGATGCAACAGGACATATCTTGGTGTGACATGCAGAGCTGTCTGAGGCTTCCTTTGGTTTGGAGCAGTTCAGCTCTTTAGTCCCTGGGGCGAGCTGCACATGCTGCTTCAAGTGACTCTGCTCCTCCAGCTGCTGTTGCAGGACGGAGAGGTTGTTTTTTTTTGTTTGTTTGGGGTTTTTTTGTTTTGTTTTTTGGGTTTTTTTGTTTGTTTGTTTGTTTGTTTTTCCCAGAAATTCACTGCAATGTTGAGAGTTTCTGGCCATTAGGGAGGTTCAGATCCATATGGGAACTATGGAAAACTTTGGAGGTTCAGCTGTGAATATACCACTGCTGTCAGCAAAGTTGCTATTGATGCTGTTGGAGTCAAGAAGCAATGCCTGGGCAGGAGGAGCAGAAGCTGTATGTATGTCCCAGCCTGAGGCTTTGCTTTCTTTCATTTCTAATTGTCTGCTGCCTTCTTTTAAGACTGGTAACCTTATACCAGAGGGGAAAAGGGGATTATTTTTAAGCATGATGAAATTTAACTTGTAATTGCTGTTTCCACAGCAGCCAATTGAGAGGTAAGAGCATAGCTTTAGCAGGCAGCTCCTAATCTCTAGGATTTACAGATGCTGAAAATGAGCAGGAAATCAGGGCTGTAGTGACCTAGGCTGCAGTGCAAGTGCAACACATTCACAGATATCCATGCTAAAACCACAATATTCCTGGTGAATTTTGCATCTGCGCAACTTTGAAAACCCTCATAGTTTGATGTTTGTATCAGGTTTCACCTAGTATTAGTCAGACTCTCCATTGTATTTAATGTCAGTTTTGGTATCTGTCTGCTTGAGACAGGGTGTCATAATATATTCCATTGCTGGCAAGTTTCAACAAGGAAGCAGTAACTTATGCATTGACTGTTTCCCATGAGGTTTCATTTTCCTGTAAAATCAGCCATTTAGAAAAAAACACAGTACTAGTGTATCTTGCTGTTTCACATGAAACTGCTAAGAAAATCCCTGTGAAAAACAGCACTTCTTCAGATGTCCAGTGCTGTATGACATACATCACAATGCTGCTCTTTCCTCTGACAACATTTTAACAGCCAGTACTGATTTAGGTTTTTCCTTCATTTAAAGCCTTTCTATGGTGGCTGGCCAAATTTCTTCAAGTCTAAGAAGCTATTTGATTTTTTCGAAGTAGAAAGCATGCTGTCATGTATATGGTGCCTATTGAAACCCTGCCCTCACTTGAAACAAGCTGTATAAGAGTTCACTCCCTGCTCAGCCTGTTGCTCCTCATAAGCAGCAAATGCTCCCAGCCCAGAACACAGGGGTGCACGGAGCTCCTCTCTCTCCTGAACATAACTCCTGCTGTTTGCCAGCAATGCAGGTGCAGCACACTGGCTGCTGGAAGGCCAAACCTGAAATGTGTTCATGTTGGCAAAGGCTACTGAATCAGTGTAGGATTTTCTGTACTTCAGCTTTGGTAACGTTATTCAAATTCACATGTATTTTTCAGAGTGAGCCCAGAGGAAATCCTCTAAACATAGTTAGAATGTTCTGGGAAAAGTGTTGTCGTCATTCTGTTCACCAACTACCTTTCTGGATTTGTGGATTGAAAGATAGATAAATGGATAGATAAATTGGAAATCTTTTCTTTTGTGTAAGCCCAAAGAAAACCTGAATGAGGAAACTATAATAGTAGTTTTAGATAATTTCTCTTTCATGATACCAGAGATTTTTTCATAGTACTTTAGAATTTTTTTGTGAATTTATTGTGTTTGTGTGGTTTTTGTTTTGATTTTTGTTTGTTTTGGGGTTTTTTTTGGGTAGAAGACTCCTAGCCCACTAGGGAGAATTTGGCCTTTTCTGTAGGGAAAAAGGTTTACCTGCCAAATATCTCGGTTTGTATTTCCTTCCCCCTTGTTACTAATTTTAACATGCCCCTCACTTGAGAGGCATTAAAACTTCTTCAAGTGACTGTCTATGGGGTCAAGTATGGCTATACCTGAGAGCTGATGCAGAGATAGGGAGCTTGGCTGTTCAGGTTTGTGCCTGATGGGGGGTGTCTGGGTGGTTGTTGCCCCTTTCCCCTATTAGAGGGTAGGGTGTGTTGGGGGGGGGAACACCTCTCCAGTCCCCCCCCGACTGCTCCCAGGTCTTCCATGGAGTGCTGCTGGGGCTCCCATCTCCTCCTTGAGGCCCTGCAGCCAGTCTGATTCAGCTGCTCTTGGTGCCGAGGAGATGTAATTATACAGTAAGGTTATTTTTTTAATCTGATAGAAAATAGTTAATTATTAATTTTGTTTCATTTTACCAGTATAGGTATTAAAAGTCCCAACAGAAGCATGTGTGGCTGGAATGGCCCAGTCAAACGCAGTTGGCTTGGGAGGCAAAAGCCGTTAGAAATGGACCAGAGGTAAGTAATTTTGTGCTCTGAATTAGTGAGGCAGCCAAACTCTTTGCATCAGCTTTTCTTGCCTGAAAAATGCTCTTATGAACTGTGTCTGGATTTAGTCCCTTAAAACTTCTGTAGATGGAAAAATTCCAGTGAGTATTTTAAAATGGTGTTTGAAAATAAATATAGGGTACATAAAAATACTGAATAAGCAGCTGAGCAGGAGAAAACTCTAAGAAAAATTGCTATTGTGTAAAGATATATAGTTGCAACAGTAGACTGATATCCAGTAATTTACTGCTAAGTTCTAAAAACCAGATGACTGCAAAGTGTTTGCTAAACCATTCTTTTTCATCTGACATGTGGTTGGATTATGTGAACTGACTCACCATTTAAATGGGGCTACTGAGACTGGTGTGTTATTGATTCAGACAATCCTTGACCCCAGGGATAACACTTGATGTAACAGAGGAAGCTGGATTTTAGGCTAGAATTCTATATCTCTCTCTGCATCTATGTTATTTGACAATATTGAAAACAAAAAGATTAGGGAAGCAAAGAATGAGTTAATACTAGCAAAGTCAAGCAGCTGGATGAAATAGTGCTGATGCTCTCCAGAAGAAAAATCGAGAGATGCTGAGACTTTAGTCCTTTGGATTCAAATTCTTTTCAAGAAAAATTCTTTTCAAGAAAGCTATTAGTGGGCATTTGCCAGAATGCCTTCAGGATCTTTTCTTTGCAGAGAAACTTCAAAATAGTAAATGAGCAATTCAGCAGACTGCTGATCAGTCTTAACTCATTTTTGTTTTAAGGATATCATCCCTAGGCCTGTTTGTAGTCCAGGCATTGTGTGTACCTTCTCGACCTGTCACTCATCAAATTCCAAACAGTTATCAGTCTCCAGACATTAAGCAGGTAGCCTGGCACTTGCCCAACAGATACTGGATGATGCTGCAGCTGTTGAACAAGTACTTCATCAAAAATTATTTTCTGGCTTTTTATCAGCTTTTTCAAATCCCAGATTGCAAATCAATTGCTTCCTTTTTAGTTACATGGAAGCAAAATGAGATGCACCTGAATACTTTTTAAAATAATTACTTCTAATACTATTTACCAAGGCAAACATCCATCCATCTTCAAGTCTTCCTCTGTAGACTACGGCACTCTCTCCTTTCTTACTCTTTCATATGCAAACACTATATCTATGTTATAATCACTGAGCATAAGCCAGATAAAAGCAAAACCTGATGCATTAACAATGAAAATGTTCTGAATAAAAACACATACTACCATGGGATTTTTGCTAGGATTTTACTAAGAACCTCAGAACTTGTCTCTGAAAGACTTACTCTTCTGATCATAGTGAACATTCCATATTTCTATGCCTTCTACCTAAGCAGGTTGAAGAATGATCACTTTATATGCACAGTTTCTCCTAGGCATAAAATTTCACTAAAGTCATCTGGGGAAAGGGCAATTGGCAATGTCTTATGGGTAATCTTCCTGTAGTCCTCCAGTCTATTGAAACAAGATGCAGACAAAGCTGGTCTTTGGGAGCCTGAAATCTCCTCCTCTGAATAGTGATGTGAAAACAAATCCCTTTTGGTGTGGGAGTATCTGCCCAGAAGGGCTGATGTAGCCTCTCCTCGCAGAGCAGCAGCTGCCATGTTCACACTACATGGCCAGTAGGTTCCATGGTGGGAGAGAGTCCAAGGTGGATCCCTGTGGGATCTATGCTAGACTTTGGAGATGTTTATCTTGCAGTTTCAGGCAGCTCCAAGTCATGTGCTGATCTTCTGAAGGATTCCTGAAGCTGTTAGTCAGAAAACATTGGTGTTAGCTGCTGACAGTTCTGAACGGGTTACATACAATACATTTCATTTGCTTTTACATGTTTAGGTGATGGTTTACTAGTGCCAAGTGGTGGCAGACAAAAAAATTTACCAAAAAGTGGTGTGATGTATATGTAAGGGAATTCTATGCATGCAGAAATATTAGTTTCCTTTCAGGACACAGGTCTGTATCACTGAACACTGATAACTATTGATACAACAGATCTGCCCTTGCCCAAACAGTGCAAAGGCCATGTCCTGCTAAGACCTGTAACTCAAGTCAAGGTACAGTCAGACATCACAGTTTCAGTGCATTTTTTTCTAGTGGTAAAAAAAATATTCCAGTGAAGTCTTCACAATTATTCCTAGATGGATCAACATAGCATAAAATAGTAGTGCACCAAGCAGATGAGTCATATTGAGGCTGACTCCATACTGACAGTAAAATGCTTTCACTTCAGCAAATTCTTGAAGCACCTCATTTCCTATGAGCTAGATTTTTCATAAATTGTGGACAATAAATAAGATGAGTTTAGCCCTTGCCTTTGTTGCTGAATGTGGGCAAGCTGGTCTGTGAGTAATGGAGCAAACAGAGCAATCTGTTCCAGCGCTTCCACAAGGTTTTCCATTGTTTGGGGAACGAATCAGTCCATTCTCTGCATGAAAGGGAAAGTCATGCTTGCGAACTTGATTTGTTGCAATGATCTTCTTTAATGTATTACACTGCTAGTGACATTCTTGTTGATATTGGGGTCCTTTGTGTTCTTTGTATCAGTTTTATTTTCCTGTCAGGAAATTGAAACACCTGTATATGTAAGGAAGTCAGTCTTTGATTCTTTCTAGCCCAGAAGTGTGGCTGCTAACATGCTTCAGGTCAGACTGCATTCACAGTGGCATGGAACCAAGGTATGGAAAGCTTGGTAAGGATTTTACCTCATCTTCCTATTGCAGAGTTAAGTTTCATCTTTAAATTAACTCTACTTATATAGGTCATGAAGTGTCTTTTGGGAGGTCAGAGTGGTGTTTGGAAGGGCATGGCTTTTGCCACATTCGAGTGGTTGCTAGATTGGAGCTGGCTAGGTGTTTCCTTCAAACTCAGACAGGACTAGGAGGAAAATCTCCCTTGTGAGTTCATGTGATTTAATCAGTACTAACCTGAATGCCCACTGCTCCCCAAGAAGAGAGATCTGGTTTTACAGGGAATTCCTACCTGGACCATGTAATTCTAAAATTGTAGGCATCTGTATTAAGAAACCTTTAACCAGAAGAAAGAAAAATGGAGACAGAATTGAAAAATAAAGAGGAGGAAGAGGGAAAGGTACTAAAGAGGAGATGTTTACCCATAAAGGCACCTCTATCAACAAGGATGGGGAAATGGAGAATGCTGGAATTTCTTTTCTAATGAAGATGAAGAGCAGATTTTTCTTTTCCTTGATAAAAGGTATAATATCACATATATGTAAAGTCATTCACCATTGCCAGGTGTTACTGTAGCTACTGGATAGATAGCGAGCAAGAGCTCATTCCTCCAAATGTCGCAGGACCTTGAAAAGGGTATGTGAGGAGGGGCTCTAGCTGCCTGGCCCTGCAGATGTGTGGCAGGGAAACAGCCAGCCACAGGCTGGTGATAGTAAAGAAAGGGTGGTAGCCACCACTCTTCATTGTTTAGCAATGTGGCTTGCTACAGGATCAGAGATGAAGGCCCTGTTGGGTTCAGGGGTAGGCACTGAGATTGCATATACTCTTGTATAGGACTGTTGACATACTGGTCTCTTCTCAGTCCAGGAAAAATCTAATCAAATAGCTTCTCTTCCTGTGGAAGCACTTGAAAGCTGTTCTCATACCATTATCCTAACCTCCCTCTAGAGTCAGTAGAGCTGCGGTCAGCTCACAACTTTTGTGGTCTCCTCCAGGATCTCACCATTCTAGGGGTTTTCTTGCATGATGAGGCTAGCTGGGTGCAAGTGAAACCCAGAGTTCAAGATTTCACACAGCACCTGCCCAGTAGCTTGGGGAGGAAAGTCTGAAGTCTCAGCCTACTGGCTGAGAAGCAGCAGTGTAAAGAAAATTGAAGACATATTCTTTAAGATTGCTTATAAATTGTAGCTGGTTTAGAGCAAACTCATTATGATCTAAGGCCAGCTTCATTATATTTGGAATCCTAGATGTTTGCAGTACAGTTCTTCTGAGCACAAGGCGTGCTGAGCTGGGATGTCTTGACTTCTGCTTGGCAGGACATCTGTGACACTCCCAAGTCCTTGTGTTGCACCTTCTACACATTATAGAGCATTTCTGTTTGCCAAGTCCTAGAGAACTGCCCCAGTCTTTCAGTGACCAGAGCCCTGCAGCTCCCTGCACCTTGCCTACTACTAAGCATGCCTACTAAAGAAGACACGTGCCTCCTCTGGCAGGAGGAAAAGGGACTTACCAAAGGCCTCCCAGCATCTCAGGAGCTGTACAGAGTTGGTGCTGGGTCACTGGTGTAAATACCAGCTGTCCTGTGGAGGTTGTGCCTCCCTGAGCCACTTCAGCTGAGATGTAGCTGAGATCAGCTTAAAAAGAGATGGGGAAGGAGTTAATTTTTCCTCTGATTTTTCTTGTTTTACTCTTCATATTCTCATTGCTCCTCAGAGAGGAATGTGGGCTCAGCTTACAATGAGTTAGGACAAGACCAGACTCTTTTTAAAGAAAAGCTTGAGATTCCAGGGAAGGATTTTATTCCTTTTGTCTGCTTTTCTGTAGAAGATGCTCATTAAAAGGAAAGTCTGAGTTTCAAGAGTAGGTCTATTAGAGAGGTAGAAAACAACTCTAAAGCTTGACTTTGGATCCTGATTTCCTCCAAAGTCTGTGCTGAAATTCAGATTTAGGTGGGCCTAATGAGCATTGCTCAGAAATGTCATGAATATTTCTGGGCTATACCAGGCTCAATTAACTCCTGGCAGCTTTTGGTGGTAATGTTTTGAAGCATGGTCTGTGGGGTGTTTTTTCAGGGGTCATTCAGCAGTGTCTCACCACAGAGAAGAGCACTATTGAACTCCTTGGAAAAGCTATGAAATTTCATAGGCTGGATGCAACCCCAGGATATTAATCCAGACCCAAACACTATCACTCTTAGATTTGTCTTTCATTCAAGATGTCATGAAGCAGTCTATTTTGCTAGAGGGAAAAAACAATAATTATTTTATCATTCTGAGTATTTTCCATAGGAACAAAATTTACCAAAAATGCTTCAGGTCTTTGAGAAAGATCTCAATTGTGCAGAAAAGCATTACATTGATTGTTAACTTAGCCTTTCTTAGGGTTTTTTTCTGCTTGTCATTTTAACTTAAATACAAATATTAATGAAGACCTAAATGTGCCCTTTTACTGTTGCCCTTTATTTTACTTTTCTATAAAGATTGTTCATAATCCTACAGCTACCTTTTTCCACTTTAAAAGGTTCTTACTTCTTATTGCTGTCAGGATAATAATGCTGCATCATTCCACCTAAGTACCAATAAATAGAAATGCAGAGCCATGACTTCTATTCAAAAGCATGCAGGGTCCTTTGTATGTTTTGGTATATATAAATATATCTTTCAGCTTGTAACTGTTAGTACAACATCTGAATTAAATCATGACTTATTTGTTCTATTAAAGCTATGTTGTCCTTGCCATTATCCCCCTTTCCAGTAAATGAGTACAATGAAAAATTGATTCTAGCTGTATTGGACTGCAGCAAAATAAAGAAAGATGATTGTTACATTATCAAAATCCTTCTCTGCATCCATAATATAAGAATCAAAAACACCTGTCTATCTTCTCAATCAGTATTGCACCTGAGTCACATTTTTGTGGAAAACACTTTAAAGGTGTCCACTGTATGTTATTTAGATTTAACAAATGCATTATTCAGGCTGTCTTCATTTATTTTGATTACCTGAGTTTGCTCTGCCATCCCTGTGAGTTATAAAAAGCCTAATATTAAATGCCACACTAGACTAGTATGTCAGGAACAATATCAGATGACTTCTCTTATGTGAAGCAGTGTGACAGCTGAACAAGTACACTTTGTAAAATGTGTGTGGAAACCTTGTATTCAAGGGGGAAATTTCATGGCATGGCACTCCTTTTCTAAAAGGGTAGAGCAGGGCAGAGGGCTTCAGTTAATGGTAGCTCAAACAGCATGATCCAGTTGGAAGCAAATTTGAGGAAAGAGTGAACATTAGAGTCTGCATTTCTAGGAAAGATAAGCTGGTGCTGGATGCCTAAGACGGTCAGATGTGTTTTACAGCCATGCTTTTTAATACTTTTAACAGGCAATGCTTAAGAGCAGCTAATTTACTGCATGTCTCAAAAGCAGTCTGAAACTGTTGAGCATCTAGTAAGAACAGAGAAAAATAAGTGAGCAGCTCTAGAGGCACGACCATCATTTCAACATGTACATTTGCATATTCCATCTAATGCCTCAAGTCAGATGCCTAAAATTAGTGGATTTATTTGGATGTGTGGAAATAATTGTAATTTGTTTCACAGCAATCAATTTGTGATGCTTTGATTTCCCTTTCTACAGAATTAAATTATTAAGGGGAAAATGTGATTTTCAAGATACTTTTTATAGTTCTCTCTGCTTGAAGTTTTGGCAAGTTTGACACACTATAACCCAACATTCTTCCATGAGTAATAAATATTTTAAAAGAAAACCCAATCACATAAAAAACAAATTAAGTATGAGAAGTTCAAAGAAATGAGGGACAGCAGGCCAATACCTTGCCAGGAAATGTGACCATAATAGGGGCCCCTTTTCCATATCAGCAAATTATCTGCAACTGTTCAAGATGACAAAAGTGGACTGAGTGAGGAGGCTGTGTCCATCAGGTTCTGCGTGGGGCCATGATGGGAGAGTAGGGAGCTGGATGAAGGGTTGAGCTGTTCTTCAGAGGTGCCTTCTTGATCCCTCACCCACAGACCTGCACTCTGGAAGTCCCATAAGGCACAGGCTAATTGGAATTTTAGCTACTCCATCCTAGCAGAGACAGTGAGGGTTGCTGCAATAGTGCTCAGCAAGGGGTATTTGCTTAAAGATTTGAGACTGATATCAACCCTGGGCAAAAGGGAGAGATGATGATCATCTGAGCCTGCTCCAGCTCCCTGAACAAAGCTCTGCTAGGGCAGAAAGGATGTCCTTGGTGTTTGGAAGAGGTCTTGCACTACACCTGAGTGACATTCGTATTCCCCTCAAGATGCCTGATGGTGACTCGCAGGGTCATGACGTACACTTGGGAAAACAAGTGAAAGCAAGCAGAAGTGTTCAAATTTTGGTCTGTACCTAAGGCTGACTCATGCCAAACCCAGGAAAATGCCTGAGCACCCTTGGCCTTCCATAGCAAGAGGCCGCTCCTGCTCCAGCAATGAAAGCATCAAGGCCCCTGCCTACACTGCTCTTGCTCTTGGCATGAGTACCCATATTTTTTTCCATCCTCTGCCCTCATGTTGTTTCTTTAAAAACCTTGCTTTTTATTTTAGCAGAGGAATAAAAACATCTGCTTTAAAATTAACTTCAAAGCCCCTAGTCATTGCACAGCTACAAACACAGAAGTGTTCCCTCTTAATCTTTTAATGTTGATTTTTTTTTTATTTTATTTTTTTTCCTTACAGCTGGGCACAGAAAGACTGGACTGATAAGTCAGAACCCAAGCTGTGCCATGCCTGCAGACAGCCACTGCTGTAAGTGTGCCCCCTTGCTGCAGCATGCCTTGGGACCACCCCATTCATGTCCCACTGACTCATTGGTACAGTGTCTATCCATGACCCAGCAAAGCTGTGAGATTTCCTCACTAGTTTGTGCCGATTCCTAAAGGCCCAGAGGGCTCAGACCTTGCTGTTGTCGCATACATGGGGGCACTGAAATGAGGGGGGAGTAGAAGAACCAGTGCAAGTTCAAAGCCTGCTCTTCAGCTGTCCTGGCCAGTTATGGGGATAACTCAACAATGTCTGAAGTTTGCCTTGGCTCAGATGAGACCCTGAATGCCAGGAAGCCTACATCAACTATTTTTAACCTTCAGCTGACAATATTACATTTATACTTTGAGGGGAACAGGCTTTCTCAGGAGCTGTGCACACCTCTGCTGCCAGGAGAGCTTTGCTGGTGCCATTTTGGAGCTTCTACTTCTGATCCCAGCCAGAACAAAGGGAAAGAGGAGAAAAAGAAATAAGAAATTATGCGGAAAAATTGTAACTGGATCAGGGTAAAGGCCATTCCTATCAGCAGTCAACCTTTGTCCATCTGTCTGGGCCTCCCTCCTCATGCCTGTCCCCTGCACAGAGGTGTACACAGAGGATATCTCAGCTGCATTTCTTGCTCTGCTTGTACTGTGAGTGCTCAGCAGGCTCTGCCTGTGCTGGGCAGGCTGTACACCTGAGTCCATGGGAACCTGCAGTCCTGCTGTCTGCAGAAATGAACTGCAAAGCTGCTGCTTGGCTCTAGCCCATTATATATTCACGTTTCCTCATCAACGCAACTATCAAGCGAACTAAAAACTGAGTTTGTGATGGGATTCTGGCTATCATTAAGGAATTTTGTACCTATTTAAAAAATATATGCAGGAGCATGTTGCTGATTATTTTAAGAACCTATGCAAATTTATTGATTTGCAGTAGGAAAATCTTGCTGTGATGTGTAAATTAAGCCATTTAAATAATCTTGCAGCTAACTGGAGCACCAGCTCTGTTTATTCAGTGGGTTAATACCCTATTACCCACTATAGTTTTATAGCTGCCCTTGTGGTCCTTACTAGCCCAAAAAAGCTAACTGCTGTCCTCTTGCTTATCTTTACCAGCAGATAACCCTCCTGCTGTCTGGGATGGGTTTTGGTCGTTGCTATTTTATGGTGTGTGCCAGCTGGCTCTTTGGCCACGCAGGACTGTCTCTCCCTGACAGAAGAGGACGCAGTGGCCTTGAGTGGGGGGCAGTCTGCACCCAGGACAGCAGTGGCTATGTCAAGTTCTGCTTTTGATTGCTGCAGATGACTTAACAAATATTCCTCTGTGGGCAGAGTTTCCACCTAAATACTTCTTCAAAGTGTGATAAGGGATATATTCAGTTTCATTTCCAACCCGATTCACCAGTGGGTCAGATGTAATTGAAGATTAGACAGACCCTAAATTTTTTTCATGTCCTTGCACAATAACATTTGGAAGCTGCTTTAAAGATGGACCAAGGGATATATTAACACATAAATCCTGAAGATAGTTGTATTAGTTCTCAGGCAAACATACACATGCACATACAGTCCTTCCCAGCATCTTTTGCACCAGAGCTGGGCAATTGCTACCTGAAGTACATAAGTGTGCTTGTAAATGTTTGCAGATACGTGGAGTTGAAGTCTGAGGTAGCACAAGATGTTCCCTGGAATCCCTGACTTAGGCTCTGTCCTCAAAGGGGGGCCCTACCTGAAGGTAAATGAGTGCTCCTTTAACAGGTGCTCCTCATTAAAGAAAAAGGTGAGATGAAACTTTTCTGTGGTGGTTTGGCTTTCCCTTTGCCTATGTTTCATGCTAACGTGCTTTTTCCTAACAATAGAACTCAAATCATTCAGTAGTTGAGGAATTATTTGATGCAGGCATAATGCACATATCTGTCAAGGCAAAACCATCCTGACTTTTGAAAGCCTTGCACCTGATGCACATAGCATTTGCCCGTTTAGAAAACAACAGGCGTTTAGGACAACAGACCATTGGCTGAGCCAAGTGATATTAAGATGAGTGGTTCAAAATTGTAACTCAGCCCTGGTAGGCAATGCTGCATCCATTCAGGAAAAATACAATGTTCTAAAACTTCCAGATGAAACAGAGGAAAAAAATTAAATGCAAATGTTAAAATGCATGTTTTAGTTCTCACATTTTACAAATTTAAGAGGTGCTGAATTTTGCTGACAGTTTTCTTGGCAGCAAGTGAATTCCAAAGATGCACATGCAAATATTTTTCAAAACTGAATTTTCAATTTTGCATGCATAAGGATTACTCCAGAAGTGCTGGCATACTCACTTGCTCGCAGAAGAAAAGTAGTGTCATGTGGCATGTCTGGCCAATCACAGGATAACTGAGTATTTTTAATTTTAAATATTCTGATTAATCCATAGAGTAAAAAAAAATATAGTGAAAAGAAAGTCACTGAATATATTTGAATAACAAATTCAAGATGGTGTGATTGGCTTATATATATTCCCCAAGCAAGGAGAGACAAAATTAATCAAATAAATTATTCATTTTGAATTATTTGTTCAGCTCTGTTTTAACAAGTAAAGCCTAATACTGATGTCTGAATTTTGCAGTTTGCTACAAAAGCTCTCTTATCATGTGCCCTATCCTCCTGATACCCACTGCTATGCTTTGGATCTGACATGTTCACACATGAACACTGCATTTGCTGTGATGGTGTAACTTCTGTGAAACAGTTCCTAAAAGAAGTTAGGTCTTTAGTGGCAGGCACTGAAACTCCAACGTGCTCATTGACTAAAAGGCATTAGAGATGTAATGGTGCCCATTTCTACTAAATCATTACAACACAAATAGCCTTCGTCTTCCTTGGCCTTTGAACAGAATTAGATTCAGGTTAGAGTGCATCCGTACACTTACCCTGGGAAGCACTCAGCATGGCTGTCCTAATTGCACCCCAGATATCTAGACCGTATTTAGACAGAGGATTTAATGGCTCTGCTTCCAAAAGTCCGTTAGTCTTTTATTGCATTTACTTTCATCAGAAAAACTAATCACTGTGTTCTCTCAGATAAATGCAGTAATTAAAATATAATTCTTCTTTCTTTGATAGCTATGTGATGTTTGGTACTCGTCTACGGTCTTATTCCAAGCTCATATAGGAGGGAAAGCACAAAGTTGAACTATTTAAGCATATACCAGACTTCTGACATTAGGAAAACACTGCACTGAGAACCAAAAGGGGACAGCAAGTTGCCAAGCAGGACTGTCTGCCTCCTTTGGCAGCCCAGTGCTGGGCCAGGAACTGCAAACCATCCCTTGTGGTGGATAGGGAGTTGAGGGTGTGCTGGGGCACGGCAGGGCCCCATCATGGAAGGCAGGGTCTGCAGCTTGCCTGGAGCCCCAGGTCTCACTGTTTCTGTGAAGCAAAGCAGCAAGGTGCTAGAGCATCATTTTCCTCCATCTGCTATGGGCAAGTGGTGGAATGACAATTGATGCTGCAGCACAGTCTTGCTGAGGGGAATTTAAAGTGCTAAATTATATGTTTTTGCTCCAAAACCCACGTGTGAGGCTTGGGGCTTTGATCGGAGCCTGCCAGCCACATCCTGCTGCCCAGACAGCAGCCAGGGCTTCAGCCAGGACTGGTGTGGAGGCAGGTTGTGACAGGGCTGGTGAAACCTGGAGCACCATGGTCAGCTCATTTCATAAATGCTGCCAGATGATTCTGAATTTCGTTGCCAAATCTGACGGTGTCTGAAACATGAAAGTGCATGAACGTAAGCGGCACTGTCAGCTCCCTAAAAATCACATTTTTGGAAGTCTGTAATACTTGTTCTGTTCCATATGTGGAGAGATTTTTATGAAATGTTCCAGGCAGAAAGTGAAAAACTCTGTAGTGTACTGGCACGATAAAGCTATCTTGCATGAATGCAGTGCTTTCCACTAAAGTGACTTGCATAAGTGGAAATATTATCCCCATTTTGCTGATGAAGAAACTGAAGCCCAGCATTTCCTTTGAGTCACATCCAGTGAGCAAGGATAAAGCCAAGAATGAATGTGCTGACATGCAGGATTTCCCATTGCCACCAGACAGGTTGTCGCCACTGAAAATATTTCATTCTGACTTCATAGTTGTCTTCCCCCTGATTAAAGCACCATCTTACTAACCATTTTATATTTCCACAAAATTAAAAAAAAATTGTCAGTATTTGCTCCAATCCGCTCTCCAAAGCATCTCTTAATGTAGCAGGAGGCTTTGCAAACATTACTTGCAGTGACTGGACACAGCAGAGAAGAGGCTGTGTCCTAAATCAGCTGATGCAACTGGTGCACGCACTAAATCTGCATCTGTGCAGGTCTACAATATATGGAAATGTGGCAGCAAAATGTGGCTCCTGGAAGACTTATGTTGTCTATAAGGAATCATTATAGGTTTGACTAGAATTGTTAACAATTCAGCAAAATGATATGAGATATAATTATGTGAGTTATTGATTGATGCATATTAAGAAAGACCTCCTTTTATAGGTCATTATGAAGCATTATTGAGGCCTCCGAGTGCATCAATAAAACCATTTATTTCTTCACATGGATACTAAAGAAGACTTAGAAAGATGCCATGTGCAGAAAGCTGCTTGTGCCAGTAAATTATATTTACATCTGCTGCATATGGATAGGCGGGATACAGGCCAAGTATGTGATGGTGGGAAGCAGCTTGCTGCTTCTGTTTTGGGAAAGTTCATCACGGTTGAAATTCTGGACAAATTAGATTCTGAATCAAACTAGAGAGACAGCAGCAGATGAGCTCAAAACTTTGGTTGCTCCAGAAACTCCATTCAGAATAATATACTATCTCACGTGTCTTATCTTTCCATCAAAGTTTTGAGGACATTTTCTGGTTGCTGATGGGAGCAAGGGAGAAAAGAGGATCTTCACTGAAAGGGAGAAAACCACACATAATCTGTGTTACTCTGACTTTTGTGTTTGGAAAATGGAGGACATGGAAGAGGTCCATCTTTACTGTCATTTGGATACAAGTGCAATAAAAATAAGAAGGTATGGAAGTTAAACTATGCCAATGGCAAATCTTTTCTTCTGCATTGGTTTGTGCCCAAACACAATATAGCTTATAGACAAGTTCAAGTACAGTTTGTGGGCAGAGTGTAAGGCTTGGAGACAAAGGATACAGATACAGGCAGTCCTCTTGCCTTATTTTATACCATTTTAGGCTCTTGTCCTGCTGCCACCTCCCTCCATCGAGCAACATTGGAGAGCTGCCAGGGAATACCTTGGGGTGTTACCATTGGGGACCAAGGTCCAAGGTCTGCTCTGGGACTCCCCCTTGGGGAGACGCTTCCCCTGCAACAGGAGGAGTCTGGGCAGGAGCTGTGGAGCCCTGGGCAGGGAGCATCTTCTGCCTTTGCTGGTTGTGCATTTTGCCCCTCTGGACAGGCTATAAGCTGGATCTGCCTCCTGGTGCTGTGCCTGAGACAGGGTGAAAGCCCACTGTCTGGAGGATCTGGCTGGCAATGCAGCCTGCTGATCGCTGTTGAGAATCAGGAACACAGTCAAACCCTGCCATTGTTTTGCAGTGCAGAAAAAGCAGCCTTTTCTGTAGAGAACATGATAAAAATGGACTTCAACTGAATCTCCAAATCACCTGAGGTTGAATTAGAGACTCAAGCAAGCAGAGCTGCTGCTTCTGTAACCCAAATAATGCCTGAAACACAGCTTGCTGGAAATGGCTGCACTGCATGCATGGGAAAACTAAACACAGGGGGAAAACGAAGGACTTTTCAGATGCTGTGCTGATAGGGCTCCTTATGTAGCTGTTACATAAGGAAGGCTGGCTGAAAGGTCACTGAGTGCTCTCAGGCTTGGCTGCTGACAGGTGAGATGTGTGTTAATGTGAGCAGGCTGTGCATGGCTGTCCCTCACTTGCTGGGAAAGAAAGCCCCATTTGTTGGCAGTGGTGGCAGAGGAGTTCAGGAGAAGCAAAGGTCCTTGGCATTGCTGATGCTGGTGGAGAGAACAGCAGGGCACTTTTGCAGCACTCTGCACCTTGCCTCTGTGCGGCAGTGCCCACCCAGCAACCAGTCGGCCTGGCTTTGTCCAGTCATGGACACTTGCTGATACCTGTGCATTCCCTGGTCAGGAAGCCTCTGATCTCAGCATGGAGCATCCTGTGAGGTTGCCACCATCAGCCTTTGCTGCCCAGGGTGTACTTGTGTGTTGTTTCCCAGCACGTACCTCTGTTTCTCCTGCAGCTATTTCACTTTAATCCATGTATTGAGTCAGATAAAGCCTGTGGCAGCTCAGCCTAGTAAATTACAAATGGTGAAGATTTTTTGAATCTAAAATAATATTTTCCTGCCACGGATATGGAGTAGACACTGAAGGTGACTGAAGACCCTTTCCCAAGCCCTAGCAGGGCACCACTAACAGATGCGGGAGCTAATCCACAGGCAGCCTTCTGCCTTAAACTCAGTGACTCCCAGCAAGTACCACAGTGATTTGCAGAGGTAAATCCACATATTTCACCACTAAAATGTAAATGTGTCTGGTGTAGTCCCCCAAAGTGCACACTCCTCCTTATGCCACTTCCTTGTGTCTATCCAATTTTGGATTATGGTTGCTTCTCAAATTTAATAATTTTGACAAGTTACTTTCAGCCTGTTCTTGAAACGGAAAGTAGCTACAAGGAATAAAAAATAAAATAAAATAGGGAGGAGTGAAATTTTCAGGCAAGGTTAATACCATGATACTGCATGGCAAATTACTTACATTTCAAGACTATTGAAAATGTTAATATGCAAGTGAATCTTTTTTGCCCAGAGAAAGGAACATAGTGTCGGCTGAACAGTGACTCAAGGTCCTGGAGCAGCCAGAGCATGTGGTGTTAGAAGGTGGCACATTTAGGCTACACCAAAGGGCCTCAAAAAAGATAAACCCATAATTAAAATTGTTAGATTAACAATGAAAGAATATTGCAGATATTTTCTTTCTGTGACTTCAGTACAATAGCTACAGCTCTCCAGGTCAGCCTGGTGCAACCTGGTGCAACCCGGTGCAGGTTTATGCAGCTAGAAAAACCTCTAGAGTGGCTGATCCTGCAGCCTTAGGGAGGGTTAGCAGAGGGCTGGCTCTGCTCCATCCTTGGGTTTGTTCTGCCTCCCTGTCCTTTGGCCTTTCTGGCCATGTTGTTCCCACCAAAACCTGGGAAAAAATGCTGTTTGTTTTGACCTGTGTCAGTACAAGCCATGGACTCTGGAGGTTGTCTCCAAGGCTGGTTTTTTTGGTAGAGGGCACACCCCTCTCCCTCCTGGGCTATGGTGACCAGTACAGCATTTCTCTCTAGCTGGAAGGAGCAGTTGAGCCTGTGACTAAAATCTGCCACACCAGAGATGGGACAGCTCCCAGGAAGTCTCAGAGCAGCTGGCATGTGGCTGCCAGGCTCTGCTCTGGTTCCGGGGCTCCCTGGCAAGCCCTGCTCCCAGTGTCACAGCTCCCCTGTGGCCAAGCACCCCAGGCACATGCTGCACACCCCTTGAGCATCTCTGGCTGTGGAGAGAAGTTCTGATGCTTACCCCATCCAGCCTCCTCCTCTACAGGTGATGAATACTTGGGTGCGTAAATTAAGAGAAATTTTGAGAAAAATTGGCTAGAGAAATTAAAACTGCCTCAGGCAGCTTAACTCGTACAGCGACACATACAGTACTTAGCACCCTAGATTTCATTATTCTTAACAGCATAACTGGAGTCCTATTTTCACACATTAAATATTCTTGGATTTTTTTCCCCAATGAGCAGATATATGATTTTTTTTTCTCTGTCATCAACATGCATGTTTTGTCCTTTCAGAGACTTTTTTCGAATTGGAATACAGATTAGTTTTACCTAGGATTTAAAGAACTCCAATACTTGGTAAGGCCTCAATTCCTATTTTTTATGGAAATGCATAGCTGTGGGGGCTATGGGGAGCTGCTCTCTGCTTAGCACTTCTGAGAGGAGAGCTGTGCAAGAATACTCTATTTCACATCTCAGCTTTCAGAAACAACAGGAAATTTGACTGTTTGCCATGAGAAAACTCTTTTCTTAAGTAGGAATGGGCATGATCTTTTGCTCTCCCAAGCCAGGTCTGCAAACCTCTGAGAGCATGAAGGGAGAGGAGTATCAAAGCCTTCAAGAGGCAGGAACCAAACAACCAAGGCCCATTGCATCTGCTTGAGGCAGAGGATGAGGATGAACATGAGGAGACTGGCAGTGTCTGAGATTTCCATTTGTTGCTGGAAGGGAAAAGACCTTCCCAGTGAGCCCTAGGGCAGGCAGACTACTGGGTAAAGTACCCACTGCGAGGGTGAAAACTCACCAGAAAACCATTTGCTGAAGCAGACAGGGGAAACTGGGGGCAGCCAGCCTGGGGAGGAGGTTGGGTGAGTCCTGTCACAGGCTCTGGGAGGATTGCCAGCATTGCTGTCGGTATTATCTTTGCATTTCCACTTCTTGGGTTAAGACAGTGTGCGTAACGGAACCTTGTGTGTCAGGGTTTCAGTCAAAGGCAGTTTTTCCATGCACACATCCCTGCCTAAATCTTACTGGGCTGTTTGCTTGTGTCCTTCTGAAGCGACAGAGCCTTTCAGGGTGAGAGCTGGGAAACAGAGAAGAGAGCCCAGGGAGTTTGCCAGTTCACCAAATATGGGTGTCTGCAAGACTAGCAGCTTGATAAGCTGCCCTGCTGTATTGTGTGAAGCCCTGTGAACTGAAAACAAAGCTTGGAGCTGCTTGTGGCGCTGAATCCCACCTTGGGGCTCGATGCAGCTGTGAAACAGAGGGTCTACTTCCCCTTGTCTTTGCCTCACACATCCTGCCCTCTCCTGATGCTCCTGGGACTGTAGGTCCCTGCTGCTGCTTTGCTGTCCTGTTTTCAGACATACCAGGCTACTTCTCGTGAAGTGTCAAGTGGCACTAGACATTCATGATTAGGGACCCAAATCCTTCCTTAATTGTCTTGCGATCAGACTGAGCGACCGCTCTGGTGCAGAGTATCACCTTTCCTAAGATGATCTTCAGTGTGTACGTCCTACTGCTCATTAAATTTAAGCTTCACCTGCTGGGATGATCTGGGCATATCTCATCTAAATAATTATTTGCCATTGCAGGGGGCTTAGGTAGACCTGGCAGCTTTGTCTGTGTTGTTCTTAACTAGTGAAACACAATTTAAACTTAGGACTTGAAATGTTTTAGTCTAATGAAGTCTTTTAGTTTAGAGCATAGGTGAAATGTAGTAATCTATATGGTACAAGAGGTCAGATTGGATAAACTAATAGTCCTTTTTGGCCCTAAATTATGGAATTCACAGAATGATTTCTAATAATGAATGCATTTGTAAAACTTGGTTGCCTTCTCAGGAATAATCTGCAAACAGAAAAACAACTTGTTTTGTTAAGCAGACTGTGACAAACAGTTCTTCCAACTTTATGCTATGCAGACATGTATTTTTGGATATTCTTTGGGGGAAAAATCTACTGCAGTCAAATCTACATAGCCTGCAAGAAAAAAATCTGAAACAAAACAAAAGATATATGTAGATTATGAAAGGTAGAGAATCAGGTTGGAATTCTAATGTAAATGTATGTCATTATCAGTAGAGATCACTTGTAAAGCACTATTTTAACTTGAAGAGCCAAGAACTAGAATATTAAAGTGAAAGTCTTTTTACATGTGCATTTAGAACAAAAGGTTCCCTGTCATTAGAAATGATATATAACAGTTGGATGAGGGTTGTTGTTTTCAGTGTTTGGTTTAAACACAATAAAGATGAACAAAATTAAAATATGTTCATTGATGCATGAGTATGAAGTCAAGATCAGAAGTACAATTTCCTAATTTTTAGATTTATTCAAAGACTCTTTCTTTGTGTTAACTGCTAGAGATGTTTAATGAATGCTTAAAACCAAACACTGCTTCCCACCCTCCCCCCCACTGTGTTCAATGCATTTCATACAGGCAACCTGATAAAAAGAATATCCAGGAGGAGGGGAAGGCAAAATCAAAGTTGATGTATCAGAACATCTACTGCATGTCTAAATACAATGAAATTTGAACTGTGTGGGTGTATTCTCTCATTTTAAAGAATGTTCATTGATTTTTAGTTTTATTATGTTTGAAATTGTGGTGTGTTACACAAAGACCATTTTACTGATCTTTATGATTCCATAAAATCCTATAACAATTCAGATAAAACTAGCTGCACTGTATTTTTTCTTTGTTTCTGCTGTTAGACTTTATGCTTAGCTCTAGGTATAATGAGCACATGGACCTTTGTCTTCATTTTACTGAAAACTATAGGAACATTGCTACAAACTCCAAGGTATCCAGCCACAGAGTCGTTCAACAAAGACACCTGGTTTGACCATGTGCGGAGTTGGTCTACGAACCAATGAAGCATGAAGTTGACATGAACTGAACCTGTGGTAACAACAAAGGCAGAGTGCTGGAAAAGGCTTTCAGTATCTAGCAGATTTAAGTTGGTAAAGATCTGTTAGCAAATTTCCATGTGATTTCAGAGATGCAGTGCCCTGTTCTGACGAAATTCTCTCCTCCAGCCACCCGTCTGACATTCCACTTCTCAGTGTGAACATGGAAAGAAGGATAAGCTTGATGAAAAGGTGAGTCAGTGTCCAAGCAAAACTATGAATTTTTCCTTTTTCCTTACAAAGAAAAGTGAATTGTAGTCAGAAGAAAATTAAGACGCAATATCCAGGAGTGTCATGTATAGCCAGGGAACAGTAAGAGGACTTAGAGCAGGGTAGTGGGAGTCCTGAGAGTTGGGGTATATTTATAACTCTGTAGAAATCTCACTATGTGGACTTGGACAAAGTGCTCCACATTGATGTGAATATCAGTAGCAATACATAAGACCCCTGTTGGCTTCCACAAGCTTTGAAGTATGTTTGAACCAGACTTCAGTGGCTCAGTATGCACTGCACTACCTGCTCCTGTTCTCCCAGGCTGAAGCAGAGACCTCCTGTGTGGAACTGCCAGGCCAAAGCTTTTTCTCCCCGAGACCCAGAGGAGGCAGAACAAGGATGCAAGGTATTGGACAGAAAGGCTTTTGTGCTGAGAGACTGGACTTGCCTTTTGCCATGAGGTGACACCTCCTGAGCCTTCCCCTCTTTTCTACGAGGAGCTGGCAGTCAGGAGAAGTTTGGTAGGACAGGGATACGATGCAGCTGGAAGCCAGAGGGGACAAAAGGCGGGTTGCTACCAGGCACAGATGAACTACCAGTGTAAACAGCACCTTCCAACCTGCTGGTGGCAGCTGTTAAGCTGTAACTGTTTTTCTTTTCCATGAGTGAGGTTTCACACTATGATTTCATTTCACCTGATGGATGAGACATGTTTCCCATAGGTAAGTTGAATAGACAGTGCATCATCCTGGCTACAATTTTCAAGGGTGTTTTTAAGTTTGTGTACACAGGTTTTCTGCAAGGACCTACTTTTCACTCACGCTCCCTATCTGCTAAGTGATAGCAACCAAACCATGCTACGCCCAAACTCCTAAGCATTGAGATTAAAAAAGATTTCCTGGGAGAGGGAGCTTACAGTCTAATTAGCTGATGGTGTTTCTCCTCAGAGAGTTTGCACTTGTGGATCGAAGGTTGAGGCAATTTAAGTACTGGCTTTCATCACAATGAGCACCCAAAGCTCAGCTAAAGTCAGCAAAGCCCAGACTTCCCAGACACAGATTGTATGCCCTGTTACACCAGCCACTGTGGAGACCTTAAAACTGTTGCTGTTATTACTGATCCCAGCTGGAGAAATTCTGGTGTCAGAAATAAGCTCATGTTTAAAGAGATGGTTCTCTAATCTGGGTATGTTTCAAAATCCTGCGTGAGATTTAGTAAAATCCATGAAGGCAAAAGAGATGAAATTCTAACCTCAGTATCCACAAGATTTCTAAACCAAAATGGACAGAGCACGGTCCTTGCTATGCTTATCTCCATCTCACAGACAGGCCAACAAGTGCACATGCTGTCTGTAGCACACTAGGAAGCTGGGTGACCTGTCAGTGTGCTGGGGGTGCCCTTGGCTAAATAGCAGTAAACCTGTGCCACTGCAGTAAGTGTCATTGCTGCCCAACCTGCCTTCCTCTTCTTTTCATTGTTACCTAAACACAAGCGTTTGTTCAGCTACCATGTCAAGACCATTGGGTTTTGGAGCAGAGGGGATGGATACAGGGACTGCCGTGTGCTGTGTGGGACATGGGGCTGTGTGAGGCAGCAATGGGTTCCTTTTCTCCTTACTGACAACCACGCAGAAAGTCATGATTAATTACCACACAGATTACTACTATCGACAGTCTCAACGGAATTACTGTACAGGGAGAAGAGGCCTGAAAAGGACAGTTTTTGATTTTGTGACACAAATGTCCTTCAGGAAACTCTGGTTTAAAGGGCAGTGTTGGCAATGTAAAGGTTAGGGATCAGGCAGCCACATGCTGTGGTGTTCCTGGTGCTTTGCCATGCTACTTATCTTTCCCAATTAACTTCTGTGGTGCTCTTGCTACAGCAGTATCAGTCGCTGTGTGTGGGAAGTCAGGAGTCCTGATGCAAAAGCACAGCAGCATACTTGCACTACATTTTTCCAAAAAACACTCATCAGTCTTCTGCCAGAATATATTCATGATTTTCTGAATCTGAACTGGTCTCTTTCAAAACACTGTGTTCTTCAAAAATGTCCTGTTTAACCCCAAAACAATAAACCAGGGGGCTATGGGTTTGCTTTAACTAACTTGTTAATGAATTCTTCACCACCTCTTTGTTTCATACATTCTCAAAACGAGAAGCTGATGCTTCAGGGGGAGTCTAGGTCATCTTATCTAGAGCCTTTCAATGCTAATTTTAAAATTTATTGAGGGTATCAGTTATTTTGTCTGTTTTGAGAGGATCCAATTTCCCTTCTTTTTTCATTATTATTATTTTTTCATTATTCAGCATTCTGCTGATTAACTTCCACTTCTTGAAGTTATTTCATTACTACATGGATTTAGGGTGTGTTTTGTGTGTTTAGGGTGCTCAGTTTCCTTTTATAGGTGCTTGCTGTTTTGCAGGATGCACACCAAATACCCTACATAATTTTGCTCAATTCTGGATGAACAGTCCTGGCTTATGTGACAAATAAATTTGTCTTAGGTGATGTCTATCTCAACAGCCAGTAGAATAGTCTGTAAAAATGTCAGAGCTGTAGCATCTGTGAATTCTATTCTCAGACTGGCCTTGGTCCACAGATACAGTCAGAACCCGGACTTGTGAGTGCCATACAAAGGGAAACTGTCCTGCTCATGTAGATAGCTTCCCTGGCTGAAAACATCCATTTCCTTTTCCCATGCTGGGAATATTGCAATAGTCTTGCTGAGAAGCCAAGGACAGGAAAGCTCTGGTAGAAATTCTACTTTTCTTGGGCAACATTGTCTCTTGCATTCACCTGTGCTCTCCCAAAGACATGGCACTGTGGAGAGCACTACTAGGTAATATTTGTGTTAACAGGATTCAAATGCACTCTGGTTTTTAGTCTGTTTTGCACCCACATTTAATAGTTCCCAGATTTTTGCGCCTGACTATAATTTACTGCTGGTGCGAATGTCAAGATGTAGCCATTTAGCTCACTGATTTGTGGGAGCAGTGAGGTAATTTTATGCCTAGGTCCTCTCATTTGTACCTGCCAGCAATGCAGAGGCAGTCTTTCCTAATCAGGCATTAAAAGTTCTTCTTGATTAATCTCTGACTTTGTTGGAGCCATTCCAGATTTAAACCAGTGTAATTCATTTCAGGATCAGACCCATTAAGTGTTTTCCAATGAGTAATATACTGTGTCATTCTTCTGCTCTTAAGGATTTCCATAGTCACAGAATGATTGGTGCAGATCTGGGACGTGCATGGCTCTTCTGATTCCACTGGTATCTTCTCCTCCATTCCCTAACTGTTGGAGATTTGTCTCTAGGTGAAATTTCTTTATTTCAATTTCTTTCTGCATTCAGCTGGAAGCATTAACAAATGGGAAAGTGTGATACTGTCGATCCAGTGGTCTGTGTGGCCAGGCAGTCAGAACAGAAATAATTAACGCAGAAAGTGGCCTGCCAGTATCCTGCTGAATGAAATTGGAAGAAATTCAAATACAAAAAGATTTTTTAGCTTACCACTTCTGGGCTACACATAGCAGTAGCCATTTGGAAGGACAACTGCCAGCTTCCATTTCAGATTGCTTGACAGCACTAACTAGAGCACTAAGAGCATCACTCCATTTCAGCAGGAGCTGTTAGCCAGATTTGGGATGCAAAGCACTATTTCCAGACAAGAGAAGAGATCAAAGATGGGACCCGGAGCAGCTCTGATGTGTTGTAAGAAGGTGAATTCCTCTGAACATGGGAGGAAATGTGGTGTGGGGAGTGCCTTTGGTTTCTAACCTGCTAGGCAATGGTTCATGATGTCCTGGCTGCATGGAGACCCCCTGCTCCTCTGTGTGCCTGCTGCTTCCTGCTGCTGGCCCTGTCACTTCCCTGTCCCTGCCTGTCCCAGCATGCCACCACACAGGGATGATGACTGGGCTTATGGGCATGGCCACACACTGTGTCTGGCTGTGTCACAGTGACTGTGCCTGTGGGGTGATACAGGGGAGGAGAGGAACTCCCACAGCTCTCTGAAGGCCAGTCTCCCCTTCCTCTTGCTAGTTTCAAAGATGGCTAATGTAGCATGAAACACAACAAATGTTGGTTGTAAACATTAAGAAATCTTCCTTAGGAGCAGGGATTTCTCCTGCTGGAGAGATGACAACACCCTTTTCTACCATGGTGTTTACTGAGCACACATATCGAGGTTAAAGACATGTATTTGTATGACACTGTTGTCCTTTGGCTTGTTTCTCTGGCCTCCCCTCCCATAACACTTGCAGACCCAACTGACTATAGCAGGTTCCCATGAAGAGAGTAAGAAAATAGTGCTTCACGTGCTGGTAAAGTGAGTAAACTGATTATCAGCACTGATAAAAGCTGCAGCTGTACAGACAAAAATTAGTTCTGTCCTGGCAAGCACAGAAACTGCTGCATACCTTTCGTGCCCTACAATTAACAGTGCTTCGCTTTGTCTCACATTTGCCTACATCAGGAATATATTTGGTGCTTTCAGTGTTTGCAAAAATGGCAAAGGAGAAGATGAATAAGAGAAACAAGGGAAAAGAAAAAAATTACGAGCAGCAAGCCTTTGAAATGGTTTTCGTCTGGAAACTGTTTAGACCAGTGAGCTGAGATGCCTGTGGCAAGACTGCATTACTCTGTGGTGTCTGCCAGTTTGCATGTACAATGAATTGCACAGCATTTGCTCCAGGATCCCTAATTCTGTTGTCTCACGCTTATTGATCCTGAGATGGTCCACTTGCTATCTCTGCCACTGGTACCTGTCAGGAACAAACCATTACCCTGAGGTCTTACAGACCATGACCTAACTTTGTAAAGCCACTGGAGACCTAAAGAGAAAAAGTGCCATGCAGAAGCTGGGCATTGTTCGTATTTACAGGTAAGTCTTTCCCTTCCTTTACTTCTGTTCTGTGGTTCTTCTCATTGAGCATGAAAATGAGGATCAGCTTCCTCTCTCTGTTGTGAGGAGGTGTCATGATGGAGACCTGAGGAGAGAGGAAGAAGGATTTAGTTGAGTATTAACTTCAGAAAATGGCTTCATTAGCTACTTGTGAGAGTAGTGTTTCTCATTGACATTATATCACTTGCTTCCTATCAGACAAGCTCTGTCATCTTGGCCTGCACATCTGGGGAACCTTACCTCTTCTTAGAACCAGGCATGGCTTGGGATGCTTTATTAAAACAGCACCTCTGTTATTATGAAGAATTTGACTTCAGGTTTTTCCATGACTTCCACCACATTTTTTTTTTCCAAATTTGTACTGAATACATGTATTTCCTTTTTCTTATGCATCTGGAGTTCAAGTTTTAATATGGACCTTTCTTAATTTGACCTTATCTAGCTAATTTATCTTGTCCTGTGTTTCTAAACATTGTTAAATGGAGTACGTTTCCTTGTATCTTCCCAAGTAACTAAGTCTTCTGCAAAATTCAAATAATTAAAAGTGAAGGTGATAGGAGAAGCTACAAGAAGTGAGTGAATTTAATATAAAAATTCATAATCATGTCAATTCTACTTTTTAAACAATTTCTAAAATGTTAGTTTGCTTGAACGGCTGGTCAGAAGCACAAAGGTTAGGTTAAGCTTCCTTCGTTAATGGTTTGGCTCAATGCAACCCAGCAGTATAATGTATTTTATCAGTGAGGGAAATGATATTGGTTTAAGAGGTTTCATGTAACAGTCATATCCTGGCCAAATGTAATTTTGAAAACAATCAAGGCCATTATGGCTCACACAGAAAGAAAGATAAAGATAGATAGCTGTATATGGGTTTTTAATAAGTAATTCACCCTGGGTCTTGAAACATCAGATTGCCAAGTAATATTATTAATGTATAAGCATGTTGCTAAAATCATGTATTCTTTCCCATTGGTTGACTATAGATATGTTTCTGATGCAAATATGGTGTAAGTGTATTGAATCCAAGCTATGTAAATAGACTATATAGTACATCCATCAAGCAGTTGACTTGATTATTCCACACACTAAAGACCATTTTCTGACATCAATCTACATTCTGCCTAAATAGAACATTTTTCACCAATGATATTATGCATCATTTACTGTATATTTGATACTAATTGTTCAGCATATCGATCACCTGTCACTCTGAGAGTTTAGTGATCTTTGCAACTTGTCCTGGCAACTTTGAAGTTACAGGCAGTTGGATACCCACTGTCTGTGGTAACAGACCGAGAATTCCTGGATGGTGCTGAAATCTTGCCCTGGGCAGTCAGCGTAGAGAGGAGTTAAGTGGGGCTAAGGACCTGCCAAATTGGTACTTGAAAAGGAAAAAATTACACCCTTTTGATTTTCACAGAGATTAGGTTATGGCAGCACAGAAACACACTGCAAAGATTAACAGATGTCACTTATTCTGTCTCTTTCTGTTTGGAAGCAGTATTTTATCAAAAGGTCAAGAGAAGGACTGACCAGCACCTCATATAGGGATGAACTGTGCCATTTTGTTTTGTGAGTGCAGGATGCAGAAGCTCTGTGAGCTGCTTCTCTTGCTGAAGTGGTTTAAAAGGGGGGTATCCAGGGAGTGAGTGCCTCTTTTTTGCATGCAGTCTGAATACATGGCAGATACCTGTCAAAAGACAATCATTGATAGCTAAAGGACATGGCTCTAACTATCAGAAAAGCTTCAACCACCTGATAAAAACAGATTTGTTTTAATATAAATATGTTAAACTCTCTGATCAATTTTAAACATCTACTTCATATATGAAAATATGGAGGTTATTTTTAAATAAATTTAACTGCGGCTGGAGGGGGGCTCAATACTGACTGTTCTGCATTTGTCAAAGCACATACATTATTGAACTCAAAAACTGCTAGAAGCAAAGGCTTTAGAAATAGGAGAAGAATATATTGATTTAATAATTTCATTCATTCAGCAGTTCTTTTACGACATTTTTTACAGCACAGAGTGGGGACTGTCTACTTGCCATACACTTTACTCACCGAGGTCATATCTTTACTGTATTTTGCTTTATAACCCCTCTGTGTTCCAGGTCTTTCCCTCTTCAGACTATCAAAGCTTCTACCCAATTCCATCTAAATTTGCTAGCTTTTCTCTTCTCCAAATCCTTGCTTTAGTTCTAGGAGTGCTGGAATGCCTGCTGCCCAGTGGGGAGGCTTAGGGGCAGGACTAGGGACAGTCAAGCACAGAGTTACTGCACTGAGCTGCCCACAGGATGGGAAGAAGAGGGGGCAGATTGAAAATTTTTTTGGTGATAAACAGTAAATTTTCTGGAAAATAGCATTTCAAGGGAATCAAAACTGTTAACAGGTTAGAATGAGACTCAACACATTTTCAGCCAAGGAAAAGATACATAGGAAGCAGCAGGTGGCAAGAGATTTTGAAAACCTTGAAACAATTCACTCTGACATTTGAAAAACCTGAGCCTGTTGACTCTTTGCTTTGAAATGCATTTCTCAATTCCAAACTGAACTGAAGGAGGGGAAAAGATTATGGAAAGGATCAAAATAACCCCAAACTTGAGGCAAAACTTTGTCTGGAGTTGAATGACAGGAACTGACTGATCTGTTTTTTTTTCAGTTGCAGAACTCAAAGTTGTGTTATTTTCCCAGCTTCACCCGTTGAGCCACTGGTGACATGCACCAGCTGTACTGAATGTACAGACTGGCTGTTTCTTTCACAAACTGATCCCTAAACTATAGTCATCTGTCTCCACTCCTTCCCTGCATTTTGCTTTTTTTTTTTTTTTTCAGAAGAGAACTCCTTCAGAAGAAAGGACTGCACACTAACTCAAAAACTGGGCCAAAATCACAAATATATATAAAAAATAAATTGCAAGAAGGAATATTAGCACTGCCACAGTGGCTTTGCTTTTCTCAAAGGCATGTCCCTACACTGCTTCTATGGGGATGTGGTCTCCCTCCTGCTCTGGGAATCCGCAGCCTCAGAGGTGGAGGTTGTTCATGTCCATTTCTCATTAATTCCTCACTCTGGGGCTTTGGACTTCTCCAAAAGGCTTCTCTGAGTCATTCTGGGGACATCTATAACCCATCATCAAGCAAGTAAATGAAATTCTCTTGCTCAGGACCAGGACTGCCTTGCCTGTGTATGTTTTGCTTTGGATCTTTTCAGCTGTTATTTGGGAGACCTTCCTCCCAGGGGTTATTTATAAAAGATGTTTTGATTCAAGCAGCATGTGGGTTGTATATGTGTCAGGTAGTCCAGGCAGTGCACTCCCTGTAGCGGCTCTTTCCTACTCTCTGCTCTCCCCTCCCATTCTCTGCACAGTGCCTTGGCTGTCCCCTTCATCTCTGCCTCCTGGCTCCGTCCCTCCCACCCACTGGTTCTGTCCTCCAACACTGAAGGAATTTGCTGGATTCACAGCTGTTTTGAGAGAGAGAAAACTGTGTAGCAGCAGCTGCAGCAGCAGGCATAGCAGCGAATTACATGACGATACAGAATATCTGAGCGCTTGTTTCAGAGAGGTACAGTTTTCTCAGATGTAGACTCTGCATAAGCAGTGTGGAAATGGTAGCAGCCCAGAATGATGCTACTGCCTTGTTTTATTTGGGCCCTTCCCTGCCAGGGCAGGCATAGCCTGTATGGGAAGGTGGGCACGGTGGGGCTGGGGACTGCAAATAGACATATGTCCTGCCTGCAGCTCTGCCTGACTGACTGGCCTCATGCATGGTCATGGCACTTGGAGCAGCCAGTGTAAGCTCCTCAGGGCAGGAAATGTTTCCCTTACTTACCCGTGAAGCATCATGCAGAGCAGCAGTGGTTTATAAATAATAGATGTTTAGAAACACTCAGGAAAAAATCTTCTTCAGAATATACACAGTCAAACCTTACTGAGGCATCCCTGAGACTGCTGGAGCCACAGGCACAGTGAACGAAACCATAATGTCCCCCCATTCATCTCTCTAACAGTCATCACTCTCTGCTTTACATAGCTGTTTACTTTTCCAGGCATCTTATGCCACAACATTAAGACACAACAGGGTGTGCTTTACTGGGACATTAATAATACATTGGGTGCATTGTGAGCCATGACTGCAAAGGCTGAATTACTTCAATAGCCCAAGAAATGTATTAATGCTCCAGTAAACCACATCCGAGAGTGGTAATTCAAGTTTTATTTTGTCATTTTATTAATGATGCAACTGACATGATATCATATGTGATGCTGTCTCATGGCATGCACAGGCAATGAGGGGGCAGCAAGCCCACAGGCAATGCAGGACAGATCAGCTTCTGTCCCCTGCGTACAGGGAGGGCAGCTTTAGTTAGGGAATTTTAACCAGCTGCCTATGCTTTGGGGAAATATCACAGCAATAGTAGAGATAGCCCATGCAAACCTGTCTGACATACACGGCGAGGTTGGTAGTGTTATGAAAGGCACATATACTACTCGAAATGGGAAGATGGATCATTTGCATGTGCCTAATGCTGTAGCTAATCATATCCTTCAGTGGGAAAAGCTGGGATCCTTGTTAGTCAGAGAAATGATGAAAGATAGGAAGAAAAAGAAAGAAAATTCTTTCCTAAAGAGTGTGAGAAATAAGGAAAGACAGACACCAGTTTGTAGGAAGCATCTCACCTCATTAAGCATCTTAATTCCCTTTTATTGTCCATACTGCACTGAAGCCTACAAGATGTATGCATGATTTATAAGCAGTGCTGTGCATCAGCTGAGCAGTTTTATATAGGGCTCTGAAAGGCTCAGGCACATGTGGTGCTCAGGTTTGGGTGGGTTTTCCTGCAGTGTTAGAATCCTGCCCTGATTTCATTCATGGTGTCACTTGGCTCTGCTGTGCTTGCATGCTTTTATTTTGATCAATGTTTAAACACCTCTATACCAAATGAAGCCAAGTAAGTATAAGCCCACTTTACTCTGACATAATTTTAAAATTAATTCATACCTGGATAGATCTGCATTTCATTAAAATCCACTAAATAAGTCATTAATGTTTATTTGGAGCCAAGAAAGCTTTATAGATAATTTTATAGTAATATAATAATTTTATTTGTTCAACTTATCATGTTTTAGATTTTCTTATACTCTTGACTCTTTAGCTGCACAATCATGAAGAAAATCTAAAACAAGAATGAAAAATGCTGGTGTTCAGATCCCGAGATAAATCCAATAACAACTCTGACAGGATTGATTACAACAGAATCAGCAAAACCTCCAGACTCTTTTTAATGTGGTTTGAGACACAAAGAAGATAATGAAAGATGTTACTTGACAGTAGTAGGATCTATGTTTAGAGCTAAAAGCAAACTCCTCTGAAATCATGGTATTTTTGTTGTTGAAACATTTTTCTACTGTAAAATAGGATTTTGGTCAAAATTGACATATTCATTAAATTACATTAATTTTTATGACATTTTCTCCAAAAAAAGAAATTTTTCAAGTGACCCTTTGGAAAATTCTATTTGGAAAAATGAGATAAAATGAAAACATGAAAGCACTTTTGAAATTAAATTATTCACGTCTATTTATTGTTTCAACATAATTTTATTCCATGTAACTCATATTATTATTATTTTCTATGCTCATTTTATGGAACATAGTCTCTTTGCCTTCTCTTTCTGCACTTTTCTGCACCTCTGAGTAGTTTCATCTGCAAACACACAATCAGCTACCGTCCCTGCACAGCTAACTTGCAGATCTACCTGTGTGCCCACGACCTGTCTTTTCAGGCCAGCCTCCTCTCTGGGCTTGTTTCCCTGTCATTTCCTGTAACGACAGTCTGTCAACTCAAACCCAATGCGGATGAGACAGAACTTTTAATCTTCCCCAATTCATGTCTTCCCTGCTAGTCCCCTCTTTGATCACAGCGGACAAACTCACCGCTCTGCCTGTCACTCAGGCCCATAATTTGTGTGTCATCTTTGACTCAGACCCTTTCTCAGGTCCTCACATCCAGGATATGGCATAATCCCACTGACTACTACTTCTTAGCATCGCTAAGATGTCACCTTTCCTGTCCATCTCCATGGCTAAGGCCTTGTCTAGCCTCTTCTATGTCTCAATTAGTGCAACACACTTTATATCCAACCTTGACAAACGCAACATAGGCCTTTTGGTGCCCACCAAACATTATGACACTGGAAGTACTATTTTCTTAAGCCATCAATCTCCCATTTTATGTCCATCCCTCTTCCATCTCCTCTTTCAGCATTGCACCAAAAGTTACCTGTTTGTCCTCATTTTCATGCTCTGTCAGTCTGCTTCCAGTTATCAACAGCTACTCAGCACTGCTAGCTGGGGTGACCCTGATGCCAGCTCCATTTCCCATGTGCTGGAGGCCCAAACTCACACCCACAGCTCTACCAACTTTTGAGAGAAAAATGAAAACCTCATCACAGCCTACAAATTTCTTGTGAGGGGAAGAAGAGGGGTGGTCACTGATCTCTGCGGTGACCGGTGACAGGACCCAAGGGAATGGCCTGAAGTTCTGTCAGGGGAGGTTTAGATTGGATATTAAAAAAAGGATGGTTGTGTACTGGAACAGGCTCCCCAGGGAAGTGATCACAGCATCAAACCTCAGAGAGTGCAAGAAGTGTTTGGACAATACCCTCAGGCACATGGTGTGGTTCTTGGGGATGGTCCCGTGCAGGACTAAGGGTTGGACTCGATGATCCTTGTGGGTCTCATCCCACTCAGCATATTCTGTGAACCTGCAAGTGGCCGCCTTGCATCCTCCTCCCTATCCCATGGTGAAACTCTTTGTGCCCTCTTTTCCTAACTACTGCTAAGGTCTTCCTTTTCTGCCTGTCCTGTTGCTTAATAGCATCCTATGTTCTCAAGTATGACACCATTTATTTTTCTGTGCTCCACTTCTGTTTCTTGCTTTATGTTATAAGGCTTTAGGAACATGTACCGTCTTTCTATTTTGACTAATAGTTTGAGGCTCAGCCCACAATCAGGTCTCATGAGGTAGAAGTCCATTATACTCATATGCACACACGTATGCATTATAATAATATAAGCAGTTATTCTTCATTAATATTATTACTGTGAGATTATGGCATGGTATTTAGCTACTCATGTGCTTTTATCACTTATTTAATATTCTACTATTTTACTGTCCTTTACTTTTATATTATTATTGTTATTTGAATAATTAACTTTGCAAGCTATTAAGCAAATAGTTGAAGCCTCTTATTTTCTAGTTCAAAGTATCTCCCACTTCTAATGAAACACTTGAATTCTTGGACAGTCTGAACAGAAAACTTAGGTAAGAGTCAAAGTGTTTCATTACAAACAGTGAAGAGAGGCTTTGATCTAGAGAATAGGATTTTAACTATTAATGTTCTAGCTTAAAGATAAGATCTAGCACAATAAAATACACTGTAAATATAAAGTGAAATCACAGGAAAGTTCAGCTGTTGTATTGCATAATGTGGGGGACTTACCACACGAGGTGTGTCATGAGGGCTCCCTGGCCTCCCCAGATGCTGTGAGTTTTAGTATTCAGTACCAAACTATCTTACTCTAAAAAAACTTGAGTTTAAAGCTGAGAGGACATCGCTGGGAGCCTGCTGTGATGGAAGGGTCCAGTCAAGCCAATGCTACAGCTGGTGGTGGTCCTGCTGTACAAAGGGTGACTACAGAGGGTCTGTGTGGATCCAGCTAGTGCACTCCACAGCTGCTATGCATGACACTAGAGCAGATCACTGCCTGTTGAGAGGTGACTGGGAAATCTCAGATTTGCACTTTTAACTTTCAATTGACTTATTTTATAATTATAATAATTATTATAATTCTTAGTATTCTGACACATTGTGATATGTAACAATGTTCTTATTTACAGGGAGTGTGAAATAGCTGTCTTCCCCATACATAATTGTTCAAGTTCTTGACCAGCTCTTGCAAGGACAGTATTTAGATTTTCACTTAAAATACACCATTTTGCCATTTTGCTTTGTTAACAGAATGCACTTTAGTGCGGGTATTTTGCAATGTCACAGGAAAGTGGGAGGAGAAAAGTGCTAAGTATTGCCAAAAAAAAGGGAAAAAAAAACCTGTGAAAGATTTATTCACTGTACACCCGTGTAAGAGCTGTCTTCTCCCAGAGATTTCCCCTAAGCCATGGCAAAGGTGACCACTTCTTACAGAGTCCTCCCTGTCCTGCTGAGAAATCCATAGCTATCACCTCTTTCAGGGAGTGTGAGGTCCATGGAGATGCTAAAGTCCCAAAGATCCTTTTGGGAACCAATAGATGATGGATTAAAATATTTCATAGCAATCTCCATGGAGACCAAAACCAGGCTGGCATCCTCCAGACTGATGGTGATAGAAAACACTGCTGGCAGTGTGGATTAGTGGGTGCTCCTCTTGGAGTCAGAGGCTACCCCAGACGATGTGGTTTATCTCGAGCGTAAATCAGATGTGACTCAGCCGCAGATGCTGCACAGCCAAACATGCAGAAAAGTCGCGTCAGTGCTGAATCAAAGCCTGAAACACAGATCGTTATTTAAAAAGAGTTATGAGGATGTCATGAGTTTTGAGAAGATGATCAACACCGCTGAGGAAGTGAAAGCCAGGAATTAGAGAGACACTGATAGGAAGCTCTTAGGATGTATTAGCTGTTTTGTTTGGACTTATTAAAAAGGAATGACACCCATTAAAGCGTATCACAGGAATGAGATACCTAGCAACCCCAGGGCCACAGCTGAGGGGAGCTCTGTGATAAGGTGAGGGCTCTCTATTGCTTTCCAATGACAAGACACTCAGTAAAAAAAAGAAGGTTTTGCTTTATAAAATTTTTTATTCAAGAGTTTTCTCAGGCAAATGGCCCAATTCGCATGAAATACATATATTTGAGCATTAGTCTGAGACATTTCTGATGTTTTTGTGGCAATTCAAAGCACTTCCATAGCTGTGTTGTTTAACGATGATGTGCACTGGCATGTCGGATGGTCAGTGTGAGTGCTGGGGGGTCATGTCTTCCTGCTTCCCATGCACTGTGGGGCACTTGGAAACACTCAAAACATTGGCATTGGTGTGGAGAACAAGTGATAGTACTTTGTCCATTCCTTTTTGCTGTCTCTTCACAGTGGCATTTCTTCCAGGTTGCCAAAGTGCAAGCTGTGCCCTATTTCTGTATTTATTGAAGCATTTCTGTATTTACCTGTGCACTTCAGGTGCTGTAGGAAACATTTCCCTCTCCATCTTTCCACCAGCCTCTGCATGCACATCTTGCAAGCTTTGCATAAGCAAAAGTTACAGATGAGACAGTTGGGGCTGCCCCCGCCAGTAGGAGTGTCCCATCTCTTTCTGCTCCCTCTTGCTGCCTCTCATCTCTGTCAGAGTTTAGTCACTCTGGTGTCAGCAGCTTTCTCCTAGTGCATATGTGAGCTGGGTACTCAGAGGTTTGATTTGCTCACTGTACATACAGGCTCACTGGGTCCTTTCCTAGCAGTGTTTCTGATCCCCTCACACATAAGGGTGTGTCTGCCCTCCTGCCACCCAGCATGCCTCCAGGCACCTCACTGCCTCTGGTGTTCTCTGCTGTGTTTCTTAATAAGAAGTACAAATCACAAGCTAAGATACATCTCTTCATCTTCTTTTGTTACATCTGTACCAGCCTGTTCAGTCATGTCAAAACAACTCGGGGCTTATTTATCTGCATTCAGGAAATTCTGCTTTACTGATGTACATTTTAGACCATGTGAAAATGAGGCTGTTTTCTTTTAAATGGTAACTGGGAGTGCAGACTTTGAAATATAAAAGTTCCAATCCTGATTGATAGAAGCTCAGAGAGCCTTGCTTGATAGGTTATAAAATACTTTTGCAGGTGGGCTTCTAACATGTACCTGAGCTACTTACCATGTCCCTTCAACTAATTGTTTCTATAATTCAGGCAGTTTCTATAATTCAGACAGTTTTTCTTTTCAGTATAAAAGTAGTGATATGTTGAACATAACCAAGATAATTGAGCTGCAACTGGGGGGAGCTGCCTTTCTCTTTTGGAAAATAATTGTTCACTCCCCCTATGATGTGGCAATAGGAGAATATCTGATTAGAAATCCTGTTTCACACTGTTTGGGGATGCTTGGTCCTTTGTGCATACTCTTTTTTTGGGGTTTTTTGGTATTTTTTTTTTTCGCTGAACTTCATTACAGCTTATTGTTATTATAGAAAGTTAGAGACTGAAGACTGATTACAAGGATTTGGTGCACTGTGGGGAAAGTCAAGCTGTATAAAATCTTTCTTGAGGGTCAACTACTGTGTGTTTTGCAAAAGCTACTGCAGGCATCCCTGTTGTTTGTACTGATCTTATAGATTCAGTACTGGGCCATTCAGAGTTTAGCTTTGCTTTGGAGACTGGCACGTTTTACTTTAATTTGCTTGAAGTGCAACAGATTAAAGTGATCTGACAGATTTTTGAATGCTGGCCTAGAAAAAGAAATACAAAGGTTTCTCGTATAAGGTGAGCCAGCTGTCTCCAGAAGAAGAGTTATCACTCCACACTGTCACCAGAAATTCTGATGCCCAGAAACTCTGATCAGGCAGAAATCCTCTGCCAAAGCTGGCAAAAACTCTGCTGCCATGGGCAGGAGCAGCTAGCAGTGCCATGTGCACCCAAAGTGCCTTGGTGTGACGGGTCTGAGCCCTGCCCACCCCAGAGCCTCCTGACAGGTGGTGTTGGGTTCAGCTTCCTGCTCTGCAGTGGAGCTGGCACTGTACCTCCCTATGGGGCTTCAATCAGTTCAGATCAAGCAAGTCCTGAAGATCTGCTGGGAATCCAATACCCAGCCTCCTACACCAGGTACCTCACTTTCCCAAGCTTTACTGCAGTGGCATTTCCTGTATTTTAAAAAGAAATATTTCAAAATTGTGATATTCCCAAGGATATAGAAGTGTGCTGTAGTTGCTATTTTACTTAATATTAAAAGGTTAAAAAGTCCATGAAAACATATAGCTATGTGGAAATTAATGATGCTTATCTCTTGTAAACTAGTGCTGTGTATGTACCTATCCACTCATAATGTTTTAAAATATACATAGCAGAGTGCAGATAGTGATAACACATTTGATTTTATCTGCTACAAATATATATATATTTGTATGTCAGACAAATAACTTATCTTTCTCTCTACTCTCTGTATTGATAGAATCCATAGAGGATTTAATCCATTTGAGTATGCTTCTCCATGTTACTCATCTCAATTGTGCACTGAGAAAATTCAAATGTTTAAATTCATTTAAAGTCAGAATATTAATGGCTGTTTTTACAAATTCAATAACAGTTACATTTTCCCAGCTGATGGATACTGTCACAAATGGCTACCACAGGAGTATACGCAGTTAATTACTTTGCAACAATTAGGATAGCCCAAGTATATGAAGACTTTTCTTAGTATGTGTAAAGAGAAGCACTGAAGCACTCTCAGCTACTGATTGCTGTAGGAGTGTGTTACCGATCCTAGGTGATAAACCTTGGAGCAGCTGTTGACAAGCAGTATTGTGTATCACCTAGGTGCAAGGTCTGGAAGAGTTCAGGTTACCCCCTGCGCAGGACACACGATTTGGTGTAGATGAAAATTGCTTACTCTAAAAATATCAGTCCTGCTGAAAGAGAGGACTGCTAAAGAGAAATAGTGCTTCTCTCCAAAGGTGCAGTTTTTCAATTAGAAAGACAGAAAGACAAAACTTACAAAGAGAATTCAGCAGCAAGGAAACAAACCCTGTGCAATGTTACACTGTGACTAGCCACCTCCTCTTAGTGCAAAGCCAGAACGTATGCTACATTTCAAACCTGTTTTTAAATACACCCCTCATTATGAAATCATTACCAGAGACCTGCATGATAAGGAAAGAAGAATTATTATATTAACCTGAGGTCTTCAGTGCACTCGAAGGCATCACAAAGCAGCTCTCCTGCAGTCAAAGCCTGCGCACTCTCTCTTTTCTCTCATCCAGTGAGTCACTTCTTCCCTTTAATCTCCTATTAAAATCCTTTCTATCCTCTTCAGTTTATGACTGTGTTGCTGCAACGTGGTTTGTGGCCCTCGGTATGGCTAATCCTTGGGATCGCATCGTATTGAGAAGAGAATAATTGAAAACAGCTTGAAGCAGTTGTAGTTAGGCACACAAATCAATGACAGATAATCATTTAAGCACAAACTGAAACAGACATTTACATGGAAAATAATCATGGCCTTGGAGTTACACCCTGTTCTTGCCATGCAAAATCTTTCATGGACTTGGCAGAGTACCATTGGAAGCTAAATCCCATTGCCAATGTGCCCATCCCCTTGAGACAGCACTGGCAAACCCCTGCCGGAAACCTGAGCTCGGTTGTAAATAGGTTTGCCTTGAAGGCTGTTCAGCTTTGGGTGAAATAAAACTGCCTTGCCCTCTGAGCTGTGGGAGTCATGGTCTTAGAAGAGCAGTTTGGAGCAGTGCAAAGCCACAAAGCAGAGAAGCAGATGGGGCTGTGTCTCCCCTTTTGGGGTGCTGCTCCCATCCCAAGTCTCACAAGGGAGGGTCATGCCCGGGCACACTGCGCTGTGTATGGAAGTGCAACAATAATAAAGAACTCCTACAGTGGAATGTTTTCTGGCTTAATAGTACAGATGGGAGCACATATTTCCCTGTCATTTTCCAATGACAATCACATTTATACCAGCTGGTTAAAATGTTTTAATAAATGATTACCTGATGAGAACACTTTCTCATGGCTACGGTGCTGGAGCTTGCTCATTTTTGCTGCAATCCAAATAACTGTTCAAATTAAAAGCAGAACAAAATCAATAGAATTACTGTTTTATTTCTTTCTTAAGATCTTTAGAAAGACACCTGGAAACCTAAATCCCAGCTCACCTAAAGTGGTAATTTGAAGAAAATGTGTTGGGGATATCATATGCTGTTTGTTGTTTGTCCGGGGGGGCTGGAAGAGCCAAGCCTCCATTCCTGTCTGGGGCCACATTCCATAGCCAGATGAGTGAATTAGCACTGTTATGTGTGTGGCTTCTACAGCTCTGAGTTTCTGTCGGTGAATTTCTCTATAGAGACAAAGTAAATCCAGAGTGAAGTTCCCTCTGTTTCTCTGTGAGCATGGGAGCCACAGCCTCCCCCTCACTGCTCTCCTGGCTGCAGTGCCTCTGCCAGGAGCTGACCACCTTGCTGATATGATGCACATTGCACACACAGAAATCAGAATAAAAGGGCTGATCTGGTAAGTTTTTATTATTTATATCTGTTTATAAGTAGGCAAATGTGACTTTTATCCTATTATTTAACCTTTTGCTTTGAAGACATCAAGACCTGCGCCAGAGAAGTTTTAAAAGTTTAGTTGCCAATTTTCCTTCACTTTCTGTGACTCTGGTGAAAGGGTATTATTTATCAAACTAAGTGTATGTTATAATCTTTGCAAAATGGTAAAGATCAAAGACTACCTTGCATCAAGCAGAATTACAATGCCATAACATTTTTTCTTGTTACAACTGTTATCAATCATGGCATGACAGCAAGCCACAGAGAAGGTTTCTCGTTCGGTATCACTGACATGCTGCAACATCTGAAATACAGCAGCCAGCTAGCATTTTTCCCTTTATCTGGGTGTGAAAGGGAAAAACCAACAGCATAAGTAAGTGCCTTCGCTACCCATGCCATTAAATATGGCCATTTGGCAGCAAAACGCATGCACATGACTTTAGTTCTGCCTGCGGCCATTGCATCCTCGTAAAGGAAGAGATAAAAGCCTCTATAAGAAGAGAGGGCTTGATTTCAAGTGACAGTGGTGACATTTTCAGCAATGACCCCCGAGTGTGGCAGAGTCCGCCATATGATACTCTTGCCCCAAAGGCATGTGCATCATCCTCCTCTCTCTGGGAAGAGGTGGGAATTCAGATGAGTGGCCAGGGCTGCCCAGCACTGGCGATGAGGCACCAACCCAGCTGAGCCCCGAACAGCGTCTGGCTCTGCACACAGTGCTACTGCCAGCACAAGTGCTCTGCATCTTTCCTGCACCAGCCATCAGCCAGTTACTTTCTTCTCACAATTCACAATATCTTTGTTTAATTTAGGATTGAGAGTCTTTTCACCATGGCCACAGACAGCCTAAGTAAAGGTATAAGATTTCTCTTGCACATTGCACCCCAGGACCTTGTCAGGCTGATGAGTTTTACAGATGCAGCACTTAAAGTACTATATGCACGGTGTCCCCCAGACTTATCTCCTGGATATCAAGTAGAGCACAGAAGGGAAAGGGGAAATATAAGAGATCTGTTCACATACATATCACTTCCATCCCTCCTCTGCACAGCTTGAGCTAGTCCCATGTATTTTTCCTTGCAATTTGCACGAGTCCACAGCAGCATCTCTATGCTGTGCTCATAGGCTGTGCTTCTGCCAAGTGTCACCTGAGCTCCCAGCCCGTGGAGGTCCCCCCAGACCCTGCAGCAGGAGCCTGCAGCAGTGGGTCACATTGAGATGCATCCTGCTGTCAGCCAGCACTAGCAGGAGCAGCAAGGACCAGCCTGTGGAGCCTGTGCACTGCTGCACACAGGTGGGAGCCAAGAAGCTCCAGGTAGAGGGAGGCTGTAGTTGTATTGAGCAGTATCAATTCTGGCAGTGACTGGAGCACTTCAGTTTTGGTATTGGGGTTATATTAATGTTATAATTTCATAAAATGCAACTTCACTTCAAATGATCCTGCAACTGTTTCTCAGGGACTTCAGTCCAGAGTGAGAGTCCTTTAAACACAGCAAAGAGGAGAAGAGGAAACAAAACAAATGCGGCTGGGAAAGTATAAGCATTCAACAAATTCAAACATCTTGGGTTTTCAGGATTCTTCTGCTATTTGAATAGAAAACTGCAAGGTTTTAGACAAAGTGACCATCTCCAGTTTCTCAGTCTCCTTCTCCTCTGTTGCTGAGAGCCACACAATGTACTTCCCACCAGTTACTAAAATGCTTCCAAAAACTTGAAGAATTATTTGAAAAAGGGCTTTCCTATTCCTTATGCATAAAACATGCATGCATATTCATATAAAACATTTAGAAAAATTTGTACCAGTTATAATTAGCGTGTTTTGTGCATCTATTTTCTTTGCTATTAAATAACAAATTTGTGGTAACCATAGCAACTGGAACATCACATGGTACTAGTGCTATTTTGGGGATAATGTAAGTACCTTTCTTAAAGAAGCATTCACACCTCTAAGCTATGAATTTTAATAATTTTCACCATAAATTATTTGTTTGGTCAATTGTATTCATTCCTCACTCTAATGTTGATTTAACATGGAATGCACTACCTTGTATTGCAGTGCCTATGACCACTGAAGACATGTGATGAGTCCTCTTGCTTCGCAAAAAGGCAAGAGACTTAAGAAAGGCAAATGAGAAGCTGGGTGGCATATTAGTGGAACTTGCATTGAGGGGAAAAGCACAATAAAACTAAGGATTTCTCTTATTGTTTCTGGAAAAGGAGCTCACATTGGTCATGTACGTCTTCATGCTTGAAGGGAGGAAAGGTAAAGGAAAGAGATGCTTTAATCTTGGACTCCTACTGGAATAAGCTAGAGGTGTTGCATCAGCTCTACTGGAAGATGGGAGAGGTCCTTAGAAAGTTCACATGGGAAGAGACCAGTTGAGCTATCAAAGCCAGTTCCCTGCTGCTGCAGTCAATTGTGTTCGTCTACTGAGTATCTGCTGTACTCCACGCTTCATACCATGGACCTTCCATCTTCTCAGAGCCTTACAGCTAATGACATAAAGAGCAAGAGACCAAATGCCACAACAGTAACAAGCCATTAAAAGAGATTGGATAGCAACAAGGTTGGTATTCACACACTAAGGTGGGGATTCTCTTAAATAAAATTTGCTGGAGTGTCATATTACAGACAAGAACAAAATGCCTCAAGAATTCCTGCCACCGTTGTGATGAATTGAGGAAAGATGGAAAAATCTGGAAGAAATTCCCTTCAATCTCTAAAACTGGTAATTCAGTTAATTGTGAAAATGTAAGTAAGATGAACCAAACAGGCACTGATGAGAAATGAATGCTGTTAAAAATACCCTGCCCACACTGATGTACTAATGAAAAATGCTGGTTGACATGATTAATTGTTTTATCACGAAAGTGTCTATATAGATGAAACCCACCCTGAGCTGTCAGGATGGTGTTATCCATCTCCTGGAGCAGAGGTAATGAGGGATTATTCACCCTGGGTGGCTCAGTCAGGTGATTTGGGTTAATACACACACGGAAGAGGCCATTAGGCTGGGAAATTACTTAGTCCCAGCTTGCCTGCCAGGGTAGAGCTTGGAGCAGAGCAATTTTACCAGAAGGTGAAGAAAAGTCCTGGAGTGGATGAGAAGAGCCATGTAAGCAGACACAGGACTATGTGCAATAAATGGGTGGTTGCAAGGCCAGCCACGGCTGTGCTGGCCAAGCCATGTGATGCCCAGGCATTGTCTTGGGCCTGAGGCTGGAGCCCCTGGTGCAGGCAAGAGCTCACCAAGCTGTGGACTGGCTTGTGGCAAGTTGCAAGGAGTAAGCGTTAATGAGAATTTTAAATTTATAAGCTCACCTGGGCCAAACCTTACAAATCTGAGCCAGAGTGGGGGAATTAGCCTGAATAAAGATTCAAAAAGTAATGCTTTGCCTCTTAATCCAGTCTGTTCTGTCTGCCTTCAGTTTTTCTCATTCAGGTGTATCACTGGGATTTTTTTAAAAGTCCATATTTACTTACTCCTAGCTTTTGTTTTATCAAAAAAAAAAAAAAAATTAAAATAGCTTTTTTCCCCCCTGAATAATTACAAATTGTAAAACAATCCCTTTCAGACATTTTGTAATTATGGATTTTGTTTCCAACAGTGCTATACTACACAAAAAGATAGAAAAAGAAATTAAAGCAAACATTCTGATCTCCAAATTGTAAAGTTTTTATTACCATCCACTAATGCTTAATTGTTTACTACCTTTGCTTGCCCCACAAAATAAATAATCTAAGGTGGAGCAATCCTTTTTCACCTCTCATTTGCTAAGTCTTTGGGTATTTGCAGTGTTTTTTTTTCAGGAGGCCCTGGCAGGATGTCCTGTATAGTAGCTGCCAAAGAGAAGAGGCTCTCTAGTGCCTAATCATGCTCACTCCATGCATTGAATTGTTGACCCTTTTGGACTGAACTGCTTTATCCTCTCTTGCTGCAGCTCTTGCTGTGCCGTGTGTTTCTCTGTGCACTGCCTGCCCCCTCCACCAGTGGTTGGAGTATTTCCTCCCTTTGCCTGTGCTGTGGATAGGGACTGATCCTTGGCTGAGCGCGATTCTGTTCCAGCATTTCTCTCACCTTCCAGTCTTGTTCTTCTCCAAATAACCACTTCTTATGAAAAGTCTAGGGAAAAGGTCTAACAAGGCAGCAGCAAGGCAGTTCAGCTGAACACATATGCTTCCAGGAGCCCTGAGGGGTGAAGCAAAAGTAAACCCATTAGAGGCAAAAAGGGAAAATTGCACAATATGTTTTTTTCCTTTTCTTGATCCATTCCATGAAACAGGAACTTCCCATTCTACTTTCTGTTTGGAGGGGAAGCAAAGCAAAGAAAAAGATTTGGAAGATGTTGGCAAGTGATAAAAAATACAAAGAAATTAATTTTTCTTATATAGTAAATGAATGGCTTTCTGCCTTGCCTTTTGTTAAAGCTCTTAATCCAGCCTGTAAATAGGAACTTTCCCTTTGGACTGACTGTTTGGATATGAGACTTAGAGCTGATCTGCAGTAATGGGATCAGAAAACAGGAGAGATATATCAAAGAGAATGATACATATGCTCATACTACTGAACTTTCTCTTGCAGCGCTTCTCCTATACTGTATGTAAATGTTCACAAGTACAAAGTGCACTTCATTTTACTGCAGACCTAAGCTAAGACACAGGCTCTGAGAAGCCTGCTTGTTTGATCCCCGGGGGGCAGTCCACCTGCCTTAGGGCAAAGCACTGATCCTCTGCAATAAAGCGGAATGTGAGAGGTAATTTTGTTGCATGTCCTGATTTAGTCTTGCTAAACGCTGGAAGAATTCAGCATTTAAGGATGCTGGAAGTTGAGACTCATGCTCCCAGCCTCAGAAATGGCAATAGTAAACCTGACCAGGTGAAAAACTCAGCAAAACAGAGAATTGAGACAGAGGGAAGTCTTTACCAGAAAAGAGTTTATCTTCAAAGAAAAACTATATATATAACTTTTAACCTTACTTATTAGGCTACCCAAATTTTTGCCATAAAGTAGCCTTTCTGGCCATTTCCTCAGGGCTGTGCCATGGCTTTCTAGGAGTATGGCTATGGCAATGTGTTGTTCTTCTTGTGTTTGGAAATTCTCCAATTCATGTTCAGTTGTTGTGGTAAAAATCCTAAAAATTCAGACTTGTCTTTTTTTCCAAAGACACTTCTGACCCAGGCAATGCATTCTAAAATCCTTAATAATTTTCTGCTTACTGAAAATCCTCACTGACTGAATAGGAATTTTTCCCATGTCAGAAATTAAAGGAGATAAGGGATTTCTAGTGTAGTTCTTAAAAATTAGCATGTATATACGTTTATAAGTACAATGAGAATATAAAATATGATACATGTATTTTCTTACTAATTTAAAATTAATAAATTAGTTATTTCCCTTCCATTTTGTATTTTGGAACATTTAGATGCTATTTGATGCTATTTTTAATTTCCAGGCCATCTCTTCATAAGGTTTTTTTTTTTTAATAGTTACTATGAGGACTATATTTTAGACAATATCTAAAGAAATATAAAGAGGTAAACTCCCAACCAGCACCACCTCATTTGAAAAAGTTGCTCAGACTAGAGAGCTCCAAAGACAAACTTGATTTCTTCCATTTCTTGTATTAAACTTGTGTAAACCAAGCGAAACTTTGCAGATCAATAATTAGACCCAAGGAAAAAAAAAAACAGTACCTAAACAAAATCTCTCCTGTGCTGCTTACATCTGCTTTATACATCAGCAGAAGATCAATATTTGTGAAAGTAGTGGCCTGAGCAAATTTTCTTCCCCATTGAAAATACTGTGTGACTAAACAGGAAACCTTTTAGGGGAGGCAGTGCAGGATCTGCTCTGTGTTCCCAGAGTATGAGTCTGCCTGCACAGAGCTAGTTGCTTGTAACACTCCCAGCTCTTCCACTGAACAGTATGAGCACCAGACTGACATCCATGTGCATGTTCTCTTTTTATTTAAAATAGCCTTTATCACTATTGTGTACTCTTCTAAACTGAATGGGTGAGTTCTGATCTGCTACTGGGTCTTTTCTTCTCATAGTAAACCTGGTATGTGTCAAAACCACAAATAAAGGGCATTTTAAATGGTTTTCAGTATTTGTATTAATATATTTTTCCCTGCTCAGCCAAAAGCTGTGAGAAGTTTCTTTTGAATTCCTCCCTAAGATATCTTTTTAATACCAGTAGAAGGGAAGTTTTAATTCTACTACACAAATAGCAGCCACTTTATTCTTTTTTATTCTGTGCTTTAAGCATTACAAGCACTTGAATATCTCCTACTTCAAATACAAAGCCATAGTATTTAAAACATTAAAATAAATTCTTTATTTGACTTCAGTATCAGTATGACTGTTGCTAAAAGGCGTGTCTTTCTTTGCCTGTTTCAACATTAAAAGCTTTCTTTTCAATTAAATTAAATCCCAGCTAAGTTAATTAATAAACAGGAATATCAGATAATGGCACGGCACCACCCAGGTTGCTAATGCATAATGATGGGCGCGTGGTGAAAGGGCAGTCCTGGAACTGGGGCCTGCGGATGCAACCTGCTTTTCATATTGATTGTGTTTTCCAGTGGGCTTCAGGTCAGGTGCTGAGACCTCGGGGCTTGCTCTGTCTGCAGCTGTCTCACTGTTTTCTTTGCTTACCTTGAGCAAGTTCTGCAACATTTCTGTATTGCATCTCCAAGGATAAAATAAGTATAATGTTTATCAGTGTTGCAAAGGCATTAATGCCTCAGAAAAGGCCTTAGGTGTTCCCTATGAAGAAGATGCTATGCCCAATAAAAGATGTACTGTATGTGTAAATATAAAAATATATAATCTGAAGGGTTAATATTTCTCCGTGGGACATTTATTTTTACCTATTGTTAAATCCATTGTAAATTAATGCCTTTTTTTTTTTTTTTTTTTTTGTGGGGGGGGGTGCGGGGGTGGGGGGGGGGGCGGGGGGGGGTAAAATGGGTTTACAACCAGAAAAAGAGAAGATACAGACACCTGTTTAGGGAGAGGAGCAACATAGATCTATATATTTTATAACAAAAGTATTTGTTGATACATAACAGACCAGTCAATATGCAACTGCACAAGGTGGAGAGATGAGACTAAATGTTCAAATAGATATACTAATTAAAAAGGACATGTACATCCATGTCTAGAGAACCTGACAGTGAGAGAATGACAGAGATTCAGCACTACAGTGAATTATAAATGTCAAATTACAAGGATGCATGTAAAAAAAGCTTGTAACTGTTAGGAATTAGACTCTGTATTCATGTGAAAACTGTTGCCTTTATCATCTTCTTAGATCCCTCTAAGGTGTTCTGTCATTCACTGTCAAATTTTCTATGTAAGATAGTAAGATGTATGTCATACAGGTGTCCAAAACTGCTCCTATGCCATTGTCAGGACACACCAATATATTTGAGTGTTTTTGTAAGCAACAAGAATATTAAGCAGGAGGTCTGCTTAAGTATCAGCAATCAGTTACAGAATTCTTTTCCCCCTCAGACATGATAAAATCTAGCACATAATGTCAAAAATGTAGGGGAAAAGGAAACCAGCAATGTGTATTAAGATGACTGTGGACTCAATAGGCTGTTAGAGAGCCATAGGATGCACAATAAAAGTGGATGCTAAGTAAATTTTTATGTGCAAGAGCATGTCTTTAATTTACAAGATGTTTTGTTTAATTAAAAGGTAAATACTATTTATGATTCTTCTCACAGACTGTTTGAGAGTAGCAATAACACCTACAGAGCTCTCAAGACACCTGAAGAACTTCTTTGGTGCATCTGATCCATGGGGGAGATACATCATTTAATGAAAAGTAGACTACTTTATTAAGTGATATTTTTGTTTTTGCACAATATTGGTTATTGCTTCTAAAAATTTCTAAATATTAATTGCAAGATATTAGCTGCAGGAAACATGTAAAATACTCTGTCATGGAAGTGTCATGAAAATCCCTCTCTGAATGTAATTGGCTTGGTAAAACAACATTTTACCCTGGTGCAGATGACTTGCGTTAAGCCAAGACAACACGACTATGAAGGCACAAAACCTGTCTACACAATCTGTGTTCAGACTCTTTTGCATATAGAGCACAGATGTGTTGCCAGAGCAATCATGACTTCTGAGGGTTGCTTTTCTTAGCTATACCTTCTCCTTCAACACAACCCCCCAAGTTTGCAGAGCTTATAGTTCATTTCCCTCAAGGTCTTTGAAACTCAACGCTCTGCTACAGGTTTTGGCCTCATGCTCTGCTTTGGGTTGTTGTCATTCCTTCAGCAGAACCCATCACCCAGCCAGGATACTCCTCAGTTCCCACAGGCTGAGGTGAATCCATGGCTGCACCCATGGCAGAAACTCTCTGAAGGCATCACACATTTGTCAAACAGAGTAGCTGAAGCCAAGATAGGCACTAAATGGGAAGGGAGTGCCAGCACAGTCAGGGGCGTTGTGCATGGTCATGTCACTCCTACTGCATCTGCACAGTCGCACTCTGAAACCTGAGTGTCTTCTGCCAGCTGCTCAGTGGCACTTAACAGCTACAACCGCTGATGGAAGAGTGTAGGGGAACTGACTGGCTCTGAGAGACAGCTGCCTCTCCTGCCATGGCTCTTTAGGGACAGCATCTCGAGGTCAGCTTTTCCAGTGGGGAGCCCAGCAGCTCACATTTTGTTAGGTTGTTTTCAAGGGAGTAGAATGGTGGGGAAGAGGCGCAGGCTGCTGACACCAGGCTCTCTAATATGCTAAAGCTGGATCATGTTCTGCTCAGAGGGTCTGATGGTATCAGCCTCCAGAGAATCAGTGTCTGACACTCCCAGTCTGTTGTTCATATTGGTTTGGTCTCAGCTGAGCTATTTCTTACAACGAAGAACATATCTGAGCAAGTTACAATTTGCTGTAATCATATTTTTCCAGTTTTTCTCTGTGATAATTACTCCCATAAATATCATTGCTTCACCTCAGCTCAACAGAGTGCTCTCTATTTCTGTCTCAGTCTCAACCTTCTGCACTTGGATTGCTGGGGAAAGACAATGATAACATTTGTTATTACCGGGACCACTACAGCTAAGGGGCTGTTTGGGCTTCCAGTGCTCATCCTGTTTCAGTGCAGTAATAGCTGATCAAAAATTGCCTTCTGAATTGAAAACTGGTGAAGAAAATATGTTAAATTGTGCCTATGTTTAAATATTATTACAACAACAATAAAAATAAAAAATTATAATAATGCTTTGACTTGGTTTTCAACAAGGCAAAGACTCAAAAAACAGAAGCCAGGATGCAGCTTTGCAGTTAAATGTCCCTGGCTTTATTGCTGGTCCCTGGGTTTAGTTTAATGACAGAGGATGTTTTTAATGTAATCAATAGGCTGCAGATAGCGGGAATTCCAGTTCCTAGTGTGCTTACTGACTAACATCTTTCATGACAGAATCTTAAAGGAGACTTTATAAGAGTATGGGCTATTTTTAACTGCAGCTTCAGAGTCACAGACACATTTGGACTTCGGAGTGGCAGGCATCAGGAGTACCCATAAAGGAGGTGCTTGGTTTGAGAGCATACAATGTAAGTAAGTATATGGGAAAGAAAAAGAGGCAAGAAGAGGAGGATTGTTGTCCCTATTTTAAAATTGGTGAAATGTGGCAAAAGACTAAAGCTGCCTCTGTTGCCTATGGCAGACCTGGCATTCAAAGCCATTTCTCCAGATTTCTAATGTACCCTTTTAACTACAAGGCCATTCTTCCCCTCCAGAAGATGATATATAGGTATATAAATGTGCATTGATGTAATGCCAAGCTATAAACCACAAGCCTTTCAGAACTCATGTCCCTGACAGATTACAAAAGAACTTGAAGTCAGGAGAATTGTGATTTGTCTGACCTTATGCTAATCATTTTCCCTACTTGTATCTTGGTCAAACTGAAAGTGGATAGAACAATGAACCCTTTTCAAAACTGTAATTTCTGGGTGTTGGTCATGACCCAGTTTTCATAAGTTGCTAGGATATGGGGATAATCAGGGAAATGAAGATTCTATCTTATGAGACAAGACCAAAAAGCTTGATTTAAACAAAAGAAATTATGAGAAGGAATATTAGTACATTGTGAGGGAAGTAAATATCAGAACTAATTAAGTTCAAGGACAAAATTGGCATCTGAACAAATGGGTATAAACGGATCCCTAATAAACATAGGCTGGAAATCTTAAGAAGCCACATTATGAGATTCTGGAACAGTTTTCCAAAGGGAATAGTAGGGCCAGAGAAAGTAAGTGCTTTTTAAATGGATCTCAATCAGTTTGTGAACTGGATATCATGCCTGAGACAACCAGGGAGCTAGACGATCAGCCCAGACAAGTCCATTGTTCCAAGGTAACAGACAGAACATCACCTAGATATAACATCAGGTGATGTTCTGGAGAAAGAAGTAGCCAGTAACAATGTATCTGAAATTGCACCATTCGTTTTTTGGTTTTTAGGCTACTCCGTTCAGAGAGTCTCTCCAAGTCCCTGATTATCTCACCAGCCTAGCACTTGAGGTGTTATTCAACATTTCCAGTTAATCCTTCCCTGCTCTCAAGTGCCAGTGTAGGAGCAGAGCTGGAACAGCTCAAGGTAACATTGAATGAGGAACTCCTCGTGTTGGCTGCTGAGGATGAGGGAGCGGGGATGGGCGGGAGCAGGGGCAGGTGTCTGGGCAACACATAGCACTCTTCTGCGGCTGGACACTCCGTGCAGACTCTGGATCCCGCGCCCCCTCTGTGCAGCCCCAGGGAGGGGAGGCCCTACCGCGGGCCCGCTGGCGGTGTAACCAGCGCCGGCGTTCCCCTGGGCAGGCGAGCCCTCCTGCTGCTGTAATAGGAGGGCGCAGCTGCTGCCGCAGCCCCACATCCCCCCCACCCAGCCACGGGAAGGGGTGGGTGACCTGGCTCCTCTCCCCTCCCCGGCCCTCCTGTGCCCAGAGCCTCGTCCCTGGCGTCACCCTGGGCGGGATGTGGGCTGTCCGGCGGGGCTAGGGCGGGGCTGCGCGGCGGGGCTCGGGCGGGGCTCGGGCGGGGTTCGGGCGGAGCTGCGCTGCGGGGCTCGGCGGGCCCTGTCCCCGCCTGCCCGCGGGGGCTGCGGCGCCGCGCACGGCCGGCAGGGGTCTCCGCCGCTCCGCCCGCGCAGGCGGGCTGGGCCCGGAGGGGGTGGCCCGGCTCGGCTCGGCTCGGCCCCGCTCAGCAGGCGCCGGGAGCGCCCCCGGCAGCGCCTGCCCCCCGCCTGCCCGCAGCCCCGGCCGCAGCTCCGCGGGTGCGGGACGGGTCGGCCCGGGCCCGGGGCAGCGGGGCCGGCGGAGCGGCAGCCCCCGGCCGCGGTAGGCAGCGGCTGCCGAGAGACAAAAGGCCGGCGCGTGTCCGCCCCTGCGGCAGCGCAGGGTGACAGTGGCTCCCCCTCCCCGGGCCGCCTGCCCGCAGCCCCGCCGCCCTCCTCGCCCCGCTGCGGAGCGGAGCTGCGGGAAAGGACGGTCTTGTGTGCAGGGGAACAGACGGCCGTGCGTGCCGGGCAGCCCGCCCGAGCGGGCGGCTGCCGTGCCGGGCTCCGGAGCGGCTGCCGAAGCCCGTGTGCACAGTGTTAAGCCCGGGTAGGAAGCGGAAAGAGGGTATGGAGCGGGTCCTTACAACCCCCCTGTGCAGGTGTGTGATGGGAAAAAGAACGGGAGCGGCCACCTTTTATTGGGCACTGAAGCTCCTGAATTATAAGTATCAATAACTAGATCGTCTTAATACTGCGTTGGTTGGGGTTTTTTTCCTGTGGTACTGTGGTTTGTGCGTTACCGTGTGAGCGGTGCCGATGCGTGCGGAGGACACGGCAGAGCGTGGCTGCCGGAGTGGCACCGATGCCCAAAGTTCCCGCTGTCCCTGCAGGAGCAGGAAATATCCCTTTGGGGTGAGGGGCGCGGGGCTGGGGCGGAGGGAGGGGCTGCTGCAGGGCTGCCCCCTCGCAGCCGCCGCCGCAGCCCGCCTGGCTTCCCGGGAGGTCTTCCCGGGACGGGGAGTGAGAGAAGCAAACTCTTAAGTTGTGCTCGAACAAAATTTGCCCGGCTTGCGGAATTGGGGGATCCTGAGAGTCGGCACCCGCCCTGTCCTGTTTGGTGCTCGGTTCTTTGCTGGTTCTGCAAACCCGGGAGAAGGGCAGGCTTTGCCTAGGAAGCTTCCCGTAGTCATATGGAGACAAGGGGAAAAAGAAAACAACAAGTCTTCAGTGGCACCTCGCCTTGTTCCGTCTTCTCCTCTCCTGGCCAGGGTTGGAAGAGAGGTTGAGGACGGCCAGAGCAGTGCTGGTGCCGCTTCTCCCCACCCGTACCTTCTCCTCAAGAAACACGTCTGAGTCCTCGCGGGGAAGAACCAAGCCCAGGAAAAGTTGGATCTTTGTCGGAGGGGGCTCGGGGGCGCCTGGCGGCTCCTGTCCGCGGAGTGCTCGGCGGCAGCGGCGCGCTCGCCGCGGCTGGGACTTGACCTGCAGAGGGCAATAGTTGGACGCAAATGCCAACAAAGGCGGCGGGGCTCGCTGGCTCGGCGCCGCGGCCGGGACCCGAGAATGCTGTGTAGGTAGGCAGCAGTGCTTAATTAATGTATATTGAAACAAAAGATCGGGTAAAGTGTTTGATTTGTCTTTAGGCTACGTTTTCAAGGCTAATCTAATTCATAACTGTTAGATTTATTCTACAGAGGTTAAAACAAACTTCCAGGAGAATCATGCGCTTGACTCCAGAATTACCCTAAACAATAATTGTTTACCGGAACGTTTACATTCAGCCTCTTGGATTCGTATTATTGGCGTTATTATTCTCTGCTAATCAGACAGGCGAGATGGAAACGAAGGAGAACTTTCCTATTTGTCGTAACCATTGTCAGGGCGACCGCGCAGACTTTGTTATAGGCGGAGGCGGTGGCCGCCCGGTGCTCTGCGCGGCGGTGAGGGGCGCGTCGTGCCGGGCCATTGTCTGCCGGGCCGGGCGCCGCCGATCAGCACCAGGCGGGCGGACAGCTCCCGGACCGGCCCCGCGGCCCTGCTCAGACCCGCCGCCTCCGCGCCGGGCTGAATCGGGCGGAGGGCAACTCGCCTGCTCTTGCTCTAGCAGCCCTTCTCTCCGCTGGCGATGGATTCTTCAGGGAGTAGAAAAGAGCACCCCGACGGGAGCATTTTGTCTCCCTGTGGGTGCGTGTAGACACGGCTGCCGTAGGCGTCTGTGGCTTGTGTATATACATGGCTTTAATAATTACATATACGGCTCTATAACCTCAAAATTCAGGAAAGACTAGAAAACGCTATCAAACTGGAGTGTTGGCGGCAGAGGTGATTGCAGGTCTAGATGCATACTCTGTATCTTCCCAACTCACCGCCCCTTCCTTGCTCCCTCCCCACCCCCACCCCCCCACCCCAAATCATATTTATCTGAGATTATGTCAAATTTCAGTGATCGGAAATGTCTTGCCCAAAAGCCATTCCCGCTGGAAAAAGTCAAAAGGGTTCCTGGCATTAAAACGACCTTGCGTCATTCCTGATGAAATTAGCAGAGCTGCTTGTTTAGAGCTTTGCTAAGGATGCACTTCGGTCACAGTAAGAAGTAAGAGATTTGGGGTTTAACCCCCTGTCTGAGCAGGAGCTGTCTGCTTTCACTAGCTGCAAAACCTGAGACCAGCACTCGAAAGCACCTTAGACCTGCAGTCCATTTTTCACTTGTCTTTAAGTGCAAGCGATGGGAATTGCTAACCTCGGCTAAGAAAATTTCATTTTCCCCATCCTGCTAAACGGTTCTGGTCGACATATGTTTGTTATCAGAGAGAGGTGCTATGAACACAGAGCCATTTTCTTAGCAGCTCTTTGACTCTGTGTTACCATAGTCCCACACGGCATTGGTCCTTTCCCGTTGGGAAGTCATGAATAAGAGACTATGAAGCTTGCACGTCAGATCTTCCTCAATTAATCCACCATTAGCATGTTTGGGATCCTCTACTGGATGGTTAACAGCAGCTTTGGTAACTGTATGCTGTCCATACCCAATTATGCTCTGCTAAAAATGAACTCTGCAGAACAACCTTCCTGAGCTGTCAGTGTCTCCCGTTTTCCTATTTTAACGCTTGTGTGTAGTGGCAGGCGACAGATGGTGTAGATCAGATCGATTTGATTGCATTAGGCGATTTTTTTTTTCTTCCTCTCCCCCCCGACTCCTTTTCTGGAAGCCCACATTCATCTGAGAGGCGATCGCCGGGGACATGGGAAGCAAGAGCAGCCGCCGATGTGTGAAAGCAACGAGACATGGCCAGCCAGAGGCGCCGGGGTCCCTTCACGGGGTTTGTTAACATGGTAATCCGGCACCAGGAGAGAAAGCTGCTTTCTGCTGCCCAGAGCCCATTCCCCATCACACATCAGATGACTCCCTGGTTTTACACACAGTTGGAGTTCTGCTCAAAACCTGGATTTAAAGGGTAAGCGCTTGAATAGAGGTGGATTTCTGGTGGTTATTTGGGTAGGAGGCAAAAGGAGCGAGCTTCCAGCGATTTTAAAAAGAGGCTCCCTGTGAGCGGGCATGAATATTTTCTTCCTTCCTCTTTTTTTTTTTTTTTTTTTTCCCGTGCCGCCTCCCCTTTGACCAGCGAGCGCCCTAATTCAGAACAATTTCTTGCACGGAAAGACATCGCGCCTCTCTATTGACGGATGGGATCAATATTCCCCCCTCTGAAATTTGCTTTTCTTGGCAAACCCGAGCTCTGCTCAGAGCTCCGCTCCTGATAGCTTAATTGTTTAATTTCTTCCATCCGTTCCCCTCCCTTCTGTGTGTGTGCGTCCCCCTCCGCGGGCACGGCAGAGGAGGCGGAGGTGCCCCCTGGGGCCCTTCCTCGGGCCCGCCGGGCTGGGGCTCCGGCACCCGTGCTCTTTCGCCGGGGAGCGGGGCGGCAGCGCCGATAAACATGGCTTTCCGGAGCCGGTGAACAAAAGGTATTTAGTACCGCGGCGCGCCGCCACGGGCACCTCCCGCACGGCGCGGAGAAGGTGCGAGGTGGACAGCGCGGCGGGGGTCGCTCCTCGGGAGCGGGGCGAAGTGTGGCCGGCGGGGTGCGCCGGGGCCGGGGCCGGGCCGGGCACGGGGCAGGGGCGGGCAGGGGCCGGGGCAGCGGTGCGG
>JAWWEU010000005.1:18435262-18476766 GCA_035583155.1 Acropternis orthonyx | reverse complement strand
GGGCCGGGGCAGCGGTGCGGGGAGCGGCGCGGTGGCCGGGCAGCGGCGTCTGGCGCCCGGCGCTGTCCGTCGCCGCGGGTGCTGAAGGGCCCGGCGGGCTGTGGGTGCGGCGGGCCGGGCCGGTGCGGGGCGGCGGCGGGGCTGGGCAGGGGAAGTTTAGGCAGGCACTGTATTGGCGGGGAGTGGTGGGGGGGCTGCTGCTCGGGGAGGGGAAGGACAGTGTCAGATGGACAAGGCGAGAACAGCGCTGGCGCCTCGCGGGGCTGCTTTTCCCCTAGAATCACATTCTTTAATATTTAAAAAAACCCTCAACAAACACCCAAAGTTTGGATTTCTGCCTAATTCTGGATGCATTCGTGAAGGGCCTCCAAATTTCGGAGACTATTGGTCTAGGAGTATCACTGTAGAGTGTTTTCACCACGACTCGGTGCATTTCACTTTTTCAAACGGCTTTTGTTCGAGTTGAAGGGAACCCACTGCATCAGTTATTTGAGTTCCAATGCCAGCAAATGGGGTTACAGCCTTCAGTTTCACAGCGGGGAAAAATTACAGTGTTTGTTATTTACTTTCCAGCTGCCATTTAGAATACGACTTGAAAGCTTGCTGTATTAGAAGAGTACAGGAAATTCCACCTACAATGAGGTTAAAATAGAGGAGAGGGTGTTGGAAATATATATTTTTTAATTATTTAAGGTAATGTAGCTATCAAATTGGCTTTCCTCCCTCTTTCTATATTTGTTTTTCTCTTGTCTTTCAAATTCAAACAAGAGTCTGTGTTACAAAACAAATTCTGTCTTCTCGTATGTTTTTGTAGGACACATAGTAGTAATACGTCAAGGGAGGCAAGGGCTCCTGTTAAGGAAGAAGTCTGTAGAGAAAGACAAGCATCTTGTATTAATTTCAGTTGGAATCTAATCAACAAGCTGGTCAGTCACCGAGTGCAGTGGATAATGAGAGCTGTATGTGCTGCATAATTACTCATGGCTGAAGAAGTGCGGAGTGCCCCTGCTCTGTGCGTGCTCGGACCGTGCGGTGCTAGTTTCATTCCCCCCTCCCCGTCACTCACACGGAAGCTGTCCTTAGCATCAGGAACCGGGGTGAAATAACACGGAGAAGTTCCTAAGCGCTAGGCGAAGTGTGCTGTGCCATGACGTTGCAGGGATCCTTTCTATTTAGTTGGCGAACAATAAACGTTTATTATCACCGCGGCAGATCATCAGACAAAGCTTCCCCCTCCCGCCTCCCCCAAGCACGAGCGCTGCTGATAAGGGAACTGCTCCGGGTGACAGGCAGAGCCGCAGGAGCCATTCGGAAATAACTTCTTTTAATATTGTTATTTCCCCCACCCCGGTTCGCCTTTTGGAAACCTTGGCAGGGCGGCGGCAGGTGTCAGGGCGGAGGTGCGCTGCCGCCGCCCCCGCCCGCCGCCACGGAGCCGCCTGCCCCACTCGGCGCCTCGCAGCCGCCGGGCTCCGCCGTTCGGGCACACGCGGGGAGCGGAGCGCGCTGAATTTGTACTTTGAAGCTTTTTTCGCAGTAGATTTTCATGGCGCTAGGGAGGCCTGACAGAGGAGTGCCTCTGCTGAGCTCGGAGCCTTTGCTATTTCTTTCTTTGATTTCCCCCCCCCCCCACCACCCTCTCTATCGCTTTTCTTTCCGCCCTCCCTCCTGTTGGTAGCACATCGAGTCAGTGTGAGTCAGGACTTGTAAAATGCATTTCCAAAGCCCAGATGAAAAGTCTCTCAGGCGTGTCTGCTGCTTTATCGGAGCTCTCCCAAGCCCACCTATGCAAACAGATTTGTAATATTTGTGTGCTTAACCGTGCATCTCTTTTACAGGAATCTGTTGCTGCGTATGACATCTCTTGCAAGCTCCCAGAGAGAACTGATGGAGCATACAGCTCGGGAATAGGATAGCAGAGAAGCACAGAGGAAGAAACCAGGCAATCACCAGGTAAAGTCAGCCTTACTTTGATTTATTTCCTTTCACCTCGCCTGCAAGCCCTTGCCCACTCCAGTAAGCAGCAGGAGAGCAGAGGGACTGTATGCCTGTGTATTAAACGCCTGCTCCTCTCGTTTGCCTCCGCAGGATGGGAAAGTTCAGCGTCCATTGGATATGGGACAACATCGCTCGGCAACCCTTGTGGATTCTTCTTCTTCTAGAGGCGAATTATAGTTATGGATTTATTGTCCCGGTGCAGCACTTCCACTGCCAGCAGCAGCAACAGCAGCAGCTTTCTGACTCTCTTCGGTGACGGGTATTCTTGGGTGGATAATACGGATTACGTTGTTATTGCTTAAGAATACGCGTAGTCGAGGAGAGTACCGGCGGCGGGCAGGCAGGCAGGCAGCGCGACCGCCCCCAGCCCACCAGCTGGCTCCTCACCTCCTCTAGTTGCCAAGGTAGCACCTTTTCCATCTTTTCCTACGCTTTGCAATGTTTCACTCTGTGTCTCTGCCCGGGCGGGGGGAGCTCGGACTCCTGTCTCTTGCGGAAGGGGTTGCCCGCTGTGTGTTTGTGCGCGTGGGAGCAAGCCCAGGGCTGGGGAGGGCCGGGGAAAGGCTGGCCAAGCTCCGCGGGCGGGGTCTGACCGGGGCAGCCACGGCCTCTGCGGCGAGCACCTCCGCGGGCAGCACTCGGCAGGCTGGCCGTGGCGAGGGGACGGCGCTCGCCCCGTCCGGGCAGTCCCGGTGCCCCGGCACTCGGCCGGCAGCCAGCGGTCCCTCGCCCCACTCCGGCACGGGATGAGGGAACCGAGGCGGCCTCGCTTGCTGGGGGTTCCTATCCCGGGACACGAAGAGTCCGCAGGGCCAGGACGGCCCCGGCTCCGCCCGCACACGCTGGCAGAGCCTGGGCTGCCGCCCCCGCGGCGGCCACGGCCCCCGCGCCGGCGGCAGCCGAGTCGTGAGGGGCTGGGAGGTGCCGAGCACCCGTGCTAACGAGGCGAGGGGCACTCAGAACGGCCGCGGAGCCTCCGACTCCCGGGGAAGACCCTCTTCTCCGGCTGCCGAGGGGTTCGGCGACCCGGCAGGGCCGCCACTGGTGAACGGGTTGTGAACGGTTGCTTTCAAGGGGAGTGATGCCCCTTCTACATCCCTATTCTCATCCTGCAGTACCAGCCTGGCGATGGCAGGATTAAAAACCCACTTCACACCCGCCCCAGCCCAACGCAGAGCTTGTCAGCTTTTGAGGCCCCAGGCCAAGACACATTTTCAGGGCAAGAGCTGAGAAGTTGTTTTGCCCTCTCCAGCTCAGGTGGTGCCTTATTTGCCCACCACCCAAGAGCTCAGGACTCCTCAAATGCTATTTGCAGCTGGACAGATGGGAAACAAACAAGGGAGTGTTGATTCCCATTACTGGCCAAGACATGCCCCATCGCTTTAACACAGAAGAGGTGCATCTGATCCTCTCTCCAATCTCAGCACCAGGGCACAGGCTTTGATTAAAAGCCTGATCAGTCTTTAGACACTGCTCTTAGGAAAATCCAGGCATAGCATTCATAGTTCCAGTCTTTTTTCCCCCTGGTCCTCTGCCCACAAGATTGGCAGAGAAAAGAAGTAGGGTGTGATCATCCCTATGTTTTCCCATTTGAGACCTCTCCACAACCCCAGATGATCCCAGCTCTTGTCACCACGTAGTCACAATTGCGAGACCAGATATCGGCCTTAAGTGAATTAAATCAGAAGCCATTTTAAAGCAAGACTGGGATTACTGTGATGAGACAGCCTTTTTGAATGGATCCTTCGCGAAGCTCAGCTATGATGAGGCCAGGAACAATTTTTAATGTGGACGAGTCAGACGTGGGGTGATCGTTGAGAGCACAAGGTGGGATGATGGAGAATGTCTTTCTGTCTCTTGCTTAGAGATTGAAAGGCTTTCTATGCTTGGCTTAATTATTTCCAACAACTGCCAAAGGAATCTTACTCTGTTGTCTTCAGTAGCAAGTGGAGCGCTCGTTGTTACACAGACGTGTGGATCTGTTATTCTTTAGACACATCTTTGATGCTAGCACTCTGATCCTTGTGTTTCTCTAATACCACTTGAAAGCGGATTTTTTTTTTCTTCTAGTTTAGTATGTTCAGCAACCTCAGAAATAATGTTAAATTATGCTTTAAGAACACATGATCAGCTGCTAAATCATAGTCACTTCAGCACCATAACACAGCCACATTCACAAGCGCTGCAGGAACAGCGATGGAAACACTATTTTAAACATCCAGGTTTGTAGTACAAACCTTCTTCTGATCTGAGCTTTTAGTTGACATTTTCCCTTGAGTCATGACTTAGAGTATTATTAGGAGTTCCCATTTCATCACATAAAGGACGTGAATTTGTTTGCTCTTTGCTTGGTTGAGAACCTTGTGCAGTATGGATTGGTCTGGTACCCATAAATACAAGCTCAGCAAATGGTTCTTTTACTTGCTTTCTTCTAGTTGCTTTCTGTTTAGCATGATGAGATGGTTTTGCTGAATAATGCCTTAATGACAGGGCGGATGCATTTTTAATGCATGTACTCTTTGTCATTGTCAAAATTAACATTTTGATGATTGTAGACTTCTCTTCACTAAAATCTTTTGGGAATTGTTATGCTATGTGGGTTAAAAGAGTGAAAGTGTTAAGAGCAGATTGGTGAAATACTGGATATGCTCACCAAAATTATTCTAAAATATTGTGTAAAGGCTCAATAGAATAAGGGCTCTTGGAATGATGTTTCCCAATAACATGACCTCAGAGTTCACATATGTATATTTCTGAACAACAGACCCCTAAGAAGTGACTATTCATACTGCAGGTCTGATCCCAGGAATTCACACAGCTTCCACCTGACTTGTTCAGGGGAGCAAGGTTGCTCATGTTAAATCCAGAGTATTTCGGGCCAAATCTCCTACCATTCAATGCAATAGCAAAGCCCCAATTGATTTCGCTGCAGGAAAGATTAGACTCCTAGTGAAAGGGATTTTTTATAATGCTACACTTCTTATTTTTTTGCTTTAGAAATTGCAAATCCTGCGTGCTAAAAAAATTACTCTAAAACCCCCCTGCCTCTAATAGTCTAATGATATTTTATTAACAACAAAAATTACACTAGAAAGTTTATAGTGCAACGTAACAAGAAATTACTTTATAAATAAGGGGTTTTAATTGTACCAGTACGAGCATTTTCTAGGACATTTTAGAACCAGGTTTGTGGCAGCACCAACCGTTCGTTAACAGCTATTTTGGTGACTGCATATTTAATTAATTCAGAATACTGAATTTCTGTTCTAAAATGGTTTTTGTAATCTGCATTCTGGTAGAAAATTAAATAAAGAATTAGCCCAAGAATAATTACTTGAACTTGGCCTTGTCTTTAAAGGCCATAATCCTATGAAGATTTATGTCTGTGGGTAGTTTCATCCACTGGAGTAGCCTCAAAGGCTGCTGCCATAGGTAAGTGTTTGTCACGCCAGAGCCCACAAAGCAGCATAGCTGACTGATGGCAGAGCAGGAACTGGTGTGGCAGCCATCCTGGTGCAGAGCAGGGTGCTTCAGGGCCTCCCTGCATCCATCCATGATGGTGGCTGTTCCCCACCCTGCTCTGTGACCACTTGGGCCTTCCCAGAGTGGGGAACTACCTAATGGGCTGTGCTCCCAAGCACCACGGGCATGTTGTGCCCCGCAGTGGAAGTGAGAGAAGGAAGAGTAGTTTTGGTCCTTACTGTCCTCTGCAGGCAGGGTCACAGCCCTGTCTGGGTCTGCCTATAATGTGAAGTATTGCTCTGCTTAGCAGTAGTCTAAACTAAGTTATGGGGACTGTCACTTGATTTCAGATGCCTTTTCCACAAATACTTATGCCTAAATCCTTATATATATGTGTGTGTCTGAATGGAATGAATATATACACACACACCTCTCTGAAGGGAGGCTACAGCATAGTAGGAAAGCCCCATTCTCCTGACCTGACAGAGGCACAACACCCACTCACCTCAGCAGGAGTTGTGCTGTTGCAGTATGTATTTATGACCAATGTTACAATTCCTCTTGCTGCTGCAAATTCACCTAAAATAAATGCCCACTGTGTCGCGTGTAGGTATATACAGTTATGCAGGTGCCTTTCTTTGGGATCAATTCTGATTGCCTTCTGCTTTTAAGACTACATCTGGTTTTGAGGGGCGTGTAAGTTTTCTTCCCATAACAAGTTACTGTCTTTATGTCAGTTTAGGTGGCTTCTAGTGTTCATAGGGTTTTCTTGAGGAAACTGCTAAGAGTAATACCTATATGTGCACACGCTATACACATGCTTTGCAGCTGTAAGATTAAGCTAACTAGCCCTTTTCTCTGCCTTTTTACATCACTCTAGCAGCAATGTACACAACTGGATTTTTATGCATTTTTTAAAAATAAATAATGTCTTTATATACACAAAAGGCTTTTTATTCTCTTCCTTTTACTAGATTACTAATTTTCTGAAAAGCACACCCTCCCCCGCCAGGTATTACCCTTAGCTGTTATGACACCTCACCATTTAGTGTTGTGAAGGTAAATCATAATACTCATTATTAAGAGCCATAAATTTTTATCAGATTCATCATATTGCTTCTGAAAGATTTAATGGTAGAAACATTTCCTGGGCTAACGCCCATGATGATTGCATGCTTTTTATTGCTATCATTTAGTAACCAAATTGCTCAAAAATCAAACGACTTGATTATCACATACCTGCAATGCATAGAGCTATTTATAAATGTCTGCTCAATAATAACAATGACTCAAAAGAAATTTAAGTGACAGGCCAAAAATAAGTAGTCTAAAAGTGAAAAACCAATCCAGAATTCATAGAGATGATGGAAAGAGTCTGACACTAGAAGAGTCCAGGAGGTGATGGTACAAGGTAGATGTGACGCAGTTTTGCAGAGCTGGAGGGCGGAGGGGAGGTGAGGCACCAGGGACTGTAGGCGAGAAGGTATCGCAGTGTGGCGCTGGGAGTATGCACCAGAAGTGTTGAAACCAGGGCTGGAACATCAGACACGTTTGGTAGTCTGCTTTCTGGAAAAACAGTATCTAGTCAAAAGCATCCAACAGAAAATTAGGTGAAATGTTCCAGAAATTAGAGGGGGCTGATTGATGGGAAAAATAAGAGCCCTGAATATATAACTGAAAGGCAGTTTTATATATATGTGTGTGCGTGTGTGTGTTAATATACATACCTAGCCAAAATTACATAATAATGCCCATATAGATAAATGAATTGAGTATTCTGCTTTTGAAACCATTCTACTACAGAAACCAATGGGAATTTTCCATTGATATTGGGGTGGGTCAGAATTTCTCCTATCTGCAGGAAAGCGATGTAGTCTGGTGCGTGCAAACAGACCTTAAGCTATGTATGGAGAAAATGCAGCATGGTTATCAAGAAACATCCCCTTTCAGTGAACCCAATACCCCTCTAGCCAGGGGGGATGTTATAAAGCAGTGGAGCACAATCCAGACAGGAAAGCCCCTTGCCTGGGAGGTATAAAATAAACTTGGCCAAGACAGAGCAGGTAGTAGTCACCCTATGAGGGCTGGAGAGCTACATATGGAGGCCTTATTGCCTCAGACTGCTGTGACACAACTCCATGGACCTGAAATGGCTCTGATAATTCCTCAACACTTTATACCACTAGAAAGAAAGACATAGGCCCATAAGAGGGAACTTAAACTTTCCAAGCCACTCTAGAGTATTTCAGATTAAGTAAATATTTTATCTGCTTTAGGGTCAGTTGTCACCACTGTATTGTTCTGTATCAGCTCATCTGAGTTGTATGCAGTGTACACCTGTTTTGTGTTATTTCATTAGGCATGAAATGTTGGAAAAATATGGCTGACTTTTCTTTAATATTAACAATTGCTGATTCATAACCTTGTTTGGAATATTAGCAGTTCTTTTACTAAATCAGAACAACATCACAAAGTCTATTAATGGTCACAGGTCAAGCCTATCTTTTAAATCAGTGGCAATCAAAGATAAAGTGATCAACATGGGACTGGTCTTCTCTAATTGGAGAAAGAGGAACATTCTGAACCAGAACAGTACAGCATGCAATTGTGCAGCCTGTTACCAAAAAAAGAACCTTCTCACTGCATCTTACTAAGGCATTTACATAGATAATGTAGATTTCATATGACTACTTTTAGATTATCTGATAGTAATAGCTTTGCAAGTATTAACATTCTCCTAACCAGAAGCTGATAGAAAATTCAAATAAAAAGGCATCACTAATTACTGCAATATAAAGAATTTATTTCTTTAAGTTAGGTGGGAACTAGTAAGAGCAGTTTCATGCCATCTGGAAACTCATTCTTTAACAATCATTCTTGAGGACATAACTTACCTGGTTACTCAAAGAAAATGCATTTTGTATTACCTCTTCATTAAGTTGCCATAAAACATTCTTCTAAAATCCAAAGTTATACAGTTTATTACTTGCCGTTTTACTAGAGCAACAGTTACTGCTCTGGTTGTTATGACCACTATGGGGGAAATTGTTTCTTGTTCCCCTATTTCCTCCACTGCCTGGCCGTCTCCCTTTCTGTTCATGATACATGCAAACGATTTGAGGGGATGGAAGGGCTTTTCTTTCTCCACGTGTTTTATTTTAGAAATGTCATGATCATTTAGTTTCCTAATAACTGAACTACAGAAGAGAGCAGTGGAAACTTTCTCAGACCTCAGTTTAAGAGGTGGTGAATTTTCCATTTTTAAGAAAGATACTTTTTTCTCTGCCTGTTTGCCAGGGTATGAGTTATGCAGAAGAACAATAACATAATTCCTTTTATGGTTTCAGTGCAATCCTTTTCTTTTTGACTACTCACTGTTATTTGTTCTGTTATGACATCATGTGGCTGTCACATCGTGTGTCTGTCACACATGCGGTAACATAAATCCATTTGCCTTCAGCTGTTCATAGAGTCTCTTGGTGAAAACTGGATCTGTGAGTCCTGGTCTGAGAAGCAAGAGACAAAGCCACTCCCTTTTGCTTTCCTTGTTCGGGTGCTTGTAATTTCTGTGTGTGAACCTTCTTACCAGTCCAGACCCTCAGTTAGAGATGAACATAGATATGTTCAATTTTCCTTTGCTGGAGCTGCAGTGTTGCACTTCTGCTCGCTCTGCTCCAGCCTCCCTCCCTGCTAAAGAGGGAAGGAAGACTCCAGCAAAGGAAAGGATGCTCGATGCAAAATCTAGGAAAAACAAACCAAATAAATAACACCCCCCACAAAACACAGGAGTTTTTAGGTTTTATTTTTTATCAAATACAGCTCTATTTAAAATATTTCACATTTTCTGGATGCAAAACTTAAATATGTGCCTTGTAGAGAGGCTCAGAACAATAGCTCTGCTTTCTCTAATAAAACCTCTCTTCCGAGATTAACTCTGGAGCTAGCAGTGAGGTCAGTGTTTCATTTCATATAAGTCAGCTCATGCTGACAAGGGTTTGGCCTTCTTAGTGATGGGCTGTTTGCTGCTCAGAAGTGTGAGGAATGGCTTTCTGAAATATCAATAGCTTGCCTTCACTAGAATTCATGATCAAATTTAGCTGGCAAGTATCAATGTGCTACAGCCAGACTGCAAGGCTGAGAGGCTCAGGCCTTGGGCCAGCCACTAAGGTCTGCTTTTTAAACCAGAGGCTAACTCTTCCATTAGTGTAAATCAGTGGTTTATAACGATGTCAAATGAGATTTATGTCAGAGTAACCCAGACTACAGCCAGGTCTTGGGATTTGAAAAGGAATAGAAAAGTTAGGCTGTGACCATTAGAATTCTGTTTTCTTTTGGTTTTGGTGTGCATATGTGTAAATGTGCCTATACACACATGCACACACATGCAGAGCTGCATTTTGTTCCCATGGACGTTTCCTGTGGCCTTGTGGCTGCCATTTAACATGGACCTAAGAGCACAAAATCTTCCTTCTGGTGTGATTTGATTGACATGTGCAGAGATCTCACATAAAGGCTCTGGGATCCCTCTTTTCATCCATAAAAGGAAAGCAGGCAAGCTTCATCCCCGGCTAAACCCTTTGCACAATATACATCAATAATGAGGCAGCATCTATTTATACATTGCTCACTGGAAATGACTGAATTCAGACAGAAGTTGGTGAGGCAGCCTGGGCTCCACCAGCCTCCATGGAGTCTATTGTTAGTACCCAGGATGACTCCTCAAGCAAATGGGGAGGAGAGGCACGATTCGGAGCCTACCATGCGCAGGAGGAATATCAGCTTCGGCACTTGGCAGGTGGTGTCTCCTCTCAGAGAATGCCTTCGCTGGCTCTGCCAGAACCCGGCAGTCACGGAGAAGGAATGCAGGAGAAATGGTCACAAGAGTGCAACTCTGTTGCTGCTCCCTAGGAAGCAGGATGCTCCCTAGGAAGCAGGATGCCAACTTGGGTTTATCCACAGGTTGAGAGCTCCCTTTCTTCATGAGAAAAGGAGATGTCCAAGGGGGAATGGGAGGAAGGCTTTACTATCTTGATACATGCTGATGCCTTCTTGCCACGTTGTTGCAGAAGGTTTTCAACAGTATATCTTTACCTAGAAAAAGAAAGGTGCAGTTAAAAATCCCTGTCCAGCGTTATGGCATTGGTTAGATCAGCCTGTGCGGCTCATCATCCAGTGATGAGGTTGAGGTGCAGCGTGCCTGTGACATGTGCCTGTGACAATGAAAATTTGCTTGTCTGTGAGATATTTATCATAAACAAAGTACTCAGAACCCCTTAGCAAAGCATTATCCAGATAGTGCTTTTCCTCCATGTCCTTTATCACTCCTCCTTTTCTCTGTGGCTCTTGTGTGCTTTGCCCATATGCTCTAAAGCTATTTTGTTTTCAGTTTTATGTATGTTTTATGTAAATTAGAAGAATCAAGTTCCTGTGCTTGCTAAATTATAAATTGGGTGGAAATTGGCTGACTCTCCTTAGACTATGCCTGTAAGTTATACAAGATGTAGGTAATCAAGCTGAGCAGGCTGGGTTGGGAAGGGAAAACACATCAATAGTGTGGGCCACATGAGCTGCATCCACATGTCCCTCTATACTGCTGCTTGCTTTTGCAGTCTCAAATACCTCTTTGCTCTAAACTGCCAATCTAACTCCTTTTAGACCATTCTCTAAGATGCAGATCTATTGTCTCCTGTGGTAGTTTGCTCGGCGTACTCAGTACACCTTTTATAAATGAACTGCTCTTAAATGCTTGTTTCCGCTCTCTTGCTTTAGGACCAGAGCAAATCCAGACTGCCTCCTCCGGGAGCACTGATTCATTTTCCTTCCCTTTTTCCCCTTGTAAGTTTAAAATGCCTGTTGATTTTTAGCTTCTGTCTCCCTGGTTCACTCTCTGCTTTGGCTCTACTTCCCACACTACTTTTCATATGCTTAAGTTTTGCCCTGGGTTACCTTTTCCTTAGTAGCCCACTGCAGCCTCACAGAGTAGGACTGTGGTGCAAGAGCAGAAGCCTGGCAGTGGCTGGCAGCCTGAGAAATGCTGCCAGGAGAGAAGAGGAGTTGGCTGGTGTGTTGGGATTCAGTGAGATGGTGGAGAATCTGCTGCAGGGCAGAAAAGACAGTCTCACTGTGGCCTGTTACTGCACTAGTTAGACCAAGTTTTGAGAAAAAGATACCTAAAATCAGATACCTAGATATATCCTTACACAGCCCAGATATGGGCATGCTGCTGCTCTAGTCTGAATGCAAGGTTCCTCTTAAAACTGTCAATTTTCAGACAGTTGTGACAAACCAAACTGCCCCTATGAGACAAGACTGCAGCCTCAGCACAGCACAGGCTTTGGCTGCACTGGCATCTTGCATGCTGCCAGAATGTCCGGCAGCACTGACCGAGAGCAGCCTTGTGCTGCTGCCAGCAGCCCATCCACCCCAAGCCACACTGGGTGAAAAGCTCAGACTAGCTCTGATCGTTGTCTTTTAGTTCCACACCAGCCAGAGAACAGACTAAAACATTCTCAGAGAGGCAGTGTAGTGCAGTTCTCATCAATTCCTGACCAGCTTTTTAAGCCTGGCATCCTGGAGGCCGAACGCCTTTGCCATGGAAAATTCAGGTTAGAAATGTATTCCTGTTGTGGGGGGAGGGGGAGGGGGAACTGTGGGCATGGGGTGGGCTCTGCAGGCATGGCCCCTAGGCACAGAGCTTTAGCAGGTAGCCTCTTCCTGTGTACTGCACAACCCTGTGTGCCTGCTGGGTCCTGGGGTGTCCATGTGAGTCCTCACAGCCCAGCCTGGCTGCTGAGAGGTGCTGCTCTTACAGCAGCTCTGCTGACTCTGGTGGTTTTGAAACGTGCTCTCTCAAAGGGGATCCCAACCAACTAGTCAGATGGTCTTCAGGAGCCTTGGGCTAGAACTTGCAGGGCACAAACAGGATCCTCTCCACTCAGGCTCTGCCCTGCAGTTGAGTTTGGGCTCTCTTTCACTGAGTTCATAAAATACATGCTTTTTCTTTTAATTCATTAAATACTTTGATTCACCATCAGAATGTGGTTTATTCTGTCCAGTCAAATTTTTACTGAGGATGATAAAAAGTATCCAGTCTGCCTTTTTAGGGCTGCTTATTTTACTTCAAAGGGAAGCCATAACCTTTCTTTTCCTGGTGTGATTTTTATTAAACCTCTGCCTCTTTTATTTGTCAGGCCACATATAAGTTTACTATCACTTGTGTTGCCAAATAAAAGATATGTAGGTTGGTAAGTAGTCTATAAGTCAAGCTGCTATTCCTTGAAACTCATAAAAGGATGATTTTAAACCATGGAATTGCTAATTAAAGCTGCTTCTCAATACACAAAAATTAAGTTAACAGTAATTAATGTAGCCAGCCTGGAACCTTAGGAAACTACTGCCAGCAAGTGTCTTTTGGTGCACTCAAGAGGATGCAGTTTGATTGTTGGCATCAACAGACAGGTTGGGAATTGTAAACATGGTAATTAGCAGTAAGTTTCTGGATCTCAACTTGCCAGACTGGCAGTCTGATTCTTGGAGTAGTTGTCACATGGGAGGAGGGAAAAACAAAGTAAGGGAATTAGAGCAACCTTGCATTGCTCTGCCAACATATGCCACTGGACCACTGTTTTTCTTGGCAAAGATCTCTGACAAGAAGTTTAAAAGCAGCACTGCAGCCCTACTGCAAGCTGTGAACCTCACTACAGGCATCAACCAAACAACTGTCTTTGGCTCTTCTGCTCAAACTGTGCTGTTCCATGGTAAAGGAATTGTAGAGTCTGATATTCTTCTGCTCCACCTCTATGGTGGGGCACAGTGTTGATAAGGTTATCAACAATAATGGGATTAAAAGAGTTAAAATCCAGCTTTTGCAGTAATCCCGGAGTATTGTATTGTTGAGCTATCAAAGATTAAGGTTATAGTAACCTTATTAATCCTTGGTGTAGTATAAATAAAAAGGAAATGTCAGCCTTAATTCCACCATGAAATGAAATCTTCACTTCTCTAAACGATGATTCAAACATAGCTTACTGCAGCCAATGTGGTTTATGAAAATGCATAACCCATGTGAATTTAAGAAATCTCATCTGAGAGACAGAGAGGGAGAAAGGGGTTATAAACCGTGGCATTTATTTTATTTAAAATGAAAAGAATTAATATTCATCCAGCTTGTGTGTCTACAGGAACCACACCTCGAGCCAACAAAGTGTGCAAAGAATAAGGTAGGGACTGAGTGCTCATGGTGTACATCCCTGTGATGCAGTGAACGCAGCCCCCAGACCAGAGCAGAACAGCCATTACTGTGACAGACAGCAGCCACAGCACTACTGGTGGTGACCCCATCCCTCTCCCCTGCTTGCAGGGCATTGCATGGCCTTGTTAGTGCTGCCCCAGTGCCAGGGACATGTTGCCCTGACACAAGAGCTTGAACAGAGCATTGATTCAGTACCAGAGACAATGTGATGAAAACCAAAAGATGCCAGAAATAAAATGGTTGCCGAACGTTATGGAAACAGGGAGTCAGGTGCTGGTGTGAAGGGCACAGGTTTTTCTTGGTAAGGTGATTTCCAGGGGATGGAGTTGCTTCTTTTGGCAATGGATAGTTACCTCCTCACCTGTGCCGGGCACAGCCTCTGTTGCCCCTGCTCTCAGGGGTTGCATCTATAAGTAGGTCTGAAACTGGCCTCTGGGACTTGTTACGTGAAGAGAGGGAAGGACAGACAGATTCAGCTTTGCTTGGAAGTCAATGGAATGTGGTCCAGGTAAATCTGTGTTTCTTTGTCGGGAGCAGGAGCAGAATTATAGTAAGCAGAAGTGGGCTATGCACCCTTTGTTGTGCTTTTTTGACTGGTAGAAAAAATACAGTAGTGATAAAATGGGGTGATTCAGCATGATTCTGCATATTAAATATCTCAAACATTCGCTCCCAGTCTAGCAAAGTGGTAATTAAGTACTAAGAGGCTGCCTGTTGCAGGAAGTGAGCCCTCTGGAGGGCAAAGAGGCATTCCCCGAGAAAAAGACGGTTTTAGTGGGGCTCTTCCCAAAAAGAGGGGCTTTGTCACTTTAGCAAACCCATCTGCCCCACAGTATCTGCATTTCCTGGGAATTACTGGTTCTGTGGACTGATAGAGCTGGAGAATGGGCATATTCGGTCTCTTCATATTGCTTACTCTAGTCCTCATAAACTTTGATAAAATTGTGTAATGAAACTTGGGCTCATAAAAGAGCTCATTTTAAGATGGTTTTTTTCCCCCTTCACTCACTGAATCATGTTCTGCTCTGGTGTGAATTGTCACAGCTCCAGAGCGTGCACCAGTTCAGATGTGCCCACTGGGTCCTGGGCTGTCTCCATTCCCACTACTGCTGCAATTGCTACCACAAACACAAATTGGCTCACTCTGGCTCTTCTTGTCTTTCCGCAGTGTAGGAATAGATAATGGGCCCATGGGGTTGTTCAGAAATATTGCTGGTTTCCAGTGCTGGCATAATGGTCCCTTCTAGGTAGTATCCCTTTCCTGGACAATTTCCCAGTAAAATAGTAAATAGCAACTGCAGAGCAGTAAAGGCAACAGTGTATTTGTTTGACTGACATTTCAGAGGCTGCAGAGCAAATGCAATTAGGGTCCACAGTGTGCTGTAGCTTCCTTTCTTCACTCCCTACCTTTGAAAAGCTACTATTAAGATCAGCTTATGTCTGGTCCCTGCTACCTTAAAGCAGTGGAGAAGCTCCAGGGACGGAGGGCAGCAGGTGCTCAAGCCCCTGTGGGCATCCTGTGATTTGGGAGCAGTCAGCATCTCACAGGGCTCAGCTGGGACAGGAGCTGCTGCTGCTCCCCTGCCAGCACTGCAGCCCCAGGCCGGAGTGATTTTTGTTAGTAGGTATGTGCTTCCCCTGGACTTAGCAGAATTGAAACCAGGGTGGCCCTGCAACACTCAGACTTGCACTCCTTACTGGGGAGAAATCTCCATCTCTGCTCATGGATCTGTACCATGCAAAGCAACCCAGGGTTTGGGCTACCCTGGTCTCCACCACGGGCAACTGAGGCTTTTATTGGAATTTTTCAGGATCAACAGTTGATGCACTGTGAACACTTTGCTACACACTTGGCATCAGAAGGAAATGTGAAAAAAGTGGTGGTACTCATTCAGATTTGTCTGAAGGAGGCAGTTGAAAACAAATTGTTATTAAAAGCCAAGGGCCATGGTTAATTGTGGTGGAGTACTCTGGATTGCTCACCTGTAGGAAAAGACTGCTAGAGAACAGGCAGGGGTCAAAATTGTTTCTTCCCAGGTGGAGAAAGAGGGTCTTAGCTATATGACTTCGTTTGTAGGGTTACTCTGTACAATTCATAGATTCTGACATGAAAATCCAGGCCTGCAGAGCAATGCTTTAATAGCTAGGAAATAATGCAGCCAGGAAAGGCAGGGGCAGCTGTGGCTTGGCCTGGTGGCAGGGGGATGGCCTGGCTGTAGCATCTCTCCTGCCATGGGCAGGTCAGAGCTGGCTCCTGCAGGAGAGGCACAGGCAGCTGCCAAGTCCCCTCTCGGCAGGGTGGGGGCTGCAATGCGTGCAGAGCCACCACCCTGCCAGCCTGCTCTAGCTGTGAGTTTTACCTTTCAGTTGGAACATTGCTGCCATGTATTGTTTTATTTGTTAACAAATTTAAACATCACAATGTGTGCTATTCCTGGTGCTTCCTGAATGTCTGGACTCAGGCAGGCATCAGTGCCTCTGTAAATTACAACAGGTTCTCTGGACACAGAGGGAGGGGAAGCTGGGGTGTGGGGTGGCCTGGACCTACTGCCCGGGGGTGACAGGAGGCAGTCTGCCCTAGCTGGGCTGTGGGTCCCCAGGACAAAGAGAAGCTCTTTCCAAACTGCTAATGCTATTGCAAGGATCCAAGAGATGAAAATAATGATGAAAAAGATGATCTCCTAAATTTGATCTACTACTAGATTACCCTTTTCCTAGATATTTTTGTTTCAGAACTCCTGCAGGGTAAAAACAAGTTTCTGCAGGTTCCTCTATCTGGTGACAAATTTCATACCAGCCTCTCTCAGGGCAGTTCCTCGCTCCAGACTCTTGCACTTTTGCTTTGTGTTTAGGTACCCAAGTACAGGAGTGTGCTACAGCCTGTGCTGCTCTGTCTGTTCCCTGTGCCAAGGCTGCAAGTGGAAGGAAGTCAGGACAGCATGAAAAATGGAAACCAAATTTGTTAAAGCAGTCTAAATGCAGGGCAACCCCCCTGAGTTTGTGGTATTATGTGAGTGTCAGCTGTAACAGTTCTGAGGGTTGGGCCAGCTTGATTAGAACCTCAATTCCAACATTTCGAAAAGGACTTTCAAGCATATGTATGTAGCACAAGTATGGGGGTATGAATACCCCTATCTACCCTGAGACATGGGAAGAGTGATCACCTGGGTCTCCTTGGAAGAGAGAGAACTATCATCCTTTAGTAGTTCAACATACCTTATATAGAAAACCAAAACATGCTGACTTATTATAATAATTGCCAGCTTTTGGGAAGATCAATATTTTAGCCATTTATCCCCTTTTACAACAAAACCCAAATGATGCCAACACAGCAAAGCCTGCCCCCAAATAGCAAGGCTGGTGTGACAGTGTTAGGGACATGCAATTGCACTCCCCTCTGTGGGAACCTTCCCTGTGTGTGGGCTGTTGGGCAGTCCGTACAGGGTGTCAGGCTGTCCCCACAGCAGTGGCAGCTCTGCTGTGCAGGGCACATGAGCAATGGCTCTTATTTTTAACATGTCGTATCATGACTTACTTCTTCGCTCAGTGTCAAGGTTGAAAAATACTGTCAAAATGAAAACACAGGAGCTGACTGAGAAATCAGTGCGTATGTTACCTTGGCACTCCAAATTTAGACATCATGATTGATAAAGGATATAAAATATGTGACTCTCTTTTCAGGGTAATAGATGCTCCATTAATATTGTGCAATTTGAACATGTTTGTTTTTAGGATAACAGCTTTTTTTTTTACAGTCAGTGTGTACCCTGTGTGCAGGCACATATGTACACAGGTATTGTGGTAGTCCAGCACTGCCTGGAGTTAGGTGCTGTAGTAAGCTGGTAGTATGAAATGTAATTATCAGCTCCCCACAGGGTCAAGCATGTACAACAGAGTGGAAGTCTAAGTGGTGCTGAGTGAGAATGTTTTCCCAGAGAAATGTGTAGGTGATAAATTTGTAGCTTCACCATCCCCTTATTTTCCATTATTTCCTTTTATTTCTATAAGCTGAAGGGAAAAAGGGTGAAAATGGGTCTCCCATGGGAGGAAAAGTTCTTGGCAGGACAATATCTCTATGCATCCTGCCAAACATTGCTGCATACAAGGAGGTGCTGAACACAAGGTGTATGTGGTGAATGGAAGGAGTTCACAGAAGTGGGGTCACCTGGGGCTAGGACATCTGGGAGCTCACAGAGCTTCAGTGATCAGTGTGGTGGATTATTGAAATGGACAGATACAACCTAATCCCACAGAAAAATAACATATAACCCCATTCCCAAAGGCCAATACCATGACCACCTGGGTTCCTCTCCTGCTGCTGCTCCCCACCTCAGGGTGCAGTGGTGAGGGTCAGCACTGCTTTGCCTTAGTGTGGCTGTGCATGGAGGCAAAACAGCATGGCACAGTGCTCAGGGACAGCCAGTGCTTCTGCTCCTTGCTGGGCAGGGATGTTTCTGCTGAGGTCTGGCCTAGGTGGACAGGGATGGCATCTGAAAGCAATGAAGCAGGAGCTGGGCTTGCTGGGAGGTTGTGCAGGGCTCCCAGGGCAGCACAGCTCCTTCCTGACCAGCTGAAAGGACGGAGTTCAATAGCATCAGCAGAGCCCCCATGCTTTTGACCTTGGATTTTCTCTTGCATATGCATAAAGCACAGTGTGTTATAAAAGCATTTCAATGGAAGGAAACTGAGTAAAGCAGTAAATTATTTCCTATGGTAAATATTTATACTAACAATTTAAAAAATTCAGTGATTTTTTTTTCCCCCCAGAAGTTAAGTATTGCCTTTAGAATATGAGAGGAGGAAGTCACTGGAAATTTTAAGAGAATAGGGTCTTGGTTAAAGAAACTGCAACTAAGGACCTCTCTCTTTAGGAACTCTCAATGTTTCTACTGATGGATTTCCAAATAGCTGCTATAAAGCTCTGGAAATCTGAGTATTACTTCCAGAGGATACATCCATGCAATGATTTAAGTCTGCTGTTCACAAAACAAAAGCTTTTGTCACATTAAATAAATCCTTGCAGCTCTCTGGGTTAACTCACTCCTCAGTGAAAAGATGGGGACATTGGATTGCCAGGTGGGTGGAGAAAGGTAGAGGGAATTGATCTGGTGATCTGAGAAGTCACAATCCAGTAGTGTAACCCATACAGCACTCTCTCTGTCCAGCACTGTGCTTCCAGGCAGGATTCAAGCCTCCAGTATCTTGGTATTCCTGCCCAGTTACATGAAACGAGATCAGGAAAAAACCTGTTTACTACAGCATGATCTAGTTTTTAGATCCAAACAGATTGCTGTACACTGGGTGTGAAACTCCCTAATGTTTTAGAAATAATACTGGGACCTCTCTGACTGACAGCTCTGAGCAAAGCACTTTCTGAGGTTATGTAAATGCCTAGAAAGAAGTCTAACCCCAAACTTTAATTGTGTAGCAGCTTGGAGTCCTGTGAAGTCTAGGCACTGCCAGATTTTAAATCCCTGTTGCTACCTTACATAAATACTCATACTTACAGTGTCCTAGAAAGATCTTTGATTCCCCCAGTGAGCTAGAAGAAGGTGTTGCAGGCCTGTCCCATCTCCACTGGTCACAAGTGGCATGCAGTTCTGCCCAGGGCTGCTCCAGCAAGAGCTGGGAATCTGGTCCCCTTCAAGTCCAGCAAGAGCTGGGAATCTGGTCCCCTTCAAGTCCAGCCAGAGCTGCACATATTATAGATTACATCCCAGGCAGAGGAATGAAGATACTTCCATTTACGATGCCCAGCAACAGGGCAAAGAGACCTTTCCTTCTGTTTGTGCTCTAGCATGGTGCCGAAACAATTATAAGACATGTTTATAAATTCCACCCGGGTGTTGCAGCCCTTGTTATGAATCTCAAAAGTGTATTTGAGATTTATTAGTATTGGGCTGCTTCTGACACAAGGGATGTGGGGGACAAAGAGCAGCAGCTTCTGTGCTATAAGGAAGCACATAAAAAACTGTCAGTACACTTGTAATTTCATGTTTCTAAATGTTGTTATCCAAACGTCATTGTACTTGCAACTATACTGTGTGCATTAAATCTGAGGTGTAGAATACTATCTCATATTAAAAATGTGAATAACAGCATTACAGTACATCTAACGTTTTTGTGAGAACTCTTGTTAGCTCTTATTGCCTTGTCCTTGGTGTGAGTTAAGGCAGAAAATCAAGAGCTTACTGCATTTAAAAAATGCTCAGAAATACATGCTTAAATAAGTAGATGTCTTTATTTTCAGTGTTTGAATAGGTATGTAAAAACTAAGGGATTGAATAATAGCAAAGTTCATGTGATAGAGCTCACTAAATAATGGTTATTATATACTTTGCAGAATTGTCCATGAATAACTAGGAAAATAAATTTCCTATATCCCACAATTTCTAGAACTAGCTAAATCATTATTGCATTCAAGGAGTGGTACCTTGAGTAGTGATCTGATGCCTATTAAAAATTGCAATAGATTTATTTTTTTGGAAGGATTGAATCAGCATCCTAAAAGACTTGTGACATTTTTCAAACAAAATATATGTTGTTTCTTTTCTTTTCTTTTTTTTTTTTTTTTTTTTTTTTTTTTTTTTTTTTTTTTTTTTTTTTTTTTTTTTTTTTTGCTGCTTATCCCAGCCTAGGTAAGGAATCAGCATTAAATTACAGCAGTGCCCACCTCTCCTCTACTGGAGGGAGCAGATGAGAGGGACAGGACACTTGAAAAAATGAAAAAAGTAGAGGAGGGAAAGCACTGAAGGGAATGGCTGGAAATAGCAGAGGAAGGGAAGAAATAGGAAAGAGCAGAAAGAAAAGAGAAACTAGGAGAGACAAGGGAATGAATAGTAAGAGATGAAAAAGGAATAGAAAAATGAAACAAAAGGGAAGACTGAATAAACATGAGTAAGCTCAATAATTAATTCTCAGTCTTAATCTTTCAACATACTCCTTAGGCAGGAGCTCAGTGTAGTTTGGAGGTTTGCGTGTTTGGTTTTTTTTTTTTAAACAAACCCCATTGTCTCCCTGCTCCCCCAGTGCTGTCTCCAGGAGCTTTCCTCACTCTTACCTCAGTGGGAGCTCTGTGGTGTCCGATGGCCGCCCCGTGGCTGGCCTGATGAGCTGCTGCTGGTTGCAGGCACTGTCTGATGTTCATCCATGCTCAGCTGACCTGAGGTCTACAAGGAACATGAGTAAGCACCAGTTCCCGGTTAAATCTCAGCAGGTTTGTTTACCAAACCATGACAAAAGATGAAGCAATGTCCTATCTGGCCACACACTGGGCTGTAGGTCCTCTTTGTTTCTTTTTTCTTAAGAGGAGAGCTAGCTGATATGTCTTGTTATTGTCAAAAAGAAAAGTCAGTGATTGTGATATAGAGGAGCTAAGTGTTTAAAATAAAATATACATTCAGTGCTTTCACATAAAGATTCAATGATAACCAGATGAATCAAATCAATGCACTCTCATCAAAGCCCAAAGATTATTTCTGTAAGGTGTTTATACACTATCTCATCTCTGCTCTCATTGTACCCTCTTACAATTACAGATGGGAATGATGAAAACACATGTTCCATGCAATTACTGGCTGCTGCCTTATAAAAAGCCAAAGCCTAATAAACTTCAACATGGAGTAAACTAATAGCATCCTTATGAAAGAACAACCTGAGGAATTTTGCCCTTCTAGTGATAGTGAAAACAGACCTCTTGATGAGAATCAGTCTTCATAAAATGCCAGATTAAGATAAGATTTGAAAGAGTTTGGCTTGGCATTTCCAACCTGTTGGGAATGAATTCTGGACTTGGGTGGGACAAGAGTTAAGAGCACATCTGTAAATCTTTACCTTGTGTTTTGGAAAGACCAATACACTTGGTCTCTGGTAATCAGAAACATTGTCTGCCCTCGCACAAAGTGCAGAGCTCTGATAAATGCACTGATTTCAATTTGTGCTTTGCTTTCCTAGTCATCAAAGCAATTTTAAAATCAATATGTTATGTTTAAGAGGAAGGCTGTGCATTCTTGACTGGGCAAGAATATCCCTTCCAGTCCATGCAGGCAGAGTTATTGTCCTAGATGCAGCACTTTGTACAAACCAAAGAATATAAAGACTATTCCAGGAAAGCCATAAAGGGAGATGACGCAGTAACTGTTTCTGGGATGTTAAAAATACAGTTGTGCTTACAAGCTGCTGCATGAGCCTGACTGCAATGTCTGGCTCAGGGTGACTCTGTGAATGGCAGTTTCATAGGTGTCAGCAAATGCAGGGTGAGTCCCAAGCAGGTCCAGAGATTTTAACATGTGATGAGATGAGAAGGCAGTTTGATGCACTGATAATAGTTTATTTAATGCAACTAATATATGTAAAGATGCATCTGAGACAGTGTTTGGTCTGCCAAGGGTGCTTTGTTAGACACCACAGTGATCAATCCAGGCTGGAGATTGTAGTCTTGAGTACAGGACTGTGGGATCAAGATACTAGTTTTTAATGGGTTTGAGCTGTTCTTAAATAAACCTTCATTTAGTTAGGGTGGCAACACTAAGTCTGCTTCCTCCTGAGCAGCAGGAAGACAGAAAGAGAATCTACAACAGTAATAGTTTAACACAAATTGATTTAAAGTCTGGAGTAATAGGCAGCTTACAGGGCTTGGATGAGGGATGAGGGAGGTGGGCAGAAAGAGGTGGAAACAGAATGGAAAAAAGCCCAGCTGGCTGCAGGCAGGGGAAGAATGCATCTTCACTGTTTTCTTCTGTTGGCTGAAGCACACCATGTAGCAGACAGGAGCTGTGAATGCCTGCAGCACACCTATGAAGCCATTCTTGACTTTGTAACCTGTTTATAGTGCCAGGTGAATGGCCCCTGGACAAAGTGGGTATGCTGACTTTTGCACCCTTCCAATGTCCCACTCCACAACTGGGAGCCACCACGGTGTCCTTCAGGCTGTGGTTTACTGAGTGGTCTGCTAAGTTGCTTGATTATGGTATCAGATGCCTAGAGGTTTCTCTAGTCTGTCCAAAATATTTATGCCTGCAACATTTCAGACCTGTTTATGTCCTTTTTTTTTTTTTTCCCTGCTGGGTAAAAAGTAGTTTGGCTTTTACAATGTGTCTGTATACAGGGTTTTAGTAGCTTGGATTACTTTTATATGTTTATAATGTAAGTACCAGCCCCTTAAAAATTGCATTATTGATCATGGGAAGACTGTAGATGTTTTTAATATTTAGAAGCAGGACTACAAATAAATTACATGAAGTATTTAATTTAAAGGCATTTTATTTTATTAAAAAAACACTACACCCACTGTTTTCATAAATGGAATAATTCTGTTTATTCATATGAGGGTTCAGAAGAAATCATGGTGGGAGTTAGTCCTTGTTACTCAGTAAAGTGCACTGATATCAATAAGTCAAAATTAGACTCTTCCCAAATTGATTCAAAATTAAGGATTTGGAGGGCCATAAAATTCCCATTTCAGCTGATAAATTATCTGCAGGAGTTGCAATAGTTTTGCACAGATGCACACAATGCACTGCTTTTACTGAAAATTTAGAACTACCAGCACGTGTGCCTCTACATACATCCATATTTATACCTCACCCTAGTGATGATGAATCATAGCAGAAACAGCCTCCCTGTCCTTGTTATGACCGAGTACCTCAATCTGGGGGTTTGTTTGCATGTTCCAGATGTTTGCTCTGCCAGATTTGACCACAGGAATGTGAGGCCAGTGGACTGCACCTCCTGGAGCAGAGAAGAGCTGCATTTAGCCTGGAGTTTGCACCTTCCATCATTTCCAGGAGTGAAGCAGGAAACTGGTTTCTCCCTGGGAGAAGTCAACCACAGAGGCATTATGCATGCAAGGAGGCTGGTGAGACTGCATGAATGCCAATGGTCTTTGTTATTAACCAGCTTTCTTCAAGCTGGCTGAGGAACTGAATGGATCTGTCAGTTAAATCTCATCCCTTCAAAAGACAGGAACAAAATCACCATTGTAATGTTTTGGCAAAGCAAAGTATTTTTGTTTTCTGGCAAAGGTTTAACTCATGCTGCCCTCTTAGGATGTAAAAGAAAGAGGCTTTGCTAGTTAAATGCTGCCTGCCTCACTAGCCTTCCTTACCGCAATGATGAAGTGCACTGGCACCAGAAGTCACCTTCTGCATTCAGCTGAGCTCAACTGGAATCATGCTCTCTAGCTGTGCTGTTAAGTGGCTCTGAAGACATTACAAGTGCAGAACCGTGCTGCTGTATTTCAAGTGATAACCAAAACTCACTGGTTAAATTGAAGAAGCACAGCTTTTTGTTGCAGCAAGCTGGGACCACATAAGGAACTCCATCATTGCGCTAAGGCAGCAGATGCAGTCAGTGTTTGGAGGAAATGGTTCATGACCTGATGATGCTTTTGTAAGAGATCCAGCAAGGAAACAAAGATGCTGGGGGCTCCTTGGGTGGCAGTAACACTGTGGTGGAACAGGGGAGGGAAGCAGAAGGATCAAAGAATGGGAGAGAGTGAAGAGAAAGGTGCAATGCAAGCAGGAAAACCCTTTGCCATGCTTCAGGCTTACACATGCACTTGGAGCTATGGGCAAAAAGCAGTATCTGTGGGGAAAGCCCTTTTCTGAAGACCATCAGAGCATGTCAGGAGGATGCTGCAGCCATTATCTCTGCAGCCAAAGTGAGGAGCAAAGCCACAGTCTGCATGGGGTTGGGCTGCAAGGGTCAGATCCAAGATCTGCATTGCCCTGGGAGTTGGGTCCAATGGGTCCCTAAAACAGGAGAAGGCCCTCCCCCCCCACATGGGGTGTCACAAGCAGGTGGGAGAGGGCACTGTCAGATGTTGGGCTGGATGCTCACCACACAACCACGTTAAAGTTGACCCTTAGCAAGCAAACGCTGATGGGCTGCTACTGGAGTGTTTCAGACCCTGAGTAACTAGTCCTGGGAATATGTGAGCATGGGTGTCCTGAGCGTGAAGCAACACCTGTCTAGGGTCCAGGGTAGAAGGCCAAGATGATCCCCCAGGGACCAGACTCTGAGGAAGGGCAACCGTGAGGCTAAGGTGAGAAGCTGAGCTGGCCTTGCACAGATTCTCCAGTGGTTCAAGCTGGCCAAACTAAACATGTCCCTTACCTTGGCTTTGTCATAGCTCCTGGATGACCCCACACAGGGCACTTGCTACTGCAGGAGGACTGTGCTGAGGGCATGCAGACATGGAGCCCACCACTGGCACTGGCTATCATGCTCCCAGCCAGCTGACTCACACAAGGAGCAGATGGACATGGCCACACTGGTGTGTACACACACAGAAACACAGCACATGTGGTGCAGGGCACTCCTGCCATGTACAGTGGTGGCTCTCACCTCTCTGTAGAGAGGTCTACAGCATATGGCAAATGAGCATCCATCCCCTGCACTGAGACACCACATGTGTGCAGGGCATTGAGGGGTGCCAGGCCCAGAAATCCCCGCTTCAGGACCTCCAAAGGGGCACTTTTGCTCCAGCTGAGGGTTTGTCCCTATTTGCATCGGGTGAACCCAGGTCAGCTACCCTGGTGCGAAGGAGCAAATATATTTGAATATGTGCAATGTAACCGTGTAACAAATAAAGATTAAAATGCTGCTAATGAGCCTCATTGAAAATGGGTATTATTTCCATCTATAACCTGGAGATCAAAAAAAAAAAAGTGAAATAAAGCTGCATATGTTATAAGGGGTCAAAGTTTCTGTGCTAACGCTGCACCCTGCGTGGTTCTCTCCTGTTGTCCCTTTTGCCCTTGGTCCCTTCAGACCTGCTCCACATGGAGGGCTCTTCTGGGGAGCCATGCTGGGACTGTGGCTGCTCCCTGGAAGGAGGAAAGAGAGGCCAGAGGAGGTAGCACCAAAAGGAGGGGAAGAGTGTGCACTGAGAGAAGGGATCAGATGATAAACCAGCTCCTCAAGGCAGGGGCTGGGGCTGATGTGCTGCTGTGGTGAACTGTAGTGCTTGACAGGACTTGTCCTGTGATAGGTCAGCTTTCCTTTGACTTGAGAGGGTGCTGGCATGTGTGTTAGCTAAGCCCAGAAAATAGTCACTGATACACTGGGTCTCGTCATGGACGGTTGTGGTATCGTTTGCTGCCCTGTGATTTGCAATTTCTATTTTATTATTTGTGTGAATTCATGCTCTTGATGTCTTCAGGGAATTTCACCTAAGCAAGGTTGGAGCAAATTGACCTTCCTTTGAATCATAAGCTCAAACACCTTTGACATAGTTTTAATTCTGCTGGGGTCTCTGTATCACTTTGTCTATGTCATTTTTAAAGAAGTTAATAAGCCTGGCACTGTGCGTCCATTGAATCTCAGCAGAATATTTCTTTCATTCCTGAGGTCCCTTTCATAACCAGTTTGCATATTAGCACCATTCATTAGCATCTGTCCAGCTTCTCTCTTTAGTGTTACTGTGCAATGCACTTTCTTTTGTAGTACCTGAAGCTTGTAAGGCAACTCAGTTTGCCTCCCAGTGGGGAAGAAGATATCTGTAATCTGTGTTTCGTGTTTTGAGTCTCTTGAAAGGACTAGAAATCCCAAATGCAGTAACTTGTGGGTTTTCTGTCTTAGAGAATTAGGATGTCTTTGCATTACTGAGCAGGCAAACATTGAGCAGTGCTTGATCAATAAGAGGCATTGCCAGAGGTCTGGTATAGTCTACCACAGCTGACGGTAAGTGTTGCTATAGGCTATGGAACTAGGAATATAAAATGTCAAATGACAGTAATAATTCATGCATCCTGGGACATATAAAACCAACAGCATGTCAATAGCTGTGGCATGCTCTGCAGAAAATATGCAGGATTTAGATGTTGCAGGAGTCTGTTTTATTTTAAGCCACTTTTCTTGGTGAAATATAGACTTTCCCTGTTTGTTAAAAGCATTTATTTTCGGTTTCATGTTGCTACTTCTCTATTAAAATTCTAAGAGCCATGCAGCTCAAAAGGGGCCCTGAGATTCAAAAAGCAAAATCTATGTATTTATTGAAGAAAAACACATAAAATATTTATAAAACAGAGGGTGCAATACTATTTGAGATTCATGGACCATTTTAGCATTCATAAAAGCAAATATGGTTCTCATGTTGGCTTCACCTGGAATCAGACTTTACTAGAGGGGTTACCTAGGAGGGATCTGCATTAAAATGAAACTTATTACAATCACATTGCATTTTACATGGAAAGCAGAATATCTTATGAAATAAGTAAGAACTTCTCTAACATTCATCTTCTTCAAAAATATTTAAGGATAATTAATATTGCTTGTGCCTTACGAAAAGATACATAATAGGGTGAATTCTGCATCTGGGAGGATACAGCAGGCATAAGAAGAAATACTGTGTCTATCTGATACTTGTTCTCTGCTGTACCAGAGCTGCTTGGGAACCTAGAAGTGATGGATGCTGTTTTACTGGGTAAGGCTCCCACAAAAATTCTTCAGATAAAACTTTAATGAGAAGAGTGAAAAAATACGTTGAAGCTACCCAATTCTTATGCTTTCAGCTGTGTGTTCCTGTGCACCTCGGTTGTGGGTTGCGAGGCCTCAATTTCTCTCAATCTGCCTGAAAGTAGAAGGGCAAGACAGAGTTGCATGTCACTCATGATTATATGAATATATGCCTTAATGTGTGGCAATACTTCTAAAAGAATGTAAAATATTCATTAAAAAAAAAAAAAAAGAAAAGGAAAAGCGTCACAAAGAAACCCACCACATGTAATTTAAATCTCCCCCTGTGAGAGGCTGAGGATTCAAACACATATGAATTGTCTGTTCTTCCATGTGACAGCAATCCCTCTGCTTCAGATTTGTGCAGTCCTGGCTCTCAGTTGTCTAATTCAGAATTTTTTTGAAGTTACATATTAAAATAGAATATCTTAAACATGATTTCCGTTATTTGAAGAACATAAAGTGATTTTGGTGCAGTGGACTGCACTGACATATACAGGCAATAATAGATATTTTGGCACATCTTGATGAAGATAGCATGAGACAGAGATGATGATAATGATGAAAATAAAATAATAACAATTAAAAAAAGTCTGCTAACTGTCTGAGACCTAAGAAAAGGAATGTCTTTGTTCTGACGAAGAACATCTTGGCTCGTTCTGCTCCTTTGGCTTGATTTGGGGAGGATGTATTGTACAGTCCTCCCATGATACTTGGCAAATGTAAAGCTGTCACATTGGATCCTGCTTCTCTTTGTATTAAAAGAATGTCTGTGGTGTTTATGTTATGGGGGAAAAGTGCCATTTCCACTTATTGTATTTTCATTGTCTCTTTTCTTATGACTGTACTGTTTGCCAGCAGCCGAGGGGCCACTTTGATGCTTGTTTTGATGCCATGGTTTATTGTGTTGCACAGTGGAGCCTATGGTTTTCCTTTCTAATCAGAGCTGGCATACTGGGTGAAAAAAAAGTAAAAATAAAGCTTTTCTATAATTATGGTTTTCTCACAGAGTCTGCATTTGTTATAGCTGCTGGGGTGCTGGAAATTGGTGTTTGTAAATACCTATATATTCTGATTTGTTTTCAATCTCAGAGGTGTTTTTGTCTGTTTCTGTTTCTTGCCCCTGGCCACTCATGCAAGCAGGCTTGCTTACCTGCATGCTGAGCAGCTATTGCCTCAGGAAGATACCAGGCTGCATGTGTTACCCAGGTTATTTGCATGGTACAACCTTCACCTTGTTCCCTCTTTTCACTAAAGGATTAGCATCCAAAGAAAACCAAATAAATCTTGTATTAGTTCATCCAGAAAATCAAGTAGCCAAAATAACCAGAACACTGCTGCTGGCAGTAGGGACATAGAGCAGCCACCAGGTTTCCAGTGTGGTGTGTGCTGCCCATCTCCACCTCTCTGCTCTCAGAGGTACAGAGTTTCACCATGGGTCCTGCTCCTGTGCCCCCAGGAAGACTCACTTCCTGGCTCCTTCTTTGTCCCGTGCTCTGTGTGGTAATGCAAGTCAGGACTTGTATAATACCTGCTTGGATGTATCTATTGCTTTTCTCCATATATCTCATGGCCATCTGCGGACTGAAGAGGAACCATTCTGTTTCCATTTTACTGATGGAAAAGGAGAGACTTTGAAAGGCTGAGTGATTTGTCCAGGATGATACAGTAAATCAATGGGAGAAAAAGGGATCAGGCCATTCCACACAGGAGTGCCATTAACTGCCCCATGGGCTTCCTGAGGAAGACATGCAGGTCCCCAAAGAGGCCGCTTCCATCTCAGGAGTGTTCCTCCACTATTCCTGTCAGATTATTGCTGTGAATAGTGGAGAAATGCAAAATGCATTATTCATCTCTCCTACTCATAAAATCAATACCTATCAAAATACAAATACAATTTAAATCAAAGGGCACTTGTTGAGTGCAGATCCTACTAATTAGGTATGATTTTCCAACAGTTTCTTAAATTATTTATCCAAGGGGTGGGTAGCAGGCACTTTATATGTCCCAGAGTGAATATTATAAACCTCTTGCAATGATACAGCAAATGTGAAATGTAGTGCAATGCAGTGTGATTTGTAACCTTGATGGAACTAATGTAATATCAATAGACATCAATTGTGCAAAAAAATCCTGTCTCATCCTAACATCCAATAAGATATGTCAAAAGTCAATAAACTTGTGAAATGGACATGTATCAGTGAAGGTTACAGACTGTGCTGCTAGGAATCAATTAAAAATGTAATACCTACTTGCTATGGAAATTACTAAACACCATCACCAAAAAGGTTTACATCATGTATGGACTTTCATCACAAGAGCAGCTCCCTTCAGGCTGGCTGTTGGCTTTGTAAACAGTTCCACTGTAATAGAAGGCCTTTTTTTCTTATGCTGGTATTGCTTCGTCTAGCCCCATAAACAACATGCAAACTATTTATGCCATATCTAGTTAATTACATTTTTAAAAGCTGCACAGAAAATAACCAATGGTTTTGAAGACTTTTGTGTACAAATTAGAAAGTAGCTTCCCTGTAAAACGAAAGGTTTACAATTGTGAGTCAATAATGTAGATCAATGTTCTTCAATTTTTAATAATTAGGATTTTTCTTATTCAGCTTTTTTGGATCTTCATTTTCAAGCTTATACTCCCATCAGCCCTGCAGATCTTAATATTCTATCACACCAGCCATGCATCAACTAAAAATTCTTGGTTCCATCAAATAGATGTGATATCCTCTCCCCAAATAAATTCAAATCAGTGATTCAGAAGAACCGTATGAAATAAAAGATATGGTCTCTCCCTAATTTTTAAAACAGTGTGATGAAATTTCAAGTATTTTACTTTTCCCCTTGTCATCTGATGATAATTTAAGGGCAAGTGTAACCTTGAGACCAAAACTAAGTAGCTGAACGTGGAGGGAGGTGCTATGACCTCGAAGACAGCAATATGTGAGGGGCTGAAGTAAAACCATCAGAATAATTCAGAGCTTAAACTTTTAACTCAATGCTTTCCTCTGTAGCTTTAACAGTGATCAGGCTCCCAAAAAAACCTTCAGGAGCCTCAGCAAAATGCTGTAGTGGTCCAAAGTGCCCGTGTGCTTCAGCTGCTGCAGGCAGCCTGTGATCATACTGTCATCAGTACTCGAGTGCAATTGTGAAGCCAGGGATGCAAGGCAGAGCTGTAATTCAGAATTTCATGGCATTTTAAAGCACAAGTCAGAATTTTAATGGTATTTCAACCTTCCTTATTAGTTGCACAAAAACGTCTTTCAGCCAGTGTTCTGCAAATTCCTTCCTGGTGGTCTGCAAAAGACATGGTTTGAAAGTCAGAGCGTTGGAGGTTGAATGCTGGGTGTGTGGAAATGGATCAGTGTGCCTGAGCTGATGGGAGGAATAAGGGATTCTGAAGAAGCACTGAGTTAAGATAACGTTGGATAATAACAATAGTAGCAAAAAATATAAAATAATCATGCCATGAATACATTGGATATATAGAATAAATTCACCTTCAATTATTCAGCTCTCCTGCTTGTATTTTTTTTGGTTTTAATTACTAAAAGTTTGTCTGGCAGAGTTCAATCCCAGAGTGTTTGAGTTAGAAGTCCTAGCTGCATCAAGTGAAAACAGACAATACTACATTTAATGTTTTGCATTTTCTCATGGCATTTAAATGTGAATAAGCTATCTGGAAGGAGTATCAAACATTGCAGATACTGTTTCATCATATATTCTTCTTATCTTCATTCTTTTCTTCTGCCTAATGCCTTTCATAGATGTTTAAAATGTGCATGATTGTATATTGATTATATATTAGCGTCTGCAAAGGTTTCCTAAATTAACACCATGGAATAATTTTATTTTAAATGGAGGGTAGGAGCACATCTGTTTCAAACAGCTTTGTAATATGCCTTTTATGAGGTCAAATCACATACAGTGATGTCCACTTAAGGGAGTTCCTACACACACAACTACTTATTTGCAATAGTACTAACAAATGCATCTATAAAATGACACTAGCATTTTGGTGGACTGAAATAGGTTCCTCCTCTCCATTCCCCTTGAAAATTCAGCCCTGTGTTATTGTTTAGTGGATACTGAAGCAAAGCATGTGTTCTTCCCCATGGAGGATGTGTCCACTGTATATCTGTACTGGCTAGATATTTTGCATTTTACTTGTGTCCCTCTTTGAGAAAGGCATGACAGTTTTTTGTAGCTGTAACTAACACTGTTTTCCATCCATGAATTGCTATAATTATATAACATTATGAATATAATTGAGGTAATAAAAGCAAAGCAAGCAGTCTAGATTATATCTCTGGATTGTATTCACAGGGTACAAGTGTGTGGTACTGTTGTATATTGATTTAGCTTCGAAGGGTATAGTTTGGAAATGATCACACATGAAAGACAACATCTGAGGGACTCTACCTTATATATGAGTCTACATCAAATAGCTCACTTAAATAGCGCAATATGCCTTTTTCCACATATATCCATTCCAGAGAAGAAGGTGTGTACATCCTGCAGGTATCTACCATGGGCAAACTGAAAGTAAACAAATAGAAATATGTTCATTTGACAACTTTCTAATGTAAATGATTTTGCCTTTAACTGCTGATGGATCAAAGAAAAGCTTTGCAGAATAGTTTCTCCATCATGGAGCTAGGGTGGCAGAGGACTGCAGTGGTGCTGCCTGGCCTCTAACTGAGGTGCAATCTGTACTGCACCTGTCCTGTGAAACTGGGAAATTCAATTATATTTGTTTCTCAAAGAGAGAGCTAAGACATGGACAGAAACCATGGGACTTCCCTGCACATGTAAGGGAACTGCCTAAAAGCTGAGGTGTTGAAGAAAGCTGTTTGGAGGCCTTGGCTAACACCCTAAACCATTAGACCATCCTCACAAAATCTGTGTTTCCAATTCTGTTCTCGCTGAAATCTGAAAGCAAACATTATCAGCCAAGAACATCATACTAATTAATTGCCTCAGGAGAATACAATTTCCGAGATCAAAAAATGGAATCTAGCTCCCATATGTCCCATTTGATAGCCCAAGAAAACATGCCCACATTTTACACAGAAACAGTGACAAATGTCCCAACTACTTGTCTCTCAACTGAATAAAACTAAGCACCAGGCCCAGAGAAAGAAAATGGCTGCACATCAGCACTCAGCCTGAAAAACCAGCCCAGGATCTGTTGCTGATGAACCACTTTGTTTCAGAGTGTTGTAGGCATCTTCAGGAGGTGACAGCTGAGCACCAGAGCACCTCAGTTCTGCCCACAGAATAGCACTACCTCTGTCTTGCATGCAGCTACCCTGCCACACTGCTGGCTTATTTAAAATAAAATGAAATAAAATACAATAATAGAAACAAAAAAAAGTTAGCATGTCATGTTCTTGACAAGATACTGGGGAGAAGACAGAGGCATCGTTATAGATGTAGTCACAGATATGTGTCAGGTCTACATTTCTGTGCTGTAGGCTTGTTCTTGCTTGAACTTGAAATTCCTGTAGATGAGATGTTTATTCCAGAATGACAGTGGCGCATAGCCCCAAGGAGATGTCAAGGGCCAGAGAGCTTCAGCACACCCTGGAGAGGCAGTCCCACCTGTCTGTGGGAGCAGAGCTCAGTTTTGAATGGGGATGTCCTATCTCCATGTGACTCTAACGTATATAGCATTGTTCAGCAGGTTTTAAGATATGTTTCCTTTTAATATTTATTCTTTGAAGGATCCTTACATGCATGAGAACATCTTGTACTCTGTAAAGACTGACATGCTGCTGTGGCTCTACCCACAGCTTGCTGTGTTCAGGGGGACACAGGTGTAATCTACATGCACGGGAAGCTGGTCCTACTTTGCTGGTGTGAGGTGTTTAACGTAATTCCCAGGTTTCTCTTAATAAAGCTAAACAATAGGCTTGTTGTGGCAGACCCAGCCCTATGGCATGAACATCTTTTGCGTGTCAGAGCAACAGCCCCAACCCAGCAACCTTGCTCAGGGGATGGAAGGGAACATCTCGGCACCCACTGAGCAGACCAGGAAGCTCAGTGCAAACAAGGAAACCACAGGGTAATGGAGCAGGACTGTGACAGACCTTAGTGTTTAATCCAGGTCTTCTGAACATCCCTTTATCCACCCAAGCATCATTACCATTTGTTAAGTGGTCTATTTTCTGAAACATAAAAAATTTTCACTTTCCTCTTTCACCTTTTATATATGATGCACATGAAACTGCTAATATAAAAAGAGTATTTCAACACCTTGTTTAGTAAAAATGGCACAAGGAAAGCAGGTACAAATTGCACAGCAAATTTTCACCCTAAATACTGAAGAAAATATATTTTATTCTGTCTACCCTGAGATTAAAGAGGAAAAAACAAAAAAGCAAGGTCAAGGTAAGTAATTTTAGCAGACCATCTATTGTGTATTTTCTCAAGATCTTTCCAGTTGTACAGAAAAATGGCATTTCTGAACTTCAATAACTTCCAGGCAGAAAGACACATCATTTTGACAGGACTCAGTAAATCATTTAAAATCATAAGGGCTGCCATTATGCAGACTGTGTGATAAAGTTAGAGGCAGGGTATTTTTCTGCAATTGGTCTTCAATTTTACTCTAGATTTTAGGTGACATAAAGCTCAAAAGAAGCTCCTGGCACTACTCTCCCAGAGATGAGATCAACACTTATGAGTACATGTTTTGATGACACAGCTCAAAAAATTGAAGGGATTATTATTATGGAAGGACCAAGGTGATAAGTACTGTGTTATATATGAATAACTGTCAGTCAGACAAGCCAAGAAAGGTCATAATCCATTATATTAATGTCATAAATGTTATCATAAACTGACATCAGGATGGTAAACTGGGATTCTTATATTTTTTAAAGTGCTGCTGTTCTTAAATGACACTATGTCCTGAAAACACAAGTTTAGAATTAATTTTTCACTCAAAATAAAGGACTTTAAAGATTTTCAGCATAACAGAAGTAGTATTTCAAACATTATTTTCTTTAATTTTATTTTAAAGAAACTGGTTGAAGTGTCACAATAGTATTCATGATACCATGGTGAGGGAGGAGAAACCAGCAACACAATAATTTCTGGCTATTTACCGTCACTTATTGCTTTATTTGAGCTGTGGCTTTCACACATGCCTCACTCAGGCGTCTCCAGGCCTTTGCCCACGTACTGAGGGCTGCTCAAGCTGAGGACTGTGAGCAGAGAGGCAGAGATGGGAGCTCCTGCACTGGCTGCTGACCACTCCAAGCCAGGACTGCAGCCTTCTGCAAACCACTCTCCTGACATTAATTTTTTTCAATATCAAATATGAACTGGAGTGATACTCAGGAATGTATGACAGTGGAATGAGAGAGTGTAAATCATATTTTATATCTTTTGTGTTGCTGAGCATTTTCACACCCACAGATAGCAGACAGCTCAATGCATGTCACCTATGCATGGCTGCTCTGCATTCATCCCAGGCTCCTAGAGGGGTATCACCAGGCACAGAGAAAGCAACCTGCTCTCTAATGAGACTTTCTTCTTGTCAGCACCACTGGGTGCTCCACCCATGGCTGACCAATTAGGAACCAGGAGTAAATTATTGTCACCTCATGTAAATCTGTTCACAACATAGGCTCTCAAGCAAGAGTAAGGGAGGTAAAGTCTGAGCCCATCCAAAATCAAAGCCTTCTGTCCACAATCACTAGCATTACAAATTCTACAAACAAGTGACATCATCCTGAAATGTGGGTGCATTGGAGGTGAAACAACTACCCAGTTAGCACTGGACCACTCAGTTTCCAGGAATGGTATGATAAACTCCAGAAATGCAAGAGGAATTTAAGGTGAGTTTTCACATCCCACGCAGAGGCCAAAAGAAAAAAGCAGGGCAAGTACTTCTGGAAAGTGCCATGCTGTATTTACTGACTACATCAGATCAGAGCTACGGTTTTATGTCAGACTTAAAATGCAACACGTCCAGCAGACTCATGCTGATGTACGATTGGGATAACATTGACATAGGCAGGAGACAGCCACCAGTGAGTCACCACACCACTTCCTCCAGGAGCCGGCTGTCTATGGTAGGCATCCCATTGCACTGCTGATCTAGTCTGGCTTGTAAATCACCCATCTAGTCTGGCTTGTACAATCTACAAATCAGCCATGTCTGTACCATGCGGGTAAATGTTCAGGGTGAAACTAATATGGGCTAACTTGAATTGTATAAATAACGGCAAATCATTACTTCACATGAGAGCATAATGCCTGGAACCACAGGCAGGAAAATACATTTACAGACTATCAAATTATCTTGGGATAATAGTGTAATGCTTTTCACTGCTGTACTCTGTGTTCTTATAGCTGAGCAAATAATACTACGCCTGGAAAAGTCTTAGGATCTCAAACAGAAGAGATTTCATAAGTAGAATGCTTCCACAGGAGAGACTGCCTTTTCTGTGTTGTTTTAGGGGAATATTTTAAAACCACAACAAACCAAAAAGGTTATTTTTTATGACTCAAAACTATACAGAATAACATCTGAAGATAAACAAAACCTTCAGACAATTTGTCTATTTTATACTATAACCTGCAAAGTGCTTCCTTGTTCGTATGAGATTACTTCTTTCTGTGATTGCAACAGAATTCTTTTGATCAAATATGTTTTCAGAACGGGTAAAATCAAATCAAGTAGCTAAGCTGCTATAGCAGTTTGCATGCACAAGTGCTGTATGAATATAAAATTTTGGAGCACGTTTTTAGAGAAAACAGAGTGGCTTTTGAAATCTGGGAACTAAAGATATCTCTCTCTCTCTCTCTCTCTCTCTCTCTCTCTATATATATATATATAGATAGATAGATAGATAGATATATATGCCATAGTGCTGTTTATGATTTCTGTAGAAGTATATGACACCCATGTATTAACTCCAGCACAGCTGGGAATGTCCCTAGATTCACTTATGAACACATATCTCTTATATCCTGTATGTTCACTACAGTTAACATACAGACAAAAGTTAATGTAGCCTTGGTCATTGAGACTAATCCTAAGCCTATTAGGTGACTTTCAGCATCTACATTTTTCTGTTCACATCTTCTTGCCTGACATATGTAATCTGCCTAGATGTCACTGTTTATATCCTATTTCATTGGAGGATAATGAAACTTGATCAGTGTCTTCTTCTCTGTCTCTCCAAGAAATATTTCTCCTTGTCAGCTCCTCCTTACCAGCACTCTGTGATGTGATCCTTAGCCAGGTCCTTTATTAAAGGGTAGGGCATGCAAGGCTTGAAGGAAACCATACAAGTTATCATTGTGCGAAATGGGTGCAAAGTGTTACTTCAAAGACAGTAAGAAAATAAAAAGTGATATATTAATTTCATAATCTGAATTTTCTGTACTTCCTTTTCTCTCACAAAGCTCTGGCATATCACTATTTTAGCAGCACTCAGTCAGTAGTTGCTTTCTGAAGACTTATGTTTCTGCTTAAGTCTTCTAAAACTGAACTGCAGACACCTCAGTACCTTTAGAATAGTTGAGTCTGAGTGGTAAATTAAAATTAGGGAAAACTAGACCATTTCTAATGAGAAGGCTATTACACTGAATAATGATGATTATTAGATCTGCTTAATAAAACTGTCATGCAATGCAAAATATATATTAAGGGAAATTATATTACATTATATTTCTATCAGCTCAGATACTCAGTGTGTTGCTTTCCTGAAAACCATGGGCATAATGAAATGTTAGACAGGGCTTCCTTTTCCAAATAGGATCAATCATGGAGCTTTCAGAAATAGTTCTTTAGAGCCTGGATCTAAAGCTTTTTAAATCTAATGTTCTAAAGTTTTCTGCTGACTTCTGTGTCATGCAGATCAGGACTTCACTAAAATAAGAAGTGCTCTCTCCTACTGTCTCTGCTAAATACCTAGACAATACTACAGTGGTGAATATTTGACAGTATTATTAACCTACTAAAGGAGAAAAACTTGTAGACAAAATAAGAGGCCCCCTTGCCTCACTGAGCTCATTGCTTACTGGCACGCTGGCTGTTCTGTACTGATGTGCCTGGCAAATTAGGAGATGGACTCTACAGGGTGAGCTACACTTTTTGTTTTCAAGGTGAAGACGATGAATAATGTCTGTTGTCTAAAAATGAGGTCCTGCTGTAGAAACCTTGACACTGAAGCCCCAGATGCTTAGAGGTGAGGCAGGTCCCCAGAAACCTCTTGGCTGTCCAGAGGCACAACTGGCTTGGAAATCTGAGTGTTCGGCATTTTTTTGTTTAAAAGCAGGCACAATATCAAACCTTGCCTTCAGCAAGGACTGCTGTCCTGAGGAAGGAAACCCATCCGTCTGGGAGGGTAGGTCCCTGCCTCTGTACTGCTATGGCTATATGGCAGTAAACTGCCAATGGGGTAGGAAGGAAAGAGGGGAGAAGCCACGAGTGTGTTCCTGCTGTCACACCTTCTGTGTGTAGGGTTTAACAAAAAAGGGTATGTTTTTATGGAATAATTTGGTACAAACTAAGACAAATTTTTCTTACAGAAAGATGTTTATTACAGCTACAGCAGCAGTATATTTTATAGATTCTGAGAGAGATTAAATAAGCAGAAAAACTGCATGAATCAATATGCACCTATGCCAACTGACCTGGTGAGCCAAGACATGGAGGTGAGTCAGTCTTTCTGTGGTGCATGTTGAAACCTGGAAAAAGAAATTTTCCCAGATAATTTTTGAGAGCAGTATTGCTCTTACAAAGAGCAGTGTATTAAATGAGGATGATAACATGGTTAATAAGTCACAGCGTATGTGGGTCTATGGTTTTTATCATGCTTTGAAACATTTGTTAATCAACAAGATTTCTCCTTTTATGAAGCCCATTTTGTAGAGTTCTGTAAACCAGGTTCAACAGTCACAATTTCACTAGCATTATATTGTTGCCATGGTAATGTGGTACCAATTCAATTGATGGGCTTTTCATCCTGGGCTTATTATAGAATTGCTCTTCCTGTCAAAGATACATCTATATGGAAACACTAAACAGACCCTATCATTGAAGTACCAGCACAAAATATCATCATATGCTAATTTGGATAGGAATGTATCATGTTATTGTCACCAGATCCAGAAATCATCAGAGACAGGATAGAAGTTACCAAATATCATACATGGCAAAGTCATACTCAAAAATTAGGAAAGTTACTCATATTGTTTGCTGCAGTATCTGAATTTGCTATTGCAAAAGCACTTGGCTCTGCTGTAATCATTCTCTGAAATGCTGCTGGGAGGGCACAGTGCAAGTGGTAATATTAGAGGAAACAAAAGCAGTAACATGCTAAAGAATAAAATGTGAGCTGAAGCTATGTTGGTCTTTCTCCTGTTTGCATGTTCTGCAGCATGCTTTGGGGAAACTGGTATCAAATTCAACACCTTGTCTTCCTGGTCTGTAAAACTGAGATATTGACCTCCCTCTCCCTGTGCAGAGCACCTGGTGTATACCAAATAATGAGTGATAACTGGTACTGCTAAACATCGTTATTAAGTAAAGTAGCAATGTTTTTAACAGCTCAAGGAAAATACACTGCACAGATCTACAATTTGAGAAATATCACTGGGAGAATCTGGACTCAACCAGGGAAACACAGAAGAGCTGGCAGACTGAGAAGGTAAGAGTACATATGCACTTATGGAGGAAAGATAGTCAAATTATTAAAAAATCATGAGAGTTTGTAGGGTTTTCTTTAAAATCAAGAATATTGTAGGCTACAGGAGAAGTATCTGCAGCAATCTGAGCAAGGAGCGCAACAATACAATATAAGGCAACAGCAGGGTGGCTTGTTTATTGTATGTTAAAATATTTTCTTGTATACTTTCACTGTTTTTTGATGATTGCTTCTTATTTAGATAGGAAATTTTTCCATCCTGACACATAATGTTCAAGTCTATCGTTTCTTAGCTTAATCATGTTGTACCATTTGCAGCAGCAAGGGTAAATTACACACAGGATAGTATTCAGTATAATCAAAGATGTGTTCCATTTTACGTGATAAGTTTTGTCTGATTTACAAAGGCAGTATCTTCTCCAGCTGAGTGAGGAAAGAGAGACCTTTACTTGCAGATAAAAAAATTCAGAGAAGAGGCTTCTCCTCCATTAGGAACCTATTGTTCATACAAAGAAAACCCCCACACTATTGTTACCACTATTACCTATTTACTTACTTTTACTGTGATATAGCTACACAACCCAGCTGAGACTGGGACCTACTTGTGCTATGCACGGCAAAACCACACAGAGTGCTACAGTTCCTCCTTCAGACAATTTATAAGCTTAAGAGCCATAAGAGAGACAAGAGAGGAAAGGGAAATAGAGAGAGGGAGACTCAGCTTAAGTAACTGACTGAAGGTCAGGGAAGAAGTGAGTGGCAGAAGCAGTGCAGGTCTCCAGTCTCTGTACCCTTCATTGAGTTGCCTGCCCTGCTGGGAGAAGGAGATATTTGGAGATGTCCTCCACCAGATTCTGAGGATTCACACTCTAACTCGTGCTCAGAGCCATGCTTTACCCCCTAATTTCAATGGCTGCATCTGTGTTGCTGAGTAGGGCCAGCCCGAGGCAAAGCTTGAAGTCAGCTGTGAAGCCCACCCGTATTACCTATTAAAACACCTTCAGGCTGGCTCCAGGGCAACCCTGTTAATCCTCTCAGGGACAAAGGCTCAGGGATACCCTATGTTTTTTAAGCATGTTCAAGGGCACCAGGGTCAGGGTACCTGCCAGAGAAATATTAATGGATTTCAACACCACAACCACAGCAATAGGGATCAGGCTTTCTTCCTCTGCAGTTGGGACTTTCAAATCCAAGCCTGAACAGATGGAGGGAGGCGGGGGAAAGAGAGGAGATTTTGGTCACAAGAGCAAGAAGTCAGTTTACACCAGAGTTTGAAAGCTTTGATCAGGAAGCAATATGATGTCTTAGATTAGGAAAGCACTGGCTTGGAGTTTTTCTTGTGTTCTCCTCCTCTCTCTCTTTAAAAAAATCCATATAATGTAAAACTGTTAAACTCTGGGTGGAGAGGCATTTATCTTCTGATCGGTAAATACGTCCTTTCACTGTGTGTGCCTGCTGACTTTACTGCTGTTGCAGTCTTTTAAAATGCTTCCAGGAAAACTCATTAGATTTTTAAATTTTTTTTTTTATTAAGGAATCTGAAGAGACTTTATAACAATCCCAATTTAACTTTTTAATAAAAACTGCAAATAATAGGCTAGCATAGATTTGATGTCATATACATAGTGGATAAAAAAAATCTGATTTGTAGTAAGATTTGTTAGCCAGGGGTTTGTTGTCATCATATTAATGAATATAAAAGCTGGCAGCTTTAAAATGGCAATATTACAGTAAGCCTACATTTTTTATAATGGTTTTGCATTGTGCATTCAGTATTGATGAAGATGAAGATTTAGCATGCAGAAATAATATCCATTATGATGGGATTGTCCACAGTGAATTGAATAGGACATTTGCTTAATTAAAAGTATTTATCTTAGATGATTTAAGAAGTATGTCCTACTACTGAACTGATGATGTAAATTAGTTTCCTATAATCAGTTCACCACTGATGACTTCTTATACTAAATAGAAGAAGAAAAAGGTAAAAGAAGAGTCAGAGGAAAGTAATAGATGGCACTGTCTGAGAATTTAAAAGAATGTTGGAAATAATGGTTAATTAACACTATGTCATGAGCAGGAAATATACATGAGTATACCCTTAATGCACAGCACATAAGCAGAGCCCTAAAAGGGTGCACTTCTAGCAGAAAGTTTGGAAATAAAAACATGAACAAATGGCCACATTCCCACTCCTACCCACTGGACCTGTGCTTCAGAGGGGCTGGCATTTGAGGAGCAGAGCTTGGGCATACAAGGTGGTAGAGAGCCTGGGATGGGATAAAGCATGGTGTGGGGTGTCTTGTGGGGTCTTGGCAGGGGCTGTTCCCAGCTTTGGGCAGGATGCTGGGGAGCTGAACTGCTGTGGCTGCTGAATTTGGGCAGAGTGTAGAGAAAGACCAGAGCTACAGGGAGCGCAGGAATTTGTGTGGCCTGCTCCTCTGGGTGGTTTTAAATCTGTTTTTAAAGACATACTGTGTGGTTTTATAAAAATATACTGTGTGTTTCAATCTGTTATACAAACATACTTGTAAGGGAGAGTCTCAATGGGTGCAATGTTTCAACTTATCTCAATGTTACAGCTGTACAGCCTAAGTTTCGTGGACTAGCCCATCTTCCCTCCTTCCTCACCATGCCAAATGACTCATGGAAAGCTGTAG
>JAWWEU010000005.1:18410338-18435162 GCA_035583155.1 Acropternis orthonyx | reverse complement strand
TGTGTTTCAATCTGTTATACAAACATACTTGTAAGGGAGAGTCTCAATGGGTGCAATGTTTCAACTTATCTCAATGTACAGCCTAAGTTTCGTGGACTAGCCCATCTTCCCTCCTTCCTCACCATGCCAAATGACTCATGGAAAGCTGTAGATCTTCAGTCTGCGAGGACGATCTAACATCAGCAACTTCTAGGGCTGCTGCTACAAGGTAGGGCCACATCTAACTCCTTCCAACCATCCCTTCAGCTCAGATGTGCTGCTCACATGAAAAGCTCATGACTCCCATTGCAGAGACCTACTTGTCTGCTTCTTGGAAAACCTTCTGCCTGCAAGGCTGCCCTCTGAGACAACTGGACCTTCTGTCAGCCAGACCCAAAAATCACTAGCTAAATAATTTTGGCTGAGGCTGTTTAAGAAAGTCTTCATAGATAGAGCCAAGAGGATAGGCAATAAATATTTCTCTTCATGCCACAACTTGTTTTTCATTATTTCTTCTTGTCTCCTTTTTACACTCCAGGCATTTTTCCATTCTATATAGGCTAATAGGAAGAAATGCTGTGCCCTACTCCTGTAATTTAATTTACGTAATTTTTTTTTAGTTCTAATTATGAGCATTCATATAGCAAGTAACATTTCTTGATATATGTTACGCTTCTGAAACACTAGAAAAGTATCTGGCCTATTCTCTGCTAATGCTCAGATGATATTTTAGGAACAGGAACCACCCTGCAAAGGGCTGGGCATGCACAGAGGACGGGAGCCATCAGTGAAGTGCATGGCTGTGAATGTGGTTTTGATCTGTCCATGTAATTTTGCAGGTGAGTCTTGGATTCTGCCTACGGTCTGTGCTCCCAGATGTCAGCCCCACGATGGCAGATGGAGGGACATCCGGAGCCCTGCTTCCCCCAGGCACTGCACTGGGCATTTGCTGCTCCCAGAGCTGCCACGCGCCACGGGACCCCCCGCTGCCGAATGCCTAACTGCTGGTGGAGATGTGTTGGGGCTGGCTTTGCCCTGCTTGCTGCTGCCTGCCTGCCTCCAGTCCTGTTGTGCTCCTGCCTCTGGGCTGTATTGAGTATTCAATTATCACAATATACAACACAGATGCTATGTAAAACAGCCAGCGAGGCTGGAGCACACTGAACTCAGGAGAAACACAGTTAAATAGTACTACTATAATACCAGGAGGCTGATTGGAACCACAAGATACCAGTGTCGTATCCTGTGGCTTTTATGTTGGTAGATGTAGATTTCAGCCATTAGAGTCTAGCTATCCAACAGATAACAACCAGAGGAAATGGGTCTGGATATCTTCCATTGTGAGTAAGTGACACACATTTGCCAGTAAATGAAGGACTTGGTAAACTGCCAGAACGAAAAAACATTTGAGATACCTACAATATAATCAGGCATGTAATATGGGGTAGCATTTAACTATGTGTAACTTAAAGAAACTCCCTGTTACACACAATACATTTAAAGTGGTACATCAAGAGAGTTCTGACTTTGGAGAACCAATGTGTGGTGACATTGTCAACTCCAAATTCAGGAAAGGAGATAAACAGCAAGTGTAGGTCTCGATCTATGTATTTGTACAAGGAGTAACAACATCCCAGATGATAATGATACTGTGATTATCTGTGTGGGGGTAAAATGCTATGACAAAAGAAGAAGAAATAAGAAAAAATATAATAATATCAAGTTTGCCTGTTATTAACTTTTAGAAAAGCTCAACAGCTGGAATTTTAGAATGTGTTATGTAGACAAATGTAAAGAGAGCAACATGTTAAGTATGTTTTTCTCCAAAGCAAAATGAAATAGGCATACAGAGCAAATTATTATATTCAGAACTCTCAGGGAAAATTCTAGTTGAGGATTGTGAAGTAATTTGAAAATATTAATGAATTAGCCTCACAGCTAGCTTTCAGGTAGATAATAATGATAATTATTACTATAAATAAATACTATTATTATCATTCTTCCTCTGAAGAAATGAACATTGATGCATAGATAATTTATGTCTTTGTCCAAAATCTGTGTTTTACTACTGTAACCATCCTTCTCTAGAACTATTACTTATGTTAAGATTATCATTTTCTAAATACTGTGTGTGATACTATTCAGTTTATAAGCTCTAAAAAACAGCCAACTGAGCTTGCTTGTGAAACAGCGCCAGTGAACATATCCATTTGCATTTGAATTCTCAAGCAGCAACAATCTTGCTTTAAAAAAAAAAGTGAAGGAAAAAGGAATCATGAAAATCCGTACAAAATCTGTCAAGGCCCCATCTGTGACTGGGTATCAGAATATCACTAAGAAGCTCTGAGAAAAAAAGTTCATTCCAAGTCTAACGCGTCATGCTTTTTGGTCGATGAAATTAATTCAAGCAGGGCAAAATAAGGGCGCATACCATGAAAAACTGGTCCTCCAGTGAGGATTGAAAGAAAGCAACATCACTGCTGTGTGTGCAGTCTTGTTTTTGGTGCACGTAGCCATGTTTAAATACTAAAGGTTTTACACTGCAAAATAATCAGTGCGCTCATTTCTCCTTTTGACAGCCAGGTACACTTGCTGCTCCTCTGAGGAATGTCAGTGAATGAGTGATCTGTGGTCCTGACTAGATGAGGACTTAGGTTATGTAGGATTGTTGCAAAAAGCAAGCTTTCACAGACAGCTACCTGAAGTGGTATGGAAACAAAACTCCACCCTAGCCTTGAAAATCCCCCACAAACATATTTATTTCCTTCTGAATGGGAATATATAAAGGTTAGGGACACCTATTTGTAGCTTATTTATATATCTCCTCCTCAGGATCTGAATCGTGCATATTAATGAATTAACTCCAGGAAACAGGAGAACTAAAACATTAACACCATTTGAATGCACCATATTATTTTTCTTTCCCTTTTTTTAACCGTTAGGGTATGCAAATGTTCAGTGAGCTGGTCCTCATGTTTTCTCTTTATTGAATTGCTTTCACTACAGCAAATAAATATTCATAAAGAAATGTGGACAATAAATCATTTCAAATAGTTCAAAGACATTTTCTTTCTAGACTGCATATATTTTCAGCTGTAACTTGTCTTTAATATTTCATTCAAAAGACAGACTTGTAGAAGGACAATAGAGATAATGTGTCAAGTAGTAATTAAAACAGGGAGTAATTATTAAAACCATTTTGATCTACACTGTGGTCTGCCAGATTCATAATCTCCTGTGTTTGTTAGGATGACTTTCTACTTGGTTTATACAGAAACTCAAAATAAACTTCTGTTTGAAGATACTGAAGGAAACAAAAGGTTTAAACCCTGAGCTTGTGGGTCCAGAGCCCTTCCCGTATCTGGAATTTCTTCTGTATCATCCTACCGAGATAAATCTAACCAGGCACTGGCTCTCCTGCTAATATTGTGACTTCTCTGGGAAGTAGGTACAGATGCTGAGCAGAAGACAAGGAAGGGCCACAACAGTGTGTACGGGTAGACGTAATCTGTCTCACCATTTAGATTTAAGCTAAGAGCTTCAAAAGAAATGAAAGTTAAAGATCTGGTTAGCTTATACATTTAGGGATCGTGGTTCAAATCCGAGTAACAATTACGTTCCTTGTCTCATTGTATGTTTTGGCTATTCATACACATATTTGGCCCAAACTCATTATCTTTCCTGATTTGTTGCTGACTTTAGGCCCTTATTCAACAGAGCACTTACAAACGGACCTAAATAAATTGATTTAGGAAAGCATTCCTCTTTGTGTTTAATCTTGGGCAGACATTCAACTTTGAAATCAGTGGGACTTACGAACAGCTCTGACCTTTGGGTCTAAATCATTGCCAAATCAGTGTACTGATAAAAATACATTGGAAAAGATAATATCCATGTCTAATCAGAATTTTAGTCTCTACTTTCACAGGAAAATACCCATAGATAACGCATTATTCTGCTCAAGAAACCCATTTTACAGCATTTACTAGAAAGCCTTAATTTATATTTTCTGTTTACGGCAAAAATAGCAGATGAACAGTGTCATTCCTTGATAGTGTATCTGTAATATTCTTTAAATGAAAAAACAAAATATAGGAAAAGTGCTGGCACAAAGGAGCATTCATAATTAATTATTGATACCTTCCCAATTGCCCACCACATGGCAATCCTTTGGAGGACAGGCAGATGGAAGACAAGGCAGAGTGGTTCTGAGATCCCATGGACTTGCAGACAATTGCATATGGAATACCATGTGAAACTCCTCCCTAAAACCAGCATTTATAAGGGCTGTCTGCCCAGTTTACCTCTGGAATTTTGAGTGATCACATGTTTTTATGACACAATAGAGCAGCTGGAGTAAAACCATGGATGTTTCTGGTAGCATCATGTACAGGCTATACAGGAGCAACTATCACCAAAGCTATGAGATTACAAGAAGCAGTTGGTAAAATAATTGATGTTATGATTCTACGAAATAAATAGTTTTCTTACTGTACTTAAAAACGTTTCACACTTAAGTTTTATTTATTATATTACAAAGATGGCACATAGAAACTCTTGGATGTTGTTTACAGAGTTGAAACATGGACACAAAAGGGGAAGTAGATTATGATGGGTCCCATCATGTAATGTAATTCCAAGAATGATGACTTTGAAGATCATAAGAAGATACAGGAAGTGTCAATGGGTGCTACCTCTCTGTATAACCATAGAGGAATATTGTGATCCACAGTATCCCACTGGGTTCTGGGGTACAAAGCTTGGGAATAACACATAAAAAACTGCTGTTTAGTGTTCACCTGGCTCATACAATCACATGTATCTATCCTAATGCTGCCTACACTCGCCTTAGAATGATGAGTAAGGAGCATGCAGCTGCTATATTGGACACTCATTGCATGAAAGCTCTGCATTGCCTGCAAGCCTCTGAACCAAAACCCCTTTGATCAAAGGGCAGACAGACGGTAAGGGGAAAGCACAGAGGGTCTTATCCTCCTGCATAACACTCAAATTAAAGGGGCAGGGGGGCGGGGGGAAAGAAAGAAAGAAAAAAAAGCTGATGCTTCTTCTTCTGTCATGTTATCTACTGTGCCCTGAAGGAGGAGGTTAGAGCAGATTTGAAGTAACAGTTGCTGTCTCTGATAGGCATTTCCAAATATAGTCATGAATTGGACCTAAATTTGCTAATTGAAATCACCTGCCCCCAATGAAATTAGTTAGTGCCTCACAGGAGCAAAAGGTTTATAGAGCTCAAGGTGAGCAGGTACAGGTCTTTGTTGGATGAAAGGCTTTTTTCAGTGTGAAGAGAGGGCCTTTGTAATCAATTCTTTAGTTTCTGCTGAAATCTTACTGCATCAGAGAGCTTAATTTCAGAGGTATGTTTTGCTACTGATTTAAAGAGATGGGGATTTCACTTTTTTCAACTTCCCTGATACCTTTGATTAGAGTGTAGTAATGTTTCCTATATGGGGCATGTAACAGAGAAGTCATAGGAAAAAAGTTCCCCTTCTCACTTCACTAGTATTTACAGGGTTATGTCTTTTGAGGACCTAGAAAAAAAGTTATCTGCTCTGCTTTGTAACAAACATTATTGTTCTATGCCTACTCCTGTTGTCACAGTTTTTCTCTTTTTTTTAAACTAATGAAGATTATTATTTGTATCTGAAAGTCTCTTTGATGAGTCTGCCTTTTGGCTTTATTTTTTTGGCTCTGCCTGCTAATGTTAGGTCAAATTATGAATTTTAATTGATTTGGACTGGTTTTGTCAGAGACAGGCAAACTTTCAAGTGCTGAACTGCTGGATGATTAACTTTACATCCCAATCACTTTAGCTTTCCTCATTTTTCTCTTTTACTAAAGAATAGACTAGTTCCCTCTTTTTTGGCCATGTAATAGTAAGAAACATGCCAAGGCATGATAATCACAAGGAAGAAAGCCCCACAGATTCTCAAATTCATATGCTTCTGGCAATGGTATAGCACATACTACTGTAGTTCCCTATGGAGCAAAAGAAGTTTGTTGCATGTTGCACTATGTTAACTTTGCACCCTGATGTAGTACTCAAGCTAATGTGAGGTGAAATGTAACTTAATATGGAAGAAATCCTTCTAAATGCCTATCCAAAGAAGTGGGGAAAGGAAAAAATTGTCCCACTACTAGATTATTTCTTTTTTTCCATGTTTACCTGGAAACTGTGAAACTACCTGAGATAAAGTGGGTGGAAAGTACCAGTATGCATCTTGCATTGCTGCTTGATTAATTTCATTACATTCAAAGCATCTTTAGCAGAAGGAGGCTTGTTTGTGAGCTTTTTATTTCTTGTTCTTTTTAAAAAAAATTTATTTTCCAGTGCTCTGGTTTTTCTCCAAACAGGAGGATAACTCTAACTTATAGCAGATATAGTTCATCCCCTAAGACTCAGGATCAATCAGGGAGAAGGTGATTGTTCTTCCTAACATCTTAAGATTTACTTTGCTTTAAAAGTCTGTTTTGTGTCCTGCAGGCCCATTATTTACCAAAATAAATGCTGAAAAAGCAGCCACAGTCTCCTTGAAAATTAACAAAACTAGATGGACTTTATACATAAACTGTTCATCACAATGGAATAAGGGAGAAAAAAAAAAAAGAGACTGCTGATGCTGTGACAGAGTTAAAAGCAAAAGTTCCACATGGAACATGGGCAAGTGAGAAAAGAGGATGAAAAACAGGTGGTAGAAGGGAGAGAAGAGGAGGGGATAACAAAACAAGAGGAAAAGTGTATTCAAGGCAAAAGCTTAGACCAAAGAAGCACATAAAGCCCCGGGGATATGCTTGTGGCACTTGAATAAAGTTATGACTAAAAACCCCCCAAACTCTACTGTGGAGTGTATATTGGTAATGGAAGTGGCTGGCATCTTATTGTAGCAGCTGTCAATAGGAATCGACGTGTTACATACTAAAACTTGGCCCAAATAGACTCATATTTTGAGTATTTGTCTTTGCTCTTTGTATTTAGTACAGTAGAATGGCAACCATTAGCTTAGCTGGCAGCCTGTAGGCTGGTGTGGAGTAGTACAACTGAGCCCTGACATAGATGAGAATCTGGACCTAAATGTTCCCTTAAAATAACAGGAACATGAACGATCTGGTTTGCCTTTTAAGTTGGCAATAGTTAATTGAGGAGGACTTTAATCAATACTTTTTGTGATTTAAACCTGATGCAACCAAGTAGCCTGCCTCTGAGACACTTTACAACAGAGGTTTGCAATCTTCCTAGGACTCAATGGCATTTTGATGAATAATATTTCTAGCAGGCTAATTATCATCAAACACCTAGGCAGACTTTCTGCAGTATTAGATATGCTTTGGAAAAAAAATCCCTTCAGTCATGGGCAGAAGGAAATTACAAATTCATTGGTATAAAGATTTTCAAATCCTAGCTAGTGGTGCATTATAATATCTTGATGTTAAAATATAACATCTTATAGTTAACAGGTAACAAAAATAACTGATTTTGAAATTAAAAATCACAATCCACAGATAGAATCCAAAATTGTACATTAAAAAATAAGTTGAGTTGTAGCAATTTTAAATGGCAAACTGAGTTTTACTCCAGCCAATTACCAAAATTCACAGGTCTGTATAGAACTTACAGCTCTTGTTATCTGGAGTGTTTTCTTCCTATTCCAAAGCACTTGGAGGTTAGACTTAGTCATAAATGTTTCTAGTTTACCCCTCTTCATTCTATTCTGTGCTAGTAGTATGAGATGGAGGAACAGACTTAAAAGGAAAAAAACTCTTATTGGAAGAAACAAAGCCAGGTATGTCTCTCCATGCCACAGTCTGCATCCTTTCAAGTTCATCCTGCTGATACCAAAGCTTCTCCCTCACAGGCTCACAGCTACATCTATAGTGAATAATACTTGCTCAGTCTTGCATTACTTAAGCAGTGCAAAATCAGACTCAAGGAAAATTGTGTTACCATGGCTTTAGTGGGGGTGGGGAGAGTTTAGCTTTAAATGGCTGATACGTACTTGCGAAGGGTACAACCCAACCCCAGAGCTGACAGTTTAAGTGTATGATGGGAGAGTAGCAAAGAAACGTAACAAACAGATGGGCCAGCCAGCCTGTTACAACGTGGTTCAACTGCAGGTCTGGCTCTGTGTGTGTGTGAGCTCCTTAGTTAGTCTTAATTGTCATACCTCCATCGACTTTGGTATTTACAATACCTTGTTTACAGGATTATGATTAATTTCTTCTGTGATTGAGAAAAAGAATAACAAATAAAAAGACCTTTTAAATCCTATGATATTCTGTTCCTTTTAGGCTGATAATAAATATCCATTGAAAGTGATATAGGTTCTCTTTGCAAAAAGTGTGAAATAACAAGTATGCATATGTATATGATCTCATTGTCAGTATTTGACAAGTTTAAAAAAAATGTTTTGGCTATAGAAGCTATTGATGTAGGTGTTAGGAGGCATGTGGGAGGGGTCCTTCAAATTTTTGGAATGCTTAAAGTGAGAATTTGCTGTGTGGGCTAAAAGGATTACATCGGTGACCCTCTCTCCCTTCATGAGGCCCAGTCAGGTGGAGATCACACTTTCCTAGCTGGCTGTTGTGGCTGTAGTCCACTAAACCGTAGGCATTCTGCAGGAAGGTGGAATGCAGCATAGCCAAAAGTTGCTATAGCAATAGATTATTATGCTGTTAGAGTAAAATCTTGGATATGTATGCACTGCAATTAAAGTGATAATTGGTCTGAATTAGGGGAAGGAGCTCTATGGGGCATGATCTTAAGCACAAACAAACCCCAATGAAACTGACCAACCAAAACAGGAGGAAAAAAAACCCAGCAACAAACACAAACCCCCAACAGCAGCAAAAGAACACCAAGCCTTTAACTCTACTTGTTTGTGTAAGAAGTGGGCAGTTCCACAGCATCATGGTTTGTTTATTTATTCTTTTTTATTTTGTTAAGATCTAAACTTGCATGAGATAGATGGCACTCAGCATATTACGGTACATTTTTTTTGGTCAGACATTTCAGTTTTGGTGAAAGTTGTTATTTTGTTGTGTGAGACTTATATGCAATACATAATTTAAAAACAAACAAGCAAAACAAAAAACCCCAGAAGACAAATTTAGGCATGCAATTAGACAGTGTAATCTTGTAATCTTGTTTTATGTGTTGGGAGAGGATTTTTTTTAAAGCATGGTGTGTATTCTATAGCAGTGGTCACTTTCAGTGGAAATAAGATGCCATGCATTGATGGATAATGTCATAAAGGGTTAATTTCCAGAAGGAATCTGGTTTAGCTCAGACTTTTTTTGTTTTATCAAATTGACTGTTTGATTTGATGTAGTGATCTAATATGACCTTGATTAAATTAGAGCGAAAATGATGATGCAGACTGTTTGTCCTATTGACAATTACTACCTTAGGCTAGGATAGCAGTGAATTAACATCTTGCCCACATTTTGCAGGAACCTTGGGGAGGAATTAATTTCTCCTATTCATTTTGACCTTGCCAAGAAGGCAGTAACTGTTGCTGATTGTAAAGTTAGCCTGTTTCACCAGTTTAGAAATAGCTTCAGGAATTTGCTCAAAACGGTCCAAGACAGATGACCAGCTTGCCGTCAGTCTAGCAGTTTAGCAAGGACATAGGGATGTACCACAAGTCATTTATATTATCTGACCATTGGTTTTCCAGTCAACAACTGAGACTGGATACTCTTTATCCATCATCTCATACCAGCAGTTGGGGGCTGCAGCTACATCTGAGATTGTAAGTGGAAATTTGCTTTCTTGAACTGTCCCATGGAAAATTTAAGTTTTTGGGTTTTGCCCTATTTGCTGGAAACTACAGAGCCAAAGATGTGCTGGTTAGTGCTTTGAGAACTTCTACTTCCAGCCCAAGTGTTATGCTACTTTACAGCAATTTTTAGTGCAATGTAAAGCACTATAGAACAGTTCTTCCTCAGTAATATTTCATTGCTTGGCTTAAACAAAGCATTCAAGTTAATTGCCTGTGTCTGTTAGTGTTGATGGTTGTTGAATACTATTACAAAATTCAAGTTGTAGTTGGGGTTTGTTGCACTGAGGACTGTAAAGACCTGGATAAGGCAGTAGGTTCTATTAGAAAAGGATTTTCAACATAGTGTTTAAACTGTGTTTAAATCTTGCAATAGGAGCAATACATTTCACACTGTGTATGGCCACAACTGCTGAAGTTACAGGCCAGTGTAAGAGAATAATTTGCATGTAAATGGAACTCTCTGTAGGAAGCAACTTACATGTATGTGAAGAGTAGGGTTAAAAATGTGCAGAGTCCTATTAGTGTTTACATAGAGCACTGGTGGGCAGGAAAGCATTGCTGTTTTAATGGCAATTCAGTGCAATACAGTACATATTTAAGTCGACACAGAAAATGTTAAGTTTTTAGTACTGTAATAACTAAATGGGAACATGTGTTTGAATATCAAACTGTGTTTTTACACAGCTAAACAATTAATGTAACATGTAAATTGTCATCTCTAAGCAAGCATATAGATAGGCCTGTAGGAATGTCATGCATTGTATGTATGTTAGGGAGAAGAAAATGGTCCACATTACAAAATCAGGTATTATTATTATTTTTTTGCCTTTTCTGTTAAAACCAAGATTTCTCTCGTAAACCTGCCTACCAAGTAGACTTATGAGACTAGCACATAGTTCCTATCAGTTGCTATGGTTTTTCTTTTGCAGTGCTCTCAGTAGTACTTTAATAATAGATTCTGCAATGACTGTCTAATTTTATTTTTTTTTGGTCACAGGGCATAGTTGGAGCTATTAAAAAGGTATTAACCTAGCCTAGAACTGCTGGTTTTGGACATTGGGCATTGCCAAGTAGAGCTGGGATTTTAGCCATAAGAGAAAGGGGTGTATTGTGGAGACAAAGGACTAATTGCAATTACTTATAAGGGCATTGAATTACCATCAGTTACTGTATTCCTCTTTGAAAGAGACAAACTTGTTTGTTCCTTTTTGAACTATTAAATTTAGAACAATCCAAACACTGTTTGTTTCAAGGATGTTAACCTGGTGGCAGGTCTTCTTTTAAAAACAGTCATTTGAAAAAAACCCAAACAGTAGCCATTTTTCTTGTCAAATATTTGTTTTATGATGCATTTGAAAAGCTATCAAACTTGAGTTAAACTGCAACTATAGACATCAATAGTTAACAACTTGTGGTATTTTGTAAATAATTCAAGAGGCAGGTTTGTACCTTGTCAGTATTTCTGGAAAGCAACAAAACTAAAGAATTCCTGGGGAAAAAAAAAAAGTCAATTTCCTGTTGATGCTTGGAGGGGTGAATTCATGCCATTAGTTCAGTGAATATACTGGTGGTGTCTGCCTATTTTGAAGGCTGGTCTTCCTCTGATCTCACTGCATGCTTCCCTTTGAAACTGCAAGCACAGAAGTAGTTAATTTTGCCTTGTCATAAGCTAAGCAGTAACTCCCCATCTCTAACATTTACCTGAATGGAGAACTATTTGCTGTTGACAGAAGTTTGGTATGTAATAAACCCATTCTCTAATAGCGTGGCGGTCTAATTTCTTGGAGACTTGGAAGCTGCCTCTGCCCTGGGAAGGGAGGACTGGTAGGTCAGTTTGCAGAGACGCCAGCCAGTTGACATGCCCAGAACTCTTGGGTGAGCTTGGTATCATTCTGTCCTACTTCACTGCTGCACAAAGAAACTGCTCCAAATCAGGTCTCAGTCAAAGGGCAGACCTTACTCTTGTCAGAAACTTGCTCTCATGGGGAATGTAGAAGACGCAAATAATGCAGCATACTGGGCCTTGATCTGATCCTTCAGAATAGCTAATTTTTCACTCTTTTCACCCCGGAGGTGTGCATGTCTGGAAAGCAGCACCCTTTGTTTCTAACACCCTGGGCTGAAGCGTGAATATGATACCCTTTCCACCACAACTATGAGACGCCTCAGCAGAAATGAATGGATTTCAAATTTTCCAGTCTTAGAGTGGATTTTGGTTTTTGTCCAGAAAGGATAAATGGTCTGATGTGAGTGGCTTCTCAGTATCTCTAAAAATGAGTCCAACATAGTCTTCCTATAAACTACTTTCAGCCTTCTCTCCCTCATGTTCAATGCTCCAAAGTCTCATCTTAATCTAAGACCTGTAATTGCTTATCCACTCATGCTAAATGTGTACACTTAGCTTATAAACCCTAAGACTTCTTGCCTATACACTTAGCTAAGGTCTAGCAACATGAGAAGCACATTAAGAGCCTGCAAATATATTGAGGCACATAGAAAGAAAAGGTTCTCAGAGCAATGCAAACCCAGAACATCAATTTAGCGTTTCTCAAGCTTAGTAACAAATACAGGATTTGTCTACAGATGTCATCACTGGACACTGGAGGGGGGGAAAATAGCCAGATTTTCTCATTCCCTAAAATATCCTAATGAAACATTTGGTGGAATTTAAATAGGAAAACATTATGCTATGCCAGGAACAAGTCTTAAATTTCTTTTCATTGCATGATAGTGGTTATCAAAAGATGTTTGTGGTGTGAAAATATGTGGGTTCGTTTTGCTTAATTTTTTTCCCCCAAGATGATCATGTTGAAACTTGTGGTCCTTGCTAGAGCTGAAAAATTATTAAGCACTTTAGGAGACAAGCTTTTGTTTACAGTGATACAGATGGCTGGAATAAATTAGTGGACTCGCTAAAGAACAGCTCATTTTTAGTTTTAAATGCATTTGGCCACTTATCAAAGCTCACATGGTGGCCATTTTATGTTACTTATTCATCTATTTGTGCTTTACAATTCCATGCCCATAGGCTATGTCTGATAACAGTCAGAGCTTCCTCCTGACAGAATTTATAATTGTGTATCTCACACCTAAAGAGCATTGGTACTCCTGCACTGTGGCATACCCTGGGTTATCATATATAAGCAACTCTCTCTGAAGAGCACTGAGCATTGAAGAGTAAATCCAGTTGCAAACAAGCAGATCAGAAAAGCAGTGTACATCTTCACTACTGTATATGTTTTAAGTTCAGCATTTTCCCTAAACTGCTGAAGAAATGCATAAAGTTGTAATTATATACTGCAACATCAATGCTGCTATTTGGGCGAGGTAGTCAGAGCAAGCCTCCCCAAATTAAGTCTTGAATTCCAGTCCCCCTGTATTGGATTAGGATGATTGAGGACAAAGGATGGCATAGTTACTGCATGGCATTTCACTTAAGGACATTTCAGAAACAATACAGTCTCTCATACTTCAACTTCTGCACGTGTATACACTCGTTTCCTCCTCGACAGCAGTACAGTGAAGACATGCAGCACAGATGTCCTCAGAGTTGATGAACCTGGCACTGGAATCAGCAGTGTTACTTCTTTGAACTTTAATAGTGATTTGTCTTGTCCTGGAAAAGTCACCACCACTGCTACTATAACTCCTAGCATAAGAGAAGAAATCAAAATAAACATGAGAAGCTGTTGAGAGCCTTCGGAAGCTGCTTGCCACCTTCATAGCATTTTCTTGCTAATCCCACTTCTCTTGGACACTCTGCACACTGGATATATCACCCTTACACCACTGAGCTTGGCTAAGCCAAACTAAGAGGGCAGAAGCATCAAATAACTGAAGTGCAAGACTCTTCACTGTCAGTGAGGTGTTCAAAGAAAGCAAAAGAGCAACTTGGGTTCAAATCAGGTTTTTCCAAATCCTGTGAATTTGTCAGCCTTAAATGCAATGAGTAATCTGGATTGCTAATTCAGGTATTCAGATGCTGGGAGATTCCAGATGTGAGACTGTAACCATCACTTCATCAAAATGCAATGAATGAGGAACCTGGTCCTGGAATAAAAAAGAGGGTGGGATTAAAGAGTACCCATCAAGTTCAAGGTACAACTACACAGCAAATTAAAGTCTGGAATGTCTGTCTTTCTAGTGTTTGAACTGATGTGAATCAGGGGCAGTTTTGATGAAAAAGTGGAGAGCTGCTTGTACCATATGTCAGTATGGCCTCTAGGCTCTCTAATACATCACTGCCAGAATTTGAATGCTGAACTTTCAGAGTTTAAAGTTTACCCTTTAAACTCGCAGATTAACTACTGCAATGGCTGGAGGAGGAATCTTTTGTTTTAGATTGCAGGTTGTGTACCTGGAACCACTTGAAGGACATGACTTTTCTCACTGCCTGCTGCCCTGTCCTCCTTTGCTCTCCCAGTGAGGCATCCATTTCTGGTACAAGGCTGTTGATGCTCTGGTAGCAGTGAGTACGTGAAGCTTTTCTGAAAAAGTTAACATGTAATTATTTCTTTGGCACGTGAGCAAATTTTACCTGAAGAGTACAAGGAACAAAAGGTTAATGGCCTTAACAGCATTTCATGTCTGTAGTTCATTAGGTCTTTAGCATCACTCTCTGTTTCTGATGCTTTCAAAATCCTGCTGGGGGGAGAAAAAAATTAAAATCAGAGGCTTAGCACTTCATGAAAAAAAAGCTCAAACCATATTGAAGCTGTGTAACATTTCTCTTACTAAATTTTTTTATAGTTTTTTACTTTAGAAAAGAGGAAGGGCTTTTATTCTGATGAATGTTGTGCATGTCTTCCTCTTTCTGTCCATTTATTTTCTGAAACAAAGTTCAGCTACAAATGAGCTCAGTGCTGATAAAAGCACCATTTGCCACAGCTGAGAATCCAGAGTTCAGATGGGTGATTGTGGAAGGCCAGCACTCCTGAACTGCTGGGGAAATCTGGAAAGAGCAGAAGGGTGACATAGACTGCCTGACTGCTGTGGTTTAAAGGCAGTAAGCTGATCCTCAGGATAAATGTGGAGGAATAAAAACAAGAGGACCCATGAGTTGTAGGAGCATATGGTTAGGTCTCTGAATCCCTTTCTCTGACCTGTACTGCTTGGCAGAATAAGTCTTGCTCCATTTGTAAGGAAAACTACTTCTTTGAAATCCAAATGGCATTACTGTTTACGAGTTTCACAGGTAAAAAATCCTACAGGTGTCAGGTTCATTTGACTTGCTAGATTACATGGGGTAAACCAAGGATTTAGAACTTGCAGAACAAGAGAGATGTGTGTAATGGAGAGTTCAGTGCCTGCTGGTGGTATCTTCTAAAGTAAAATGCTCCTTTAGAACAAAGGGAGGTAAACTGTAAGTGGTTGGTCACAAAGCAGTTTATTATTTCATATACATGGAAATATTCTTTGTGAAAATGACTTTTGCCTAATGCACTTGCATATTCAAATACTGCTCTAGGTCAGGAACAAACACAGCCTAGAAAGCTCCCCAGCTGGCATCAGAGCCCACCGAGCTGCTCAGCAATGTCAATATTAGTGAAATGAACCAAAGACTTGGATTTGTTAGAGATAAGTACTAGCAATGCAGGAGATCCTGCTTCTGATTTTCCTGCCAACACTTTAACTGCTTTGCATGGGTGATTGTAATCAGCAAGAATTGTTATGCAATAGTGTTGAAGCAGAGACTTGAGAAAACACAGCTCTCACATGAGACACAAAAGACCATAACCTTATTTCTCTACATTTTACAAAGGAAAATAAAATCTCCATTGGGCATCTCAAAAGTGCTCATTTACAGAGATGGAAAGAATTAAAATAATTATAAGCTAAAGAAAAATTTCCATGACATTTTCTCTGGAGATGTGAAAGGAAAAGACAAGCCAATTCTCTACTGCACCCAAAGGGTCATCAGTGTCTAGAAGCTACTTACACTTTTCCAGGCTTTTTGTAAAGCAAATAGGAGTGGGAAGCCCTTTTTTTAATTCTATTTTTTCTTCTTTTAATGCTGTAATAAAGAAGGGAGAATGAAAGTTAACTGGATAAAATGTGTGCTATAAAGGATGTTGAAGAACAATCTGGGGTGTGTTTTCAGAAGGGGAGAAAGGAGCCAAGAAGTTGCGGGAGACACATACTGGAAAATCAAAAATTAGTCTTAAATTTCTCTGTTCTTGTACAAAGGGAATAAAAGGTATCATTTTGGAGACTCATAGGTGTGGCTACTTGAAAGTGCTCTCTAGAAACTGATATTACAGTGCTTGGCTTGTTTGGTGGTGGGTTTTTGTTTGTTTGTTTTTTTTATTTTCTTTCTTTGTTTGTTTGTTTTTGTGGCTTTGTTGTGGTTGTGCTTTGGGTGGCTGTTTGGGCTTTCCCTCCCCTCCCTTCAAGAGAATATTTGCTTTTGCTGATTTGTGATTTTTTTTTTTTTTAAACGTAGCAGGGAAGGTAGAACTTCTTTGCAGGCCTATGGCAGTGGGAATATTTACGTAGGGATACTGTGTTGGTGGCGTTGAACACCCGCGGTGTTAGGCAGGGAGGCTCCCACGGGCGGTGACCCTGCTGGCCCCGCGGCAGGGCGGCTCTGCGGGGGCGTCCCCCGAGCCGGCGGTGGGGTTCGCTGTGCCCGTGCGGAGCAGGGGAAAGGTTCAGGGACAGCCCGGGCCAGGTGTGCTGGGAGGGTGTGTGACCCTGGGAAGGGTCCACCCGTCTGGTGGGCAGGAGAAGGGGCCGCGGCCACAAGCGCAGCAGGGCTCCTGTGGTATTGCCATGACGTGGATAAACACCCAGGGTGATGCTTGGCCCTTTCCGCGCAGCTTCCCCTTCAGGCGGTGCCCGTGGGGCGAGGCACGGGGGCTCTGACGGCTGGGCGCGGACCCCGACCCTTTCCCGCCGGGACACCGCCCATGCCGGGCTCCCCTGCCCCGAGGCGGTGCTGCCCCTCGGGGGGCTCCGGTGCCCGCGGGTGCCCTGCCCGGGGGCGGTGCTGCCCCTCGGGGGGCTCCGGTGCCCGCGGGTGCCCTGCCCGGGGGCGGTGCTGCCCCTCGGGGGGTTCCGGTGCCCGCAGGTGCCCTGCCCCGGGGCGGTGCTGCCCCGCGGGGCCCGCCCGCCCACCGGGGCGTTGCTGCCCGGGCTGTCGGCTCCGCCTCCTCCCCAGCTCCGCTCCGTTCCACTCCGGGACTGCGGGGAGCCGGGGGAAGGCGGTGGCGGTGCGGACACCATGGCTCGTGTGCTGAGCCGGGACCCGGTGGACATTGAGGTACCCACTCGCCCTGCCGGGGCTGTCTCTAGAGGGGAGGGGGCTCTGGCCGGCGGCGGCGCCCGGGCTGGGAGCGCCCGGCAAAGTTTGGCGGCGGTCGGGGCCCCGGGGCCGGCCCCCTGTGCCCTCCTCGCCCCGGAGAGCGCCCGGCCGAGGGGTGTGGGGGGCGGCGCCCGGCGCCTCTCCTGGCACTCCCCGAGCCCCCGGTCCCCGGTGCGATCGGTGTCCCGGCTCCGGCACAGTTCGTGCGGGGCAGGGCTGCTCGGGGGCCGTGCACTGGTGAGCCCTCAGGCTGCCAGGCAGGTGTTCTCTGTCCCGCAGCTGCCTGTGGGCCGGCGGGGCCTCAGCTCTGCTCTGTCCCGCCACGGGCCAGGCTGAGCTCACGGGCTACACCCAGTCTCCTCGGACTAAAGCACTTGCGTGGAAGGCTGAGCAGGATGGCAGGTGTAGTACCCGTGCTGTAGGTGGCTTTCTGCACCTGGGACAACTCAGTGTTTTTGTATGACATTCCGTGCTACAGGTCTGGCTGGAATCTTGGAAGGAGGGTCCAGGCGTGCCCTGGTGCAAGGTGCAGCTGAGGTGGACTGTGTCCAAGGCTAGTGCAGTGGAACACGTGGTGAACTCCTGCCCATGTTAGGCAGGTCGCATGGCTGAGCTTCAAGGTTTCTCTTTCCCCAACCCTTCACAGGACCTTGCATGTGGTTGTAAACTTCAGCTCTTTGTGAAGAGTTTAGTAAAACAAAAACGACAATAAACCAACTTGTAGTTGATAGTCTTGTTCTTGCCTGACACAACTTTTTGTTGTGGTACACCTTAAAGAGTAAGATACTAAGTTTAGGCTGGGCTATTGCAGCTCATTGAGGGCCCAGTCATAATACACAAATGTGCACAGCAGCAGCTTGAACGCACCTCTAGGTCAGTTGTGACTGAATTTTATCATCAGTTCTCATTTGAGATTTTGTGTCCAGACCATTTCCTAACTGAACTGCTGCTCAAACCATGACTAATGTCCAGAAATGGAATGGGCAGGAAGAATGAACTACCATAGAAGTCTTTCTGATAGTTAGGGAGGCATTGTGCTATGAAATCAGTACTGTCTGTCTTGTACCAGCTCAGTGTTTTCAGAGCAGCCAATTTGGGATTTTTCAAGTATTGAAGTTAATATTTCTATGACAAAGGATTGATTTTAGTTGTGCAGGTTTTTGAATACTTTCCTCAAATTTTTTCATGCAAAATACTTCTTGGATTACATTGCTTTGCATTTCTAGATATATATGACTCAGATTCAAAGAAAAATATTATGATAGAATCATGTATTGGTACTACATGATTTAGAAAACTAGCTGATGGATTTTGAAAAGGCTAGTGTTTGCTTTACTCTGAGGTTGCAAATAGAAACTTTGGTCAGTATCTTCTTGTGTTTTTGTTTTCAGCAGTCATTTAAACTAGCAAGGAAATCAAGGCAGTCTGCTTCTTACCAAATGCATTGTCCTTTTCCCATCTCTCTGAATAAATTTAGTCATTGTATGATATGTGTCTCAGATGAATATATCAGTTATTGCTGATAATCTAATTGCAGACTCTGTGATGGTTCTTTTAGGTTTTTCCCCCCCTGTATAGGACTTTTTTTTTTTGTGTGTGTGTGTGGAAAGTAATGTCTTTTCAGTAAAATATATTTTATCTTTGCCTTTGAAGTAGGGACAGTGTGTGTTAGCTAAGTGTATCATTGTAGATAAATATTCTCACTAATTTGTTTGTTGAGTGGAGTAGTCTGTTAACATGAGCACGGTAGCACTACTTGAATGTTTTGGTCACTTTCTTGGCAACAGTATAAAAACTGAAAAAAACTTATCTCAGTGGTTAGTGTCTCAAATTCAAGTTCATGTAATTAAAATATTAAATATGATTTTTGAAGTCCAGGTGATACTTGATATTTTATTTAAAAAATTAAGGCTGGATAAAAAGACATGTCATTGGTTAAAGAAGAGCCGAGAATCTGGGCTAGAAGTAACTAAAATCACACCCAGTTCTCCAAGTTATTTTGCAAGAGAAAAATTCTGGGAAGCTGTCCCTGAGAAATCTTGTCCCCCTTGTTTGGCTCAGCCAGCAGCTTCAGCCTCTGAACCTAACTAAAGATAAAGAAATTACATAGCTAATCGTGTTCTAAAAGTCTGCTTTCCATATTGTGGAAGACTAGGTGTGTTGTGATTTAAATATATGGTCTTCTCCAATTTTATTTTTTTTAACACTACAACTGCTACAAAAATAACCCCCAAAATACCAAAACAAAACAATTCCCCTCCCCTCAACTGCTGCCAACTCCAAAACCCCCAACACTGCCTTTTTTTGAATACCGTCAACTGTCAGCTGCTAATATTTCTTGTATGCAGATACTCTAAGCAAAAGGAAAAAAAGCTTGTTCAAAAATAGCTAATGTGAAAGTACCTACCTTGGATTTATGGTACAAGGACTTGCCTTGGATTTTTATTTATTACCTTTCTAAATCTTTATAAGAATTTTGGAAGTCTACATTATGAGAGCAGCATTCCCTTTCTGACTTGTGATGTGAAACTATGTTAAATGTACATTCAAGATGCAGAGAATATTTACAGACTTAATGTAAACTTCCTAATGATACTTTTGGAAAGAAAGTCTTCCTTTTTTTGCCTTCCTTTTTTTTTTTTTTTTTTTTAACCTGATTCATTACTATCATTGTGTGTAAACCATATGTAATTATATCTATTGCAATCTTCAGGTTTCTTTGAAGAATTAAAACTGTCAAATCAAGTACTCTGAAATTAATGAATGGCAGAACTGTCAAGTGTCAAGTAGAATCATGAATGACCTTGAGTATTGTTCTCTGTGTTCTGTGTTTTCCTGACTGCAGTCCAGTGTTTTCTCTGCAGGCTCTCTAGTCATCTTATTGGGTGGTGAACACTTTATAATTCTTTGCCATCCGTACTACAGCTAGTGAGAGTAGGTCTCCCAGCCTTCCTTGTTAAGGGCTGCTTCTCAGCAGAGCAGAGCTGCTTCGCCACACTGTCACAAATTTGAAGCACTGACAGTAAATTAAAACCCATCCCCCCAACATAACTTAGTGTTAAACAGTGTTATCCTTCTTACAGTAGGTAGAAAGTATGTTGGCACTTCACAGATCTCGCCTTCCTTCTAAATCATCTGTTGCACAGTTTAAAGGGGAGTTGGGTGTTGATGAATAGGTAATTGCTGGACTAGCAGCTGGGTACCTCAAATGCTGTCACAGATGTTTCCACCCCAGCACTGACACCAGAAGTGAGAATAAAGTGAAAGGTGTGAAGGGCTAGAGCCGTGTTCTGAAAATACAATCTGGGAATTGTCTGAGAATTATATGGGTAAATTTGTGTCACTTTCACTTACAATACAATGAACATTGTCACTGTAACTGTGTCAAGCTTCCTCTTAATTTAGTTTCAGAAATTATAGATCGCTCTTAAGCCATGTATTTTTATTTTGGAAGTCATGAAATTAATCCAAGTAGCTTTAGTTGGTATTACTTTGGAAAGCTAATATTTTCTGTGCTTCTTGTACGCTGTGCTCTTACTTCTGTGGTGATGTAAGCTGTAGGGATAAATAAATTGCCGTTGCCTATTGTGCACAAAAGCTTTACAAACAAGGTTAGCTTCCGGGTGAAGAGAAGTGTTTCTTAAGGACCAGACTGTGCCCATTGGGTGCTGACCTTAGCGAAGGATGTAGGAGGCTCCAAGAGTTCCACAGTGCTTAGCAGGCATGTGTTGGTTGATTTTGAGTTCCTTCAGGAGCAAGTTATACACTGCTGTCTGAAGGTCACTAATGAACGTGGAATGAAATTATAGGGTATTTGAGCAGCTCACTAAGGGTACAGACAGCACACCTGAACTCAAAGGATACAGCTGGTTCCAGGGTCAGTTAGGGAAACAGAACTTCTTGTGCTTCCTGCTGCATGTAAAGGCCACCAGGGAAGTGCTCCTAAGCCTTGAGGAAGCCTTGTTGTACAGCCTGTAGTTTCCATATTGTTTGAAGTAGCAGGTTTGATAGCAGTGGTGGTTCTTCATTCCCTGGGATATGTACCTATCACGTACTACAAAGTGTGGGCTATGACAGCAAAGTAAGCAAGTTTCACTTTTGTTGAGTTTATTCTTCTCTCAGTACAAATGGGTGAGAACAGTGAAAGACTGCAGGTAGAAAGGTATGTCTGAGAGCTAAGTTTGGTGTGCTCAAAGGGGGATGCAGGGCAGGGATTTAAAAATAGAGTACTGTAAAAACACAAGAAACCTCCAGCAAGATAGCAGGGAATTCTACTAGTCAGCATGGCTCACAAAACTGTCAGGCAAAAGTTATGTGAATGAATAGCTGAAGCTAGCTTTCTTTGATCTAGACTAAACTTGTATTTTTAAAAGCCCCAATTATTACAGTGTCTCTCTCTATTGTAGATACCTATTAGTTGTTTGAAGTTCCATAATGAAGCTTTAATATATAGGATGTTTTTATGCTACTGCTTTATAGCTTGTTGGGGTGATCAGATGGCTGTTTCAGATTGATGGCTCTGTCTTCCTAGGGTCATTTGACAAACAATCAGTGAGAAAACAAAACTTCCTGTTTAGCTGTTTTTGTTTAATGAATTTCTCAAGCCTTTTCATTGTTTTAGAGGTTTTATTGTAGTAAACCCTTAGCTGAGGGAAACAGCAATTATAGCATGATTGCTAAGACCTCATGGAAGATTATGGATCACAATTACCATGTCTGTTTTAGGCAATTGAACAATATGATTTACTCATCAGGTTAAAATTTGATCTGGCAAGTAAGAAGGAAACTCTTCTGTATGAAATGTTTTGTCTTTTTATGTTTTAAATTCAAATCCTGTTGATACTCAAGGAGTTATGTATGGTTTAGCCTCCACTGCTGTTAGTCTGTGAGACTGTAGCAGTGAAATTTAGTAAAGTCCTACAAAATAATTATGCTGGGGAAAAAAATAGACTTGTGCTTTTCATTTTCCTTCAACCTTGAATTTTAATGTTACTTATGAGTTCAACTTTTTTCACATTCTTAAAATTCTACTCTTTTTCAAGAAGGTCTTTCAAATAAGCACAGCTATTCCCATGTCTTCTCATGGCTGGACATTATGAGTAGTCCCTGACGTTAGCAAATCTGAAAATGAGACGGAACTGAAATTCATTTTCCTTTTAGTTACAGAAATGTATTTCATGAGTATTTTATGTTGCAGACCAAACTTGAATTTTATTCTTTCCCCTGCGTAGTGTTACATCTTCTAAGAAAGTAAAACTGCATGTTGGTATAGGAAGCGGAGATCCGTAAGGCAGGATTTTGCCCATCAGCTATGATGAGTGCAGTGATGCAGGGCAGTCATTTGAGATTCATTTGAAGGGGTGCAGTTTTAGCAGCAGCGCAGATCTTGCACACTTTTCAGTGCAGCCCAGAGGGGTGTGGCTGTATCTGATGGACTGGGATTTTCTTGGACTCAAGACTGCTTAGCTCTCTCCTTCGTACCAGCCAGTGTGTGTGCATGGTGAAGTTTGTGCTACCCAAAGACATAAACTGCTGCTTTTAAAATTAACACTTGTAAAATATTCCACTTTCCATCCTGTCCTATACCATTTTGTCAGTGTCAGTAAAATGACCCAGGGAACACAAATGTAACTGGCACTGAGTTGGGAACACACTTCTATTTAAAATACTGAGAAAAGCTGAAATTTCTGGTGGCTGCAGACAAGCTGGATTGAATATGTCCTGTTTGTTCTGGCTATGCTAACCCTTTGACAGCACAGAGTTCAAATCAAAAACTGCTTTCTCTCCCTCCCTTGTTGCCTGGCAACCTCCCTCCTCTTATTAGCATATGATTTCTAGTCCTTTTTTTATTTCATCAGTACAGTGTTACACGCACTGCTCCCTGCCCTGTGCTGTTGCCTTTGAGAAGAGCAGGATTTGTGACTTTATATAAGACTTCGGCAAGTATGTGATTTGGCAAAGAAATCAAACATTTGGAATTAGGATACCCTTGGCCATAAATGCCTTATCAGAAGCTCAGAGGGTGGTGTTTGTGTGGGTATGTTTTTCAAAAGTCTTTTCATTTTCATTTGCTGTCGTTTTTATACTAAGGGCAGAATTCTTGCAGCACAGCACAAATCTCTGGCAACTTTATATTTGCGGAGCATCAGTTTGTGAAATGTGCTAACAGAGATTGGCTACCCACATCTTAGAGGGCGTTTTGTCCTCTTGGTCTGTATGCAGTTCAAATGCAAGGCCATAATTCAAACTGTTAATTTTAAAAAAAATCAGGTATATCCAGGTCAAATTGTGATTGGGAAAGAAAGCAACTAAAAAAGTGGAAGAATTGAACTGAGTTTCTTCTCGTAATAATGTTTCTTAGATGTAAGAACTTCTGAATTGGTCAGGTGTATTCTTTTATGAAATAACAGGTGATTCAGGCAGGGTTATAAGTGTTACTTTAAAATGCATTCCCCCTCCCCCACCCCCCAGCTCATAGACTTGCAACTACAGCAAAATAGTAATTTTTTTTTGTTTTTATTGCATATGCCAAGGAACATAGTATTCAAGTGGGCAAACTTCTTTAAGTATGATTAGAAAAAAGCAACAGTAACAATGAAAATCAGAATACATAGTGAGGAAGAATGCCAAAGCAAGTACATTTGGGGATTATATAGAAGAAGATATGTAAAGGAGTTTTTTATTAATATTATCCAAATAATAAATTACAAATTAAATAACCTACTTTTTCAACATTCTTGTTTTCTTATGCTATGGACTGAGTATGGCAATTTCACTTTGTTCCTCTGGCAAAATACTTAAACCTTCCTGTGAAACAGCTGGTTTCTTTCCATGACTGTAGATACCTCCCTAAGCCAATTTTGAGTGTTTTTAGATCTTGCAGAGACATCACCATTTGAAATTGGAGTAAGCCCACCTATGAAAGTATTTTGTTTTTAATAATGGTTCTAATATTTATACATACCCTTTCAGAAAGCATTATTAGTATGATAAATATTAATATATGTAATGTCTGTATTTTGTTTGTAAATTTAAAGTGATAAACATAATGAAGTCCTTGAAATGCCAAACTTTCATCTCTGCTCAAGCCAAGGTTTAGTTTCATTTTCAGTATGGCATTTGCTGCCTGAAGTGTTACAAGTGACTTGACCTTAAAATTATGTTTGTTTTAGTTCATTGAAATGGTTGGCCTTTCCAGTTCAACTTGACACCAACAGTGCAAATGGGAGAAGGCAGACATGCTTGCCTGTGACTTTATTTGAAAGCAAATTAAAAAGTTATTTAGGCGATGAATCTAAATATTTCCATTTAGATGGGGTGGTAGTCATCAGTTAAAGGCAATCATGGTGCATTCTGACATTTTTATTTTGGGTTCAAAAACCATTATATATGTAATTAAGGAGAGAAATGTCCAGGCAGCCAAAGTGTCTCATTCACATGTCTTGTTGGTGTGTGTGGGTTTTTTTAATAGATGTACCTGTGCATACCACTTTGAGACTGCAGAAATGAGGTAGAAAAATTGAAAGCTGCTTTGAAAGTTTGATGTTAGTTAATATGTTCTTACTAAGGATGCTCTTCTTTCAAGTATTAGTTGTACATGCAATATCATTACGTTTATTCTTATTGTGGAGATTGAACTCTGTGCTGTTTTCAGATAGGTTGTTGTAGTACTGTTATTGTTTTGGTTTGACTCTTGGCAAAATGCCAACCACTTCCCAATGTGACAGAGTTTCAGTTAAAAGAAG
>JAWWEU010000005.1:18356722-18410238 GCA_035583155.1 Acropternis orthonyx | reverse complement strand
GACCCACAGAAGTGGGGCCTAGCTAAAACTAAAACCTTAATCTGAGTTTTTTGGGATTTATCAAACCCATCACAAGTACCTACTTCATTTCTTAATATATTGCTGAACATTTGCCTTGTTTCTTTGTTGTGGTTTTATTAACTATGCTCTGAGAGGCCTTATTTAAATTGAAACTTCTGTTGGAATGAAAAGTCCTGGCCGGGTGTTTTTCAGTCCATGAGACATTTGACTGATGTGGAGAGAATGAAGCAGGCTGCTGTGTAGCAGGTGCATCACTGAAAATTGGGGTTTCCTGAGATGGAGTTGTTTTGTTGTGCTGTAGAGTCTGCATGGGGCTGTCTACTCAGTCTTGAGAGAGGACCTCATACTGCCCTGTTGCATGCTTGTCAGTTGATTAAGGAATGATAATATGGTGCTCTGAAGGGAGTCCTTTGCAGTCTTGGAGTGAAAGGAGAGAAGGCAGGACATGTGCTTCTGGGTGAGGAGAAAAGTACTGATAAATATGTGGAGGAGAAATAAAATATGCCTTGCAAGCAAGCTATTACCGAGTTTAATAATCACAGCATTTTTCCATACAACCATTGCCCTGTTAGTATCTATACTAACATCTTGCTCATTATAAAATGCTTAGGTTTGCCTTGATTGTGAAGGGCATTCTATGAAACCCAATTCTATTCTGCTCTTAACAATAAGCTGACTACCCTTCCATCCAGGCATGTCTAGCATCCATGCAAAACTCCAGAATTCATTTGTGAATATAGGTAGAAGTGTTACAATAGGCTATTAAGAATGTAGACCCATAATGTGAGTAAAGAAGATTGTAAGTATGAAGAGAGGTTTTACACCTGGAAGTTATTATAGTTATTTAGATTGAGTGAGAATAATAACCAATTGTTTTCTAAGATGTATGACACATTTATGAAAAACCTTGAAGGATAAATGGATCTTTTTAGTATGCTACTTCCACAAAGGACTCTATGAATAAAATAATAGTGAGAGAACTCTCAGTGGATGCTGAATACTGCTAATTGATGAAATTATTACTTATTACACTGCAACTGAACTCTGCTTAGAAACACTATTTTCAGTATGATTTTTTTGAAAATGACAGCTGAAATGTAAGAGGCTTTGTATTGAAAGTGAATGGTGATAATTTCTTGATATCTTTGAAATGAAGGATATTTCAATGACAGTTAAAACTGAGAAAAGTGATTTTTTGTTTTTAAGTACTTAGATCATGGAATATCACTATGGAAATAAAATAAACTTTTCTGAATTCAATAAAGTAGTCTTAATGTGAATTTATGAGGCATTTAAAAATAACTTTAAGTATTCTATAATAAAGCACTGAATTATTTGTGTCAGCAGTTTTCATATTATGCCACATGTTAGGGTTAAAAATGCTGTTTGTGAGGTAGGGTGTAGCTTTCACATTAAAGAAAACTCTAATTCTAAATTAAATCAGTATTGAAGAAGTACTCAGTGACTTACTGCTCAGGGCAAAAATGGGAATGAGTACCAGATTTCCCTTTGGTTTAGTATTGATGAAATTAAAGCTTGCTGTCTTTCTGTGTGTGTCTAGTTAGGTCTATATACTAACTCTTAAGGATTGTTATTAGTAATTGGCATGAGCATCTGTGCTCAAAATATCACGTGTAGTGTAATGTTTTGGAATATAATTACAGGTGAATATGAGAACTGATTTTAGCTTTAACAAGTCTGTTCATCAGTTCTAGAGTTATATCACCCTGATAATCCTGGCAATCTTCAGAATGAGAGGAACAAAGTAGGTTTTTGCAAATTCACGCACACACTTGCGTGTGGATGTGTGTGTGTTCTGATAACAAGAACACAAGATGGAGATTAGAGGTGGTTCCCAGAACTCTGCTTCCATTCTAAAGCTTTGGTTGATATTGCCCTTTTTTCAGTTCCAATTGAAAATGCAAAATCTAAAAGATTTTAGTAAGCTCAAACGTAGCTTTTCAAAACAGATGGAAGTGAGAAAGTGACAAAAGAATTGTGAAGAAAAAAAAAAGCAAACAAGATAACCACAACAGAAGCTGTTCTAGAATGCTGGTGATAAAATGCAGAAATGAAAGGAATACAGAACAGAAAAAAATAAAAATATTACCTCTTCTCAAACTATCTACAGTCTGACTAAAATATCAGCAGTCAGCAGTAATGAATACTATGGACTACTGAAGGGCCAGTTCTATTTCATTGGTATAGGATATGGTAAGAAATAGTTTCCAGAAGTCTGTAGAATAAGGACTGCTTCATAAGTAAAGCAGAGTAACTTCCATGCTGCTAAATCTTGGCACCAGGTGAGGAGATAAGATGAATTGATTTAGTAGTATTTAGCTTAAAAGCAAAGTTAGATAGTTTTTAACTCCCAGCATAAAGTTCTCTGTGCACTTAATGAGCCCTTCATGAAAAATACATAAGCAGTCTTCAGAGTTGGGTCAAAATTCTTCTAGTGCTGGAGCAGTGTTCTTACCATGTTTGCTCTCTGATTTGCTTTTATAACCTTAGCTGAACAGTTAATCAGTTCAACTTCATCCAGGTTTGCTGTCCATCCTGTGCAGTGCAAGGCAGGAACATGGGGATGAGGGTCTTCTCATTCTAAGGAGACTCCAGTAACAATTAGACTATTACACAAAAGTGCTTGTTCTTGTAATTACCTGTGACTCTTCCCCCTTTTTCTCCCTGTTTCGAATGAAAGCTAGGGAAGTCATGTATTTGAGTAGAGGTGTTTAAACTTCAGTAATTTCAGGCTGAGCACTGTCATCATAGAGGCATGCCTGTGGAAGGCTGCCAGTTGATGTGTAAGCTCAGGAGAGTGAGAGAGAACAACTGTTGCGGTTGTGTATGTCTTGTCTATTCTATGTTTTGTCACACTCAGTGTGCCCTGCTCGCCATACTGGCAGGGGTGAATCCCTTCCTAGGTGCTGTAAGAAGATCCTTAATTGTGCACTGAGCTTTCACTTCTGGAGTTAGTCACCTCCCTTACTTACAAAATTCACTGATCTGTGAATGTAGGAGCAAACAATAGCTAAAAGAAGAGCTGGCCTAAAGTCAAGTGGAAGGAGCTCAACATGACTTGGCAGTGTGTGCCTGCAGCCCAGGAAGCCAACAGCATTGTGCGCTGCATCTAAAGAAGCTTGGCCAGCAGGTCGAAGGAGGTGATTCTCCCACTCTACTCTGCCCATGTGAGACTCCACCTAGAGTACTGCTTCCAGCTCTGGGGTCCCCAACATGAAAAGGGTGTGGACCTCTTGGAGCCCAGAGGAGAGCCAGAAAAATGATTGGAGGGCTGGAGGACATCTCCTATGAAGACAGTTTGAGAGAGTTGGGGTTGTTCAGAAAACAAGGCTCAGGAGAGACCTTAGAGCAGCTTCTACTACCTAAAGCAGGCCTACAAGAAAGCTGGAGAGGGACTTTACAAGGGCATGTAGCAGTAAGACAAGGGGATTTGGTTTCAAACTGAAAGAGGATAGGTTTAGATCAGATATTAGGAAGAAATATGAGAGTGGTGAGGCACTGGCACAGGTTTCCCAGAGATGCTGTGGATGCCCCATCCCTGTAAGTGTTCAAGGCTAGATTGGACAGGGCTCTGAGCAACCTGGTAAAGTGGAAGGTGTCCCTGCCCATGGCGGGGGATTTGGAATAAGATGGTCTTTAGAGTCCTTTCCAACCCAAACCATTCTGTGAGGTAAAGACTAAATCCACATTTCTGAAGCTGTCAGGCACAGAAGAGCAGGAAGATAATTAAAGCACTTATAGAACAGTTACCTGGGTACTTTGCATAATTTCTAAATGATATTACTTCTGTTGCTCTGCAGTACGTGCTGCTGCTCATGCCAAACCACAAACAAAAGGATGCTGATCTGAGACAAGTATTTGTTAATATTTCCATCCTAATTGAATGATAGCTTTGTGATCTTGTATCTTGTAGTCTAGGAAAGAATGCTTTGACCTTATCAGCTCCATGGGAATTTTATTTTTTGAGAAGTCCAGTACTTTAATTTTTGTGCTGAAATCCATAGCTCTAGAATCATTACAATATGTTTATGGGAGAAATACTTCACTATAATTTGAGAAAACCTTACAAATGATAAAAATAATAGTTCTTCCCTGTTCAGAGGTCTCACATTAGAGATGCAATTTTGCTTAATAAGTAAAAGAGTTGGAAAATAACGCTACTACATACAACTCCCTTTATAAAGTATTTTAAAAATAAGTTTTCTGTATAAGCATGGGACAAAGTATGATAGATCAGAATCCAAATGTTTCCTGGCACATTTTTAGACTGGGCAGCCTAATCTGGTTATCCAATTTTTTTAAGAGTATTGCCTCTGCCTCCATCCCACACTTTCATCAGTATTTAATGTCAATAAGATTTAAAATAAAAATTGTAAGAGTGAAGAACTCCAAGGAATTCCTTTGTATTTCCTATTATCATTGTATGTTCCACTGTTATCTATAATGCATGTGATTCCCCATGTATTTACAAAATGTCACATTTCCTTCCTTCAAGATGTCAGCATCACTGTGTGCTTTTGCAAAAGAAGACAATGACATTTGAAAAGAAAAACGGAAACTGGCAACAGTTTCCTCTTGCCTTACTTGCATAGGTTGTCAAATTCTATTGCTTGAAAATTGACTGTGCTTTGTGTTTTGTTGTTTGTTTGGTTTTTTTCCCCCCCAATTATCAGACATTTAATAATATTTTAAAATGGTACTTCACATATCAGACCCATATTGTTATTGTGTACAATTAACAGATCCTTCACATTTCCATTTTACTTCTACATGCTGGTTCTTTTTTCCCCCTTTTGATTAGGATGCTCTGATGTATATAGGAAGTTACTAGAAAATCAGTAGTTCCATTTCCAGTTTTGTATGTTACAATTTTATTAAACAGTTGCTACTGAAAGCTTTGTAGAAATTTGCACACTAGTTGCACAAAGATAAATTTACTTGTTATTTTTTCATGTTGCAACAGATTTAGAATGTCAGTACTGATAGATAGTTGGCATGTTCTTGGAACAAATACAAACATTCACATGTGTTTTAGGCACTGAATGTACTAGATCTTTTGGATATATATTGTCACTCTCATCCTTGCATTTCAAGTTCATTTATTGGACTTTAGAAATCACCTTTTAACCAAGTTCTCAGAACATTGCTTTGCTCAGCTTAAATTAGTTCCACTGATTTTGCCAATGATTAAACTTAAGCTGTAATAACTTTGCTAATTTCTGTCTTGTGATCAAAAGTTAGTAGAGCATTCACCTGTCATAAACTGACATGTCTCTAATGCAAGTTTGGGTTTTAGTTAAGCAAGCACCTGCAACTGAGGGTCCAATTGGGAGGTTGAATTATGGGGATAGTGGCCTATTTTTGGTTTTGGCACTAAATTTGTTTTCAAAGGCAACTAAGCTTGCCTTCTCTTGCAGTCTGTTTGTCTTGTAGAAAAATAGAAGTGAGGTGTAAATGTATGTGTATGATAATGATCCTTTTTACTGTGATCCTTTCATTAAATGACTCTCCGTATGAATGAGCAGTTACTAGATGACATTTGTATTCCTCATGTAACAGAGCAATTTGATGTGCAAGCAATTGTGGCATGGATCAGTTTTATAGTGAGGAAACCAAAAACTTGTGTTAAGCCTGTGATGCAAATTTAATATTTTATGAAGCTTTAAGTTTTGATTTATCAAGAAGGAATATATTTTTGTTAGGAAGGTGAAAAAAGGTAACTTCGGGTATAGTGGGTTTCACAAACTATGGAGACCATGCATGTGCTTACTTCTAACATAACAGCATTCATGAAGTTAAGAATCAAGATGGTGACATGAGTTGCTCTGGTGTTGTGGTGTTTGTGTTTTTTTTTTTTTTTTTACTTAGCCGTTTGACTGGATGCTTAAAGACTGCCCAGTTAGAGAAATTAAAGTGTAGAAGGATAGCTTCACCAAATTAAAACCTTCTGTTTTTAAATTGTAACTGAAGTATTATTTTAGTCAACAAAATGAATACATAATAGTGAACTCAGCTCTGAGTAATCTATAAGAGCTGTGCTCAGCCACATCTACTCTGAATTCATTATATGTAGGCTAATATTTTTGGATGTGATGTATTGTTTATAGTGTGAAAACATGATCTTATCACAGAGTAGGATGTCCCAGGAGAAGCCTCAGAACTGCTCTTTTGGTATGGTGAAATTTGAGCCTGCTTTATGCTGTATGGTTTTGATGTATATGTGCTTGTGTTAAATACATGAATAATTCACTGAATACTATTACTACTTGAATACTTAAAGAAAAGCATGGAGGGTGAGTATTCACTTTAGTTTTCCCTGTGAGGGTCAAGGCACTTCTGCAGAGATTAGTTGTGTCAAGGAGGTAGCATGCAGAGTTTCCAGCAGTGTAATTTACCACCCAGAGCTCTTCCCATAGAGGAGAGTGGTTGGTATCTAAGGGAAACAAGTAACACTTCTTGTTTTTTATCTTAATAAACCTCTTAGAATTTACAGTAATACCTAGTAAAAATGCATTGCTGAGTTAAAGAAATCAAGCTCTTAATCTGAAAGTTAAGGTATCAACAAGATTAGGTAAACCAAGTTTAGGGTTGTATAATTTTGCTACTTTGTTAATCTGAATGCATTAACTTTGCTTTTGTAACAGAAAGCGTGTGAGGTATAACACACTTTTGTTAACTTAAGACATACTAACTAAGACTATCCTGACTTTTGTGAGAGTGATTTAGAAAACTGCTCATTTTCTTATAACTTAGTATTTACATACTGTGGAGATATCTGAGGACCTTGAAAGTCTGTAGTGGTAAATCTGTTTTGAAAATATCATTCTCTAAGTATCTAGTAATGGATCTAGGACTGCACCTCTGGGATACTGGTATGCTATGATGGTATTACAGGGTAAATGGTCTTACTCTCCCTACATATTAGAGGCTATGCAAGGAATGCAAGAAACCAAAGAGGTGTTGGTTCTGATATAGCAGCAGTATATGTGGAAATGTAGAGAGGAAGATGTAATATTTAATTGCTATGCTAACAGCAGTGATTTGTCAGTGTACAGCTAGCCTATGCTTATCACAAGATCATCCACTAGCCTTAGTTCTTTCTCTTTTTTGAGACTCTGAGTTTGTGTGGCTCAAAGAAGAAATTAGTCTTGTCATTAAAAGTTGGGTCTTTTTCCAGGTGTGTTTGAGCTCCTCCTGCCCAAATGCACATCAGGATTCAGGGTCAGACCTCAGTCCCTTGAGCCTGTTGGCTTCTCAGTCCCTTTTTTATAGGTGGCTGCAGTGCTGCTGCTCTTCTAGCACTGGTTCATAGGCTAGTTGTCTCTCCAAAGAAGTGGAGCCTCATATTCCAGCTCTCTGGACTTTGAGGACTCTGGTTTGTAGCTATAATAATAGTGTAAAGTGCTGTTTCTCAGGCATGGACAGAAAGGACCACATGGAGAATTTATCCTTATTGAAAGAGAAGAGAGTCGCACCACTTCACGCTATGATATACTGCAATAAAATGGGTTTGCAGTCAGCTTGTGACTTTGCTCACACGTGCAGCCATTTGTGTCAGTAACAGAAAATATGTCTGGTAATATAAAAAAATAATTCTTTGGAGGTTTCCCAAGGATTCTTCAAAGGCTGACCACAACATTCCCCTGACATCTGTGCTCATTTCACATTTCATTGAGCTTTCTCTGGCCTTCATTGCCTCACAATTAAAGCAGGCATGAACTACTGTGAAAGCAGTCATTTCACCTTTTTGAAATTTTTGGATGAACTCCTAAGATACGTTATCATCCATGTTATATAAATTGTTTGTAAAGATTCTCTTCAGATCTTGAGTAAGGAAATACACATTTGACACAAGTATAAATTTATGGGATATTTTGTCATACATAAGCATGGGGGAGAAAGTCACAGTGTTTTCTCATATTTTTCAATAATGAAATATAACATAGAGCTGGCTTCTGGAAGACTTGACACCATAGATATTTATTTTTTTAAAATCTTGTTTATCTTCTGGTGTTATAAGCTCTCCTATGACTAGAACTTGCTTTTGCTGATTTGGCAATGAAACTTTCACTTGTGATAGAGACTTTACATGGTGCATAACAGTGCATCTGTTAGTGCTTTCTGCAGCTCTCCAAGAGGCAGAGTAGGATATGAGAAGTAAAATGTTAACTAGGCAATTGAAATTAGATATTAATAGAAAGAGTTCCTGCCTCGGCCATCTTTTTCTTTACTGACGTGATTTTTAAACACTGGTTGTTATTGTGGGTCATCTAATCTTGTGAAAACAAATACTTCTATCTTGAGTTCTTCGGCCTTTTATTGAGTAACAATTATAAAATTAGTTTTATATTCAGATATACTAGAAAATACCAGTGGAAAAGCCCCAGGTACTTGTTTCTGTCAGTGAATTAACACTTGCATAGCTTTGAAATTAATTGTTCAGTATGCTCATTACTCTTAAAAAAAATAAATATGTTCTCATTATGTTCACTTGGTGAACATATGTGTCTTGCAATACATTTAATGTTACTTGCTGTGAGGGAGATTACAACTCTTTTTAAGGAAATTGGGTAGATTAATGGAATGGGGTGGGTTAAATTGTTCTCCACATGCATTCCCTAGCATGCCTAGCCTACTCCTGAATTTTAATTGATGTATATAAAAGAGTTTAGCTTAGGAGCCTCTGTGAAGCAACTGGAGTAAATCAGTGTATTGCAGAGACTGAGCTAGGTAGATGTGCTGTACACTAAAATAAAGAAAACAATGCATGGGACCATATTTTATGCCTGTGATCATAGTCTGTGTGTGAACAGTTGCATTTTCACCAGTTTCATTGTGACTGTGTATTGATCTGTGGTGAACTTCAGTAGATGTTTTGGGGCTGTTCACAAGAAACTTCCCCAACAAGCTAGGGAAAGTGGACAGAACCCATGAAACCTGGAAATTTTTACCTTGTCTTGTTAAGAAGCTTACACAGTTGTAGTGCTGCAACCTGTGACAGAGCCTGCAGATAGATTTCTTTTTTTTTTTTTCCCTGATCCTTATTTTGACTTTGAGTTACCAATAACAAAGATGAGGATTACTAAGGACTAAATACTTGTGGTACAACTTACTGGTACCAGTAGGAGGCTTTCCAGAAGAAGAGTAATCTTTACTATTGAATTTTTTCCAAACTTACTGTTTTGAATGAGAGATAACATCCACATAAGCAGAACACCTTGCTAAGATTGCTAGTTTGTGGGAGGAAAAAAAATAGATTTTACAACATAGTGCTTTAAAGAAAAGCTTTCAAAATTTGAATTAATATAGTATTTTACCAAGACAACGCTAGACTAGCAGGACTTTTTGATGACTGCCTTGAAATTACTGAAGTCCCACTTGTCATTTAAATTGTACTGTTTTTCCTAACAGCATGCCCTCACTGCCTGCCTCCCCTATCCCTGTTGGCTTTGAAACAGTCCCATAAGCATAGTGTTTCCATAACTTTATATCTTATTTTGCTGAATGTGCATTTAATTAAGAATCAGATTTAATGGCAATACCTTCTGAATTCAGGAAAAGAGTGGATTTATGAGATGGGGATAAAATGTCGTGTGACACTTTTAATGAAATTAAAAGTGAAATGAAATGCCTTTATCAGAAGTCTGTTGCATCACTATAGACCATGTGCCAAACCTGTCTTGATTTACTCAAAAGTGCTGTATCAGAAACAGGACTTCTAACTGGAGGGTGCATTCTAATCTGAATGACTGCTTTGAAATAATTTATTTGCAGTAATATTAATTCAAATTCTTGAAAAATTACTCACTGTCATATAACATGCTGCTTTAAAACTTTTACAGCCTTTTCATTAATAGATGATAGCAAAAATTAGAGTCAGTATTTTTTGCATAGACTTCTTAATCATACCATTTAAAGTAGAAGCTAAGCAATAAACATCTAATGAACAGCTTATGGTAAGTTTATTCTCAGAACAGATCAACATAACCATTTATCACTAAATTCTCAAAATTTAAAAACTGTAGCTATGACTTACACATGCTAGTCATTCCCAGTGTACATTACATTTGACTGGTTTGTTGCATTTTAGGGTACTTGCAACCTTAATCAGTATCTATTAGTCATATAATAATAATATAGTATGTTCCCTTCTAGAAGAGGATGTATTCAGAAATTGAACCATTCTTCTCTGTGTGGTAGCTTATAATAAGTGTTGTCTTTTAAAAGACGTGAAAGAAGTCACTGTCATGGGTTATTATTAAAGGAATTCCTTAAGGTAATTGTATTGAGGGAGTCATCTGCAAGATATATTGAGTTGTGTTCTGTAGACAGGCCACCTGGCTTTCTTCCAAAAGTGAAGTCTTCAAAATAATCTATGGAAGTAATGAAAGAAAGTATAATTCTTTGGTGGTGCCCATAATCAGTGTTGTGCAAAGCTGCAGGCTTAACTCTACTGTGCATATTGTGCAGCTGTGCCACAAGTCACAAACTCAACACGGGCTGTATGGGGGTGTGTGTGTACTTACTCATAGCCCCATTTCTTTCTCCATCAACAGCGTACCTAAATAGATTTCTACAGAAATGCAGAAGTGTTATATTCTGATTTGAAGCCATTAATGATACTTGATTTATACCTACTTAATTTTAAATGAAATTAATGGCCACATTTATGTAAAACTGTAAAGATACAGCTCACAGGTTCTGCATCACTATACAAAGAGCATCTTAATGTGGAATCCAAAGTTCACAGTACTTTGAAAAGGGATGTATTATGTACCTGCATCCTCTATAGGAGAACTTGAGTCTTGCCCTTTCAGCATCTGGAGATATCAAACAACAGCTCTGTCTGGCAAGAATGAGAATTTGTGTAGCAGAATAAGCATGGGATCCAGACAAGCAAGATTGCAGCGCCCAAATACCCCTCCTCACCATCAACTCTCACCCTGCTCAGATGACCAGTGTGTTTGAGAGGTTGAAGGTCTCAGTATTCCTTTCTGGCATGTCTGAAGCGGCTTATTTTTATCTGTGTGCATACATTGTTATTTGCAATACTCACTCTAGAACTTTCTTCTCAGTAATATTTTTCTTACTGACTGACCTATCTTAATTTATTTGTTAAATTTACTGTCTGAATAGCCATAAACTCTGAAAAACCAACCAGGGAGCTGAAATGAATAGGAAGAAAACACCCTCACTAATTTTCATTTCTGACAGTTCAACAGACCCAGAGGCAGTTTCATTACTTTCCCATTTTAGGAAGTTAACTTCTGAGTTGTTCTTAAACACTAGGGATCTCGAGCTAGAGCAGCCACTTTGGTCAGCAATGCAAGATTTAGGCAGATAGTATATTATTTAGGTAGTGGGAATATAAGCAATTTTTATATTGTATATGTGATCTAGTATTTTCTCTGCCAGTTTTATTTTAGATTTAATTCTGGGACATGCTGTGCTACGTAGTCCTTTTGGATTTCTGCAACTGTTGCACTTGGAGCCATGCTCCTGGTGCAGAATTCCAACAGGAGCAAACATATGGGGATTCTTCCGTCCTTGGCCTGCCCCACCATTTGTTCCATGTTTTATACCAACTGGTGCTGTACCCAGTGGAGTACATCTGTTACAGTTTATTGCTAGAAATTTGCAATTCATTTCAGTTTGCTAAAATAATTATAATATTCATGGCCAAGCATTAAGCAATTACAAAAGAGAGTAGACAAAATTTTGCTGAAGTTTGTGTGGGATTCAGAACCTACTGCCCGGTTTGTGTAATTTGGCCACTCAACAGTCAGATGTGCTCCAACAGTTGAGTTTGATTATCCTGAGAAATTAAAGTATCAACTCAGATGCTGTAAATGACATCCCTTGTGTGGATGTCCCTGCTCTGTTTTAATTAAGAGTGAAATAAATTGGCATAAACCACCACTGAATACATTTGGTTGCCCCCATCTTGCCTGAGGTACTCAGCCAGGCAACACCCAGAAATGGAGCAGAGTCTTTACTGCTGGAATTGCAGAGGCACATCCAATAACACCCTCAAACTCTTTCTGAAAGTCAACTGCATGTACGCTGCTAAATAGTCTATACTTTTTTGAATGTTGTGCCCCACTTTTCTGTCCCTTTGTGTTTCAGGTCAGCTGAGAGCTACTTGTATTGGGCTATGTTGTTGTTTGCAGGTAGAATTTTCAAGTAGGTGAGAATTCTGGTTTGTGGGGAAAAATGATTACCAATCAGTTCAGGGTAAAGCATTAAATAGTTGAATAGAAAGTGACACCTTCACATTTAAAATAAGAAGTCCCCATAAGTATCAGCACAATAAAATCTTAATACAACAGATTACTATTTCATCATTATCAGCCACTCAAGCAGACTTTTGAAATTAGGAAGCATCCTGATATAATATTCATAACCCCGTGGTACTCACCATGTTCATTCTCCAGATCTGTAGGTCAGTCTTGGATATCTTTGATATGTACTAGCAGAATAAGCACACCTCATTCACCACAGTGGAGACATAATAGTGCTTAAGGTTTTTTTAAAGACAAAATTAAAAAAACAGTTCTAGGCGTTACAGCCAACAATGAGCCTGTTTTGGTTCTCCACCACAGACCTGAGTCTGGATTTGTCTCTTGTGTGCCTTTTACACTCATGCCTTTATTATTAATTAAATGTGGATGGTTTTGCTATGATAACCTGTCACTTGCCTGATTTGAAAAAGAGCTTGGGTTCCAAAAAGCTGGTTTAATTTGTTGAGTTACATTAATATAGTGAAAGACACTACACACTGCATTCTGCCTGTGTTGTCAGACCACCACTATGACTTAAAAGTGTGGCTGTATTCCTGAGATTCGTTTGTATCCTTGCAAATAGAAACATTTTAATATAACTGAGTTAGCTCATCAGCTCACTAGGTGTAGAAGCAAATTATTGTGAAGGGGAAGTTGGAGTTTATACTGAAATGATGAAACATTCAGAAATAACCCAGATCCCTTAAAGCTTATTTTGCTTTACTAGTGTCACTTGGAGTGATACCATGGAGCAGAATTATGTGTTTCTATATGCTGTACATGAAAAATATCTGGGAATGGAAACCATTATTAAGGCTTCTAAATATAATTCTATTTTCTAGTAGTCCTAGAAATGTCTTTAAATATTCATAATCTAAGTGTTGTGGACAATGCAAATCCAAACAAATTAGTATGGAGTTGGGCTATAATGTTAAATGATTCTGTTTTGGTTTTGCATAGCACTGTAAATAAGTGTGTAAGGTGCAATTTAAGAGGCTTTGAACTTTTATGGAAATTTTATCTATATTTTAATATTTTCTGTTATCATTTTACAGAACATTCTGGCGTTAAATCCCCGAAAACAGACGCATGTAACTCTTCATTCAACTGCAGCAAAGAAACAAGTCAAGAAGCAATGGAAAAGGAATTCTGACAAAAGCTGTTCAGTAAGTGTGTGTTTATTGCATCTAGAACATGCAATAAATCATTGAGGCTGAAATCACAGTTGTCTGAGAAATTAGTTAGTTTCTTGCGATATTCAGTAGCCAAATTTGGCTTCTAGTTTGCTCCTTTAGATACAAAGTTACTCTGTGATGAGCTATTTGCTTGCCAGAACCTATTGCATGCCATGCTGTTTTCTGTTTTTGGTGATTCAGTGAGTCTTTGATGCAACTTTTTCCCCTGTTGTTATGGAGTCTGATCTGTCTCAAGTATCACCTCCTGAGTCACACAGAGCTCCTTGATTTCCCTGGGTAGCCAGCATCAGCTGCCTCTTCTGCCACTTCCTCCTTTGCCTTCTGTTTTCCAAGAGTAACACTGGGCAGAGCAGAACTTCACTATCCTTTATGAATACTTTTCAAGGTAATTGTATTTTGCTACAGAAAAAGGGAAACCAATCATATGTATCTATTTCATATACAAATAAATACATAAAGCTTAGATTAAAATATGACTCTGGATTTTAAATTTTGTGTATTTTATTTTTTCAGGAAATAGTTATTTTGGAATAAATATTTTTTCATTACAAACTATCTATTTTCTTCAGTATTTGCCATTAGATATCATAATTTTCTCTCTAGGAATTTGCATTCCTAGTCTCAGTGTGGTATTTGTAAAATCCTATCAGACTTTTGTCTCTGGGATCTCTTACCTGATTAGGTGGTTTGTAGTGTCTTCCTGCAGATTGTCTTAGATAATCTTCTAAATTCAGAAATTTTTCAAGGTAGAGTACTAGGTCTGCATACTATTTCCTTTATAATGATACTGGTTAGGTTTTTGTAGTGTTGTCAAAACACCTCCCATTAAATGGGAAAATTCAGGTAGGAAGTTGATATTGGTTTGTAATTAAAAATATCCCACCCAAAACACAACAAAACACAAACCAAACAAAAATGCCACAAAGTTCCTCACTTTCTTAAAATCATGACATCCAGTATGACCAAGAAATATTTGCTGGGAGGAGCAACCCAGAATATCCTTAACATTTCAACAATACTCTTAGTATGGTTTCCTGTTTTATAGCATTGATTGTAAGAATCTCTTTCTTACTATAGCTAGTTATTCCTATTTTCTTGTATTTATTGAGTTAGATATTATTATAATAACTGTATAGGAAAAGCTTCTCTTTGTGAACAGGCATGATTATTTTGGGATGTTTGATGCAGGTATTTCCCACAACTGTCTGTTCCTGCTGGACAGCTGCAGTTTATATTGTCATGTTTTCAGGTGACCTGAAAATTAATACTGGGCTGCAAAGTCCTCTGTTTTTGCAAACTGTTTATTAGGAAGCTCAGGTATCCATGCAGCAAGGCAGCTTGGGTGTTTGTGTAGTAGCCTAATTAGCTGCTCCAATGCAAATGATCCCAGTTAATTAAACTACAACTTAGACTGAAACACTTTACTAATGGGTGTGTTAATGCACATTTTCTAAATCATCTAGGCTTTTAAATCACCCTTAGTTATTTCTGATCTTTTCTCCATGTCAGCCTTGTTTAATTTTTGCATTCAGTTTAATCATAAAATGTTTGATATTTGAAGGTTTTGCTGTTGACTGTGAAAGTACACAGTTTTCTAGAAGCTTTCTTCCTGTGTTCCTGCTGTTAGCTGTATGTGTGTACCTCATGATGTCTCAAATATTCTTGGATCCTCAAGGTCTGAGCTTCTTGGGCTGTGCAAACACCACTGGTTTGGGTTCATTGCTAGCCTGTGTGCCTTGTCTGGATTTTCACTTGAAAGAAATTCTGATAATTGTCAAATATTGCAGGATGATTTTTTTGGCATAGGTTTATGGTCTAATAAACAACTTGGTTTTATAGTTCAATACTGCAGGGAGATCTGTGCAGTTATTAGGACCCTGCACTGACAGAAATCTTCTCACGTGTGACAGCTTATGGGTTAGAAAGAAACAAATGTGTACATGGACAGATATGACTACTTTCATCACAGATAGTTTTGCATATTATGAATTGTTTGGAAGAAATGTCATATCATTTAATTTGCAAACTATTATAAGAAATGTAAAGTGCTAGAGGAAACAGTAAAGAGGTAGTTCTTATTTTTAAATGAGTAATGGTCCTAGTTTTTGAAACAGACAAGCTTTTTTTTTTGCTCAGATAGATTCTGGCAGAAAATGCCCTGAGAAAAATCAAACTTAAATATTTGTCAGGTTGCCCATTACATAAACGACATTAGAAAAAAATGAGAGACTTTTAATGTTCTCCAGATCATTATTGTTGAGTGGTTTAAATAATTAAAAAAGAAATAAGATTAGACCAAAATGGTAGAATCCTTTCCTAGTCTTCTTGAATTGAGAAAGCTAATGTAGGAAAGGATGTACAAAGGATGCAATTTTCTGTTTTGGTCTAAAAAGCCATTGTCAGTAATGCTTAGTCCTGCTAATGAACAGATCGAGCTCTGTTTGAAGTCCATATGAATTTTATTTATTTCCATTTCCTTAAAATCTGAATTTGGCTTTTAGCTTTGGATTCATTTAAAGCTGTACTGATACTGCCTTTGCAGAATTACTGTTGAAAGGAAGGTGGGAGTATGAAAATACAAAACTAATTAAATTAACAGCCCTCAAAACTCTGAACAAAAGCTGCATCTGCTGAGGCATGCACACAGTGACTTTGTAATGTCTAATACACTTCCAGATGGCAGACTTGCATATTTCTTCAGAATAATTGCACAAGTGAAATTTAACTCCTAACCTGCTCTGAGACATTTTGGGTTGCCCATTTAATGAGTTCTGAAGTGGAAACTGAATGTCAGTATCTTTCCTCAGCATTGGAAAAGTATTCTCCTAAAAGAAGGTTCAATTATGCTTTTGATGAGCTATTGTTTATTTACTATGTTAGCAACCATGTTTTGCTGTAAAAATGATTTATGTCTGTAGGTGTAAGATTAGTCAGCTTTCTTTCAGAATTTTTAACTCAGAGATATATATCAGAGTAGGAAAACTCTTTATTGTCACCCTCAGTAACAGCGTTAGACCTAAGCATTAACACTCTTGTTTCTTCTGAGTCATGTTGAAAAGTGGTATAAATGGATGCTTCTAGTCTATCTGGGGGAACCAAGCCTTCTGTTCAGAAGAAATTAAAAGTAGAAGAGTTCTGAAATGGCTGTGGTAGTAGTAAATCTTGAAGGATACAAAATTTAGATCATGTTAGGCCATCAATATACAGATAAAACAAAAGCAAAGGATTGATTTGTGGAAACTGAGGATTTGCTTTGGTTTCAGGGCTTTCCTAGGTAGTTCAGGATTGTTAAAACTTCTGAATAAAGTTTTTATTTATGGTTTCCAACTCTCTATAATTCCATTTCTGTGTGTATTTTATGCTTGCTAACATTTAGTTCCCAAACTAGATGGGCACACATTGTATGCATTTGCATTGCACCCCACACACTGATTTCCTTGCTTCATGAATAGGGTTTCTAAGCATTATGGGATAAGCCCTGCTTCTACCTTGTACATGTGCACGTTTGTCATTTAAATGAAATGCACCTCCACAAGTTTTATAAATTCACTTGTCACTGGAGAACTCGGTGGGATGTTTCAGTCCAGTGTTCTTTTTTGATAATGAAGCCTTGGAGTTACCTACTAGGGATAGGTGAGTTCAGACTTTGTTCAGTTTCTGCATTTAGAAGTAATTGTAATATTTTCTCCAGATGGAAGTATTGGAAATATTTCAACAAGAGAAGGAGGATGAAAAGGAAATGGGGTTTAAATTGGTTTGTAGCTAATTGCCATAGCCTGTAACAGTATTGATTTTCTGGCAGTAGAAGCATTGTTCTTTGTCCGTACATGTGCTAAGCCTGATCAGCATTGTGCAATAAGAGCTTTTCCTCTTCCATGAACAAAATAATTTTAAAACTCAAATTATTTTTTTTTTTCAGGGGCATCACTTTGGGCAAGTGTTTTTAACTGTACTATAGTTCTTTCCAGCAATTAGAGAGAACCAAATTCTTCACCTTGTCCTTTTCTGTGCAACTTTAGGGTGAAACTACCAGATTTTGTGCTAATGGTGGAGCATGAGATCTGCAATTCATTGTGAGATGTAACAGCTCATGTTGCTCTTTAAATTCAGAGGACAAGGGTACTCCCTTAAAACAATAGTAATAAGAGTTTGGTAAAACTGCAAACTACTTTTCCCTTTGATAGTATTTCTGTGGCCATCACTGCTATATAAAAACATCTGGAAAAAAGAAATTATTTAAAAAGGTTTGTAAGTACCTCTTGATGTACAAATGTCCAAGCTTGCACAGAAAAACCTGTAAACAAGATGATCCTTTCTCAGCTATAATCAGTTTGTTACTCTAAGTATTGCCTTCCAGTAAGGTTGAAAAATGCCATGTGATTTTTTTGCCTAATCATGTATCAGGGTTACAGAATAATCAAATTAGCATTTCAGAAATAACTGATGGGTTGAAGCAGAAATAGTACAAATTTCAAACACGTAGGTATGAAACGCAGTTCACCTAAGGCCTGAAATCAGGAATCTCAGTGAATAAATGCTTTTTCAGTGAATAATTTGTCCATATCTAGGCATGTATTGGTGAAAAATTCTGTATTTATAAATAAAAAATAATCCCAAATATTGTAAAATAGAGAACACTCATTAAAGGAAATCAACTCAATTATATTTATAATCTAAATGTATAGTTTACCTTTGCAAATATTTATTTTTGTCTTCATTGCATATGAATATGCAAGTTTAGCTCTCTTCTGAATGGATATACAATGGCAGATGTCTCTCTAATCGCTGCTCTATTCAAACATTAATTGGTAGAACATATGTAGAATCCTACTAGTCTGAATAGGTATAGGATAGCAGCAGTCTTTTTAATCACATCACTATTCAACCACTAATTGGTGTGATGATTAAGGGACATTAGAGGGAGCACTTTGACATCTGATTCTTTGAACTGATGTCTGCTCGGGCTGTGCTGTATTCATCATGGCCAGACTGATTTCTTAAATAAAATGCTCTGATTCCCAAATGTGAAAAATATTGCATTAGGATCTATTGAGGTGATTAGGGAATTTGAGAATGGTTCTTTTATTTAACTAGTGATTGACTGTATATGCACAAACTATTCATATGAATAATACATGTGTTACTGAGTATCAGAAAGAGCTGAGAAGTAACATCAAGAGATTTTTCTCTTTTCTCATAGTGTCAATAATTAAATATTAATACACATTTTAAAATGTACCAGTTTAATCATTTAGCAGTCAAATTCCTACTCATGCATTTTTTAGATTAACTAATTACTCTGCCTTTTCTTGTATCGATAGCATATGCTGGCATTTATAACCATTTTACTGGAATAAAATGGTTTACATGTTTATATATGATATCACTTGCTCTAAGAAATGCATATTGTAGTCCATGAATTTTCTGTTTCGTATTTGTTTCAATGTCTTAAGGTATTTTCATTAGAATATTTCAATAGCTCCTAACTTGCCTGACTGCTACAAATTACTGCTTTTATGCGTATTTTCTGTGTATCAAATTGTAAATACTAGTTGGTAGCAAGTTGTGCCAAGTACTTTCTTAATACTGCCTTGAGCTTCTTCTGGAGTGCTGTGCAAAACCACCTCTGACCTCTTAACTTCCTCTGTTCAGAGTTTTTCAGGTTTGGTGTTCTTCAAATTTGATGGTGGATGATTCCCTTTCTATATAGCAGCAGTCACCGAAGATTTTTAGTTCCAGGTGTATTTGTGATCTTAACTGTTTCAAAACGGAAGTGTCTCAAATTATTTAGTTTTGCACATAAATATATGACAAAATGAACAATGCTTGTCTGCTGCAACTGCTGAATTCTAGGTATGTCTGAACAACTTCTTCCTCTTCCTTACAGCTGAGCAAATCAGAGTAGAGATAGGACCAGAAACCATCTTCACTGTTGACTTTCAGCTTTTACTTAGCATTATGTTCTTGTAGATGTGGATTTCTGTGTACTTTGCTGTGGTTATTGGATGGAGATAAAGGTACCTTCTGATGTTGGTCTATTGGAATGAATAGCAAGACTAGCTTCTTGTTTTTTTCAGCCGTTCTACTCCCACTTTTTTTTTTCTTTGTAAGCTGTTGCCTATAATGAAACCTATACTGCTCTTTCCTCTCCTAGGTTTTCTTCTTGTATAGTGAAGGCTGTTCTTCATTCTGTTTATTAATATAAAAATACAAAATTAAAAATGGCCATGAGCTTTAGGTTGAGAAATTTTAAGTGCTTGTACATTGTTTGTTGGAGAAACCTGTGCCATTGTTAGCCTGTTAGTAATTACTCACTTCGCATCTATTTATAGTGTCTAAGTCCTGGAAGACATCTGCTCAGTAAAGTAAAAGGAGCTGGCAGAACAATTTTAGTGTGAAGGAACTAGCATAGCTTCCTGAATGCTGTATTTTGAGCAGGGCTTGTGTCACTGTCCACTAAGTTGCACTGAAGTGTTGATTACAAGACCCTGTTTGTAGTTTGTCTGCAGCTTTGCCATATATTTGGACAAAAATTTTCTCAGTACCCATCCATCAATTCTTTATGCATATTAAAAATGCAGTCATGTATGCATATTAAAAAATTGCTTGATTTTAAGTATGAATGAACATCTGGCAGAAAAAGCTTGGTCTTTTAAAACAATCATTATAGCATTGTATTTCAGAAAAGGCTGGCATCTTCCTGCTTTGAAGCAAGGAGGAGTAACAGGCTGGGGATTGAAAAAGTATGTTGGTGCAACAAAACTGTCCACAAGCTTTAAAAACCTTATCTTGACCAGCTTCTGTTGCATTTTTATCACAAGGTACAGTCCTCAGGTGCAGAGCGGATAACTGCCTCATCACTCACTGCTCCTTTGCTTACAATATTGAGTATTCTTTACTTACAGTAGTGTCCTGGTTTCAGGAACTCTGAAATTTTTGGGAGTGACTCTCAGGAGTGATTTTAGACTTTCATAGGGATTCCTTTGGTTTTTTTTGTAACTAATACATTTTTTGAATTTAGTCTTGAAAATAGAGATAGTATCTGATTGAGAATTGATAATCAGAAATATTCTTTTGGGGATTCTTATGTATGCAGAGATACTAAGGACTTCTTGACAAGGCATATTCCCTCTTAAGTTTTTCTGTCTGTTTCCCTGTTCCAGCAGTTCCAGCTGTTTTCAGAAAGTGACATGTATGTGTTTTCTGCAGTCACTTCTTCTATCCCCAGTTACTCCTGATTCATGAGCAATTTTCTGGAACAATTACTCAGGAGAACTTTCTATTGTCCTCTAATACTGAGAACAGGACTAAACCTACTATTGCTTAATTGCTAGCTGAAGTGTAAGATGTTTTCTTCTATAGAGCTAAAGATCCTACCACATGCATTCCATTTGAAAGTTACCAAGTTGTAAGTCTTTTTTCCTTAAAAAATCAAGTTGGAGTTTTCTTGTTCATGTACCATGTGAGAGGAATTTTATTAACACTGCTAAATCAAGTAAACAAATCAGAAGGCATCCAAATTACTACCTGTACAGTTGCTATTCAGAAAAGACAGGTGAAGTGTTTTATGTTAATAATGCAACAGACGTTAAAAAGATATCAAGTGTAAAACTGAACCTTTATGGTTCAAAATCACTTAAGGGAAGGATAATATAAACTCATTTCTTGTCTGCTAAGAATATGCTGTAGAGTTTCCACACAGCAGGTTTGAATTTGGCTATGGTTGTAAAAATCAATCTAATCATAGAATCAAAAAAATATAGGTTTGGGAGGGATAGTGAGAGAATTTCTGTGTTGGGACTGAGTGAAATCCAGTTAGGCATTTCTTGACAGGTATTTGTATAATCCACTTCTGATGGCTTATGATGTTGAAGACTTCTTGTTAGTGTTAACGCAACAAAAAATTTTTCCTAAAATATACTGTACTTTATTTGCTGAAGATTGAATTGTCATCTTCTCCTTCTCCTACTACTTGAAGAACAGTTGATGATTATTCTCTTTTTGTATGAATTGTTATAAAATCTTTAATATATCTTTATATTTTTCTATCTGTGGATGCTCCCCCATCCCTGGAAATAGTCAAGGCCAGGTTCGGGGTTTTGGGACTAGGTGATCTTTAAGGTTCCTTTCAACCCAAACCGTTCTATGACTCACTTATATTAGAAGATTGCTGTTAGATACTATTCCAGTTCTCTATTTTCCGTCAGATCTCTTTTGCTGGTCATGTTTTCTGAAAGTGGTTTGGGTTTTTTGTTTGTTTGTTTTGTTTTTGTGGTTTTTTTGTTTGTTTTTTTTGGGGTGGTGGTGGTTTTGTTTTGGTTTTGTTCTGTTTGTTTGGGGTTTTTTTTTTGCTTTTGTTTGGATTTTAATTTTCTACATCTTCCTGTAATCAGAATGAGGAAAAATTTCACAGTCTTCCAGATGGGTCCTAGTTAAGACCAAGCAGAATGAAATAATTTATTTGCCTGACCACTGAACTATCAGACATGTACTGATCCTTCTGCAAGTGTTGGATTACCTTGTATTCAATTTATGGCCTAAATTCTGACCCTTCAGTTTTGGTTGGTTTTAAAATTCTTTCCTTGCCATTTAAAATGTTTGATATCTCCTCCTTTCCTGTTTCCCTTATTCCACCAAACAGCAAAACCATTAGTATGTTCTTCTTTTCCACTTATCCAAGTCACTGGGGTCTTGGGTGAATCATGAAGCATCTTGTTTCAGGTACTTTCTTGATGATAGTAAACAAGCTGGGGAGTGTTAGTTGGGCACTCACTGGATATTTGCCTTATCTAATCTACATTTTAATTGACTTATAAAGATGTACTGTGGAATGCTTAGAAAAAAGTTTATTCTAGATTGGTCCCATGTACCATGACAGTTATTCATGAGTTCACCCATCCTGTTAAAGACAGAAAATAAGATTGATTTAACATTGTTTTTACATGCCCATATTGGTCTTTTTATATCACAAAATTTTTAACAAATGTACTCCATTTTGTCTGCCAAGGGCTGTGATTAATATTTTCACTCTTCACACCCCCCCCCCCCTCCCCCTGGAAAGGGAAGCATTATGTCTGTCTCTTGTGACCTTTTGGAACCACAAGCCTTCAGAGTCTTTCGGTGCAATTGATAGCGGTCTGCGCATTGCTTCAGTTGGTTCCTCGATGACTCAGTGATATATGAGCTGCTTCAGTCTGACCAAAAAAAATAAATTCCGAAACCTCTTTTTCTCCATGCTGAAGCCTACAATCCCATGCTCTTACTAAAAATAGGGGTTTTTTTTGTAGTCATAGTTATGGCTGTACTGTACTATCTTCGTAAAAAGAGCAGGAAGAGCTGTTGACTCTATCATTTGTTATTTGCTCTGCTGTACATAACTTGTATTCTCTTTATTTTCTTATTTCTCGTTTATATAGAACCATCTTCTTACTATTTTTCACAATTTTTTCCTCTTCCTTACTAATTGAAATTTGCATAGGTTTCTGATTTTATTCCCACAATGTTTGTGTGGTTCATTTTTACTTGAAAATGTATCTATTTAGGTATGTATCTTCATTTCCCTGCTTTTATGATTTTGTTTTCCAAGCTGTAGAAGAGACATGGTATGATCATAAAGATCTGTTAGGAGCACTGTTTTGAGTGTTTTTTTGTTTTGTTTTGTTTGTGTTTTGTGGGGTTTTGTTTATTTGTTTTACTTTTATTTGCTTTGCTCTGGAATAGTTTCCCTTTGAGAATTTCTGTAGGGTTTGCCCTCAGTCCTCCTTTCCTTTACTGATCAGTATAACTCTCAGGAAACATACCAGAAAGATCCCTGGCTCTACTGAAATTGTTTTCTGTAGTTCACCATCCTCATTCTGTTACCCTCGCCACTTTCTGTACATGGAATTGATTGTAATCTATTACAGAGGTAAATCATAGATTGTAAGACATTTTGACTTTCTATATACAGCCTGGAAAACCACAACTCCTAATAATGGTAAAGTGCAGGTTTTCTTTGATGTGATAACGGACAAATTTTCTTAGTAGCAGTCATTTAATCAGAAACACTAATAGGGAATTCTAAACAGTATCAATTCTTACTAATTCCGGTATCAATCCGAATGGACTTCAGTCTTAAATTTAGCAAATAGGTGAAGTCATAGAATAAATGAAAACTACAATGTTCATCAAACTATTTTTTTTTTAGTTAGTTCAATGTAAATTCTATAGAAGAATTGCCGAAATGTATTTTATGATTTTTTTAAGACCAAGTCATAAGCTAAGAAAACTATTTTGGTCTTTGAAGCAAACCAAACAGGTTAAAGACGCTAATTTTGAGCAGATTCCTATTAATTGAAATATACAAAAGTTGTTTTGAATTTGCATCTTGATTTGTAAAGTAGAGTTTCAGACTGAATTGAAAAACAAGTTCAAAAATAATATTAAGACTATGTGGATTACCCATAAGGAGTTGAAAAATGGGATTGATTGACAAAGCAAGAAGTGCAGAGGAAAACTTTCAAAAGTCAAGTTTAGTCACTCTGGGTGAAAGAAGTTAAAACAAATAGTAAAAGGTTATTCAGCTATATAAAACAAATAGTAGAAGATTCGTAAGCTATCTAAACTAAAAGAAATAAAAGAACAAGCATAGTCAATGTGAAGATAGGATTAAACATCCTAGGTATTATCTGAAGTCTTCGTAAATTGTTGTGCTAGTTTCGGTAAAATGGAAGCACTACAAGAGGCAGCTAATGGGCAGACCAGTGCAGAAATGGAAATTATCCCAGACAGGTCATGAAGAAAACCTGGAGTGTTTCATCTTTGAAGTCAAAGGGACAGAGTAATGTCCATGAAAGTATCACAGAAAAATTGACATGTGAAATTACAGACTTTGCAGTAGAGCAAGCTGAGTGTTATGGTACTTGATTAAAGAATAGCCAATGCAGTTTCTGTGTGTTAAAAGATGGAGAGTTGATAGGCAACTGTCACTCTCAGTCTTGTACCGTCAGTGTGCAAAACTTAGAAATCAAATTTTTAAGCAGAGATTTATTAAATGCATTAAGGTAAATATAAGACAAAATAAGACAAATTGGGCTTTATTGTTAGGGATAAATCATGACACACTGATAAGGATTTGGGATTTTTCTTTTTGCCAATTAATAATGAGATGTTACCTGCTTAGATTAGAATAGTAACATGGATAAGGGACTGGCTAGAGAGGAAACGAGAGTGAATAGTGGTTAAAAAAGAGCTGCTGGGCTTTCAGCAGAGTTTGGTGAAGGATCAGTCTTCAAATTCATAGCATTTAGTATTTCATTAATGAGCTTGACATAAATATTGTAAGCGTGTTACAAGAAAGTTGACAGGCACTGTCAATACAGAAGGAACTAGAACATCATAAAGAACCATGTGACACTGAAGTTTAGAATAAAGAAGATAAGAATAAATTTAATAGTGCAATTAGGAGGCTGTACAGCCAATGGCTGAAGATGAGAATGACTAGGAGCCTAGTGGTTGGAATTAAGCAAGAAGATGAGTAGAAATACCAGCTGATCAGAGGGTGATAGTTCTATCAACTGGATGAGAAAATTGGAATGCAAACTGAATGTGAAAGCAGGAGATTAACTCTGATCATCCAGGTTGTTACTTCCAGTCACCTGTATGCTTTAATGTTTTGGACTGTGGGGGTGTGACTTAGCATGCTCAGGTATTTGACTCTTAGTGTCGATTGCTGCCTGTTAAAAGGGAATATTCATAGTATGTAGAATAAATTGCTTTTAAATCACTTTAGATACGTAGTGATGAGTGTCATTGAAATGTTCACTGGGAAAAATAGTTCTGCCTTCAAGTAAGGTTTTGAATAGTGACCAGTAAATAAGGCTACACACTAAGGACAAATGTTGAAAGGCTAATGATAAGGTGAACCCTCTCTGTTCTGTATTCTAAGTCATTAAGCACTTCTGTGTAAAATAGCATCTGATTGTATAATTCAGACTGGTTTTGCTGCATATGTGTGAAGGAGCCAAATCAAGTTTTGAAACAAAACCCCTTTTTTAGGCATTTTTGAGCCTGTGCTTGACTGTGCAATGCCTGTGGTTTTTTTAAGGTGGTCTGTATGATCTATGGGTTCTACTGTGTTCTCCAGCTAACTTTAGGTGCCTTAATTCAGCCTTGAATTTCTACAAACATTACTATGGGAATGAGGTTAATTAGTTATGTGCCTGAATATTAGTTTCTGTACTTTGTTTATGTACGTGGATCATTTGCAGCCTGTCTTTACTAAGTAACAAGTTGTAGCTGATAGATGTAGACTGAGACTGTTAATATCGTTTTAAGGTACGTGCTCTGATATACTTTCTTTTCACTTGTTTCTGATACTCTGCTGTGCAGACATCAGATTGCTTTGAGGCTGATTTAGCTGTATAAAAAATTTCCAAATAGTAATACTGATTTTTGATGCCCTTCAGAAATACAGTGTTAACTGAATGTTTTCTCATTTTGTAGGACTGCATCATAGGTTGGTCCTTTGCTAAATTACATAGTTAACTTTTGTTTTAGTATTTCTAGTTCTTGATTCCTCTTCCAGGACTCCTAACAGCTGTACAGTTTTAATCTCTTTCATAAGTGTAATTTCCATCCATTTAAGAGTTTTCTTTCTCTGAGGTTGCCACTGGTTGTTAAAAGGAGTCATTCACTGCTGTGGAAGAAAAAAAGGACTGTCAGGGAAACTGGCTTAGTATCTGTCCTTTGAAACTCAGCTTAGCTAATACTGAATCATCAATACTTTATCCAGTATGGACTTAATGAACGTTTCTAACTTTTGAAAACTGAGCCCAGCAAGCTTGTGTTTTAAGGCAAAGTGGTGGGGGGGAAGCTTTGATTCACTTTCACTTCTGCCCCGTCTGAAATAATTAAAAACAATAGATAATGGCAGTCTTTTATGATTGGATATGTAAATTTCGGGGACAAACTTCACAAGATGGTGAAGGGCTTTGAGGGGAAGCCATATGAGTTGTGGCTGAGGTCACTTGGTCTGTTCAGACTGGAGGAGACTGAGACCTCATTGCAGTTACAATTTCCGTGTGAGGGGAAGAGGAGGGGCAGACACTGAGCTCTTCTCTGTAGTGACCAGTTACAGAACCGGAGGGAATGGCCTGAAGTTGTGCCGGGGGAGGTTTAAGTTGGATATTAGAAAAACGTTCTTCACCCAGAGGGTGGTTGGCCACTGGAACAGGCTCCCTAAGGAAGTGGTCATAGCACCAAGCCTGACAGAGTTCAAGAAGTGTTTGGATGATACTCTCATGCAAGTGGTGTGACTCTTGGGGACGTTCCTCTGCAGGACTAAAGATTGGACTCCATGACCCTTATGGGTCCCTTTCAATTTAGCATATTCTGTGATTCCTTTTGAATTCCACTGCATTTTTTCACCATGGTGTGACCATTTTTCCTACCCTACACAATCAGGAAGCTACCTGCTATCTTTAGTGTAAAGCTTTCAGAAGAAGCAAATGAAACTCAGCCAGTAATGCATACAAGTAACTATTTAAGAGCTGGTAGAATTTAACACGAATTTTAATTGCATAAGAAATTTTATTTACATTCTGTTTCTCAAAGATTGTAACAGTAATAATATTAATGAACAGCAATAACATATGAGTTGTCTCTGTTTTGCAGAGTATGTGGCCATTTCTTGTGCTGGAAGAGTAGTCCTGTTGCTGATGCTTTCTCTGGAGTTTTTTTTTCTCATTTGTGTTTTCCTCTGCATTTATTTGTCAGTGAATGGACAAACAGTGCGAGAAGGATCTTGCATATATTTGTAGCAATAAGTCTGAAAAGCTCCATTGCCACCAGGGCTCTAGAAAAGCTGTGGAGAGGTAGAAGGCGTTGCTAGGCAACACCGCATGGCCACAGATAGTATTTTTCTTTTAATTTATTTATTCTTCAGTTTGAGTGTGTCCTGCTTGGAGCCATTTGGGTAATAGTTAAGCAAGCACATAGAAATCAGAGAGCTTGCAGGAGTGGAATAAAGGAATGCAATATAAAAATGTAAGAAAGGAAATGCCATGACATAATGTAACAGACCAAGAGACATGAAATAATTAGTAAGCACTAGTGGGGAAAAAAAGTAAACAAGCTTGAGGAAACAGCAGGAGAGAAAAAAACCCAAATTATGGAGAAAAAAGAAAAGATAAGGCAGTATTGAAGAAAATTCAAATATTGGAAGCTCAAACAGTGTCTACACAAGGAAAACAGGGAAACTACTGCATAAGAATTAAAAGTCAGATAAAAATGACTTTAAGAAGAAAAGGGAGAAATTTGGTAATTGTGTTAAAAGAATAGTGATTTTTGATTTGTGTCATCCTGTTTTTCCTATTGCTTTGTTTGCGCATATGCGATAGTAGTAGTGACACTCAGGAGCTGGGGACTAATTAATAAATCCAATATGTTTTCCAGAGAGAAAAAATAATTTAAAGTACGGGTTTCACTGTTACTTAGAAGTTGTTCAGCGTGTTTGTTGGAAAATAGCGTTCTCAAAATTAGGTTATTGCATTTTATTGAAAAAATGCGGGTGATTATAGGAAGGGTACTAGGTTAAGCTCTGGTTGCTTGGAGGGAGTGGGTTGTTCATAGTCTCCATGTTAAGCAGGGGCAGCTTTGTCCTGTGCAGTGTTCAGGGAACTAAAAGCCCTTGACTTGCAATAGTTGGAGCTGTTTATCGGCTTGAGTAGTGCAACCATGTGAGGAAAATGCTGTGACAGAGCCAGTCTGGCTGAGGGGCCTGTTTTATTGGCTGAGCAACTGTGCTACCTAGCCCAAATGTCTTTAGCACTGTTTGTGCAATCTGAAGAGGAGCCTTGCATTGCACTTTTCTTCTGGTGAGTCTTGGCTCCTCCATATGTCGTGGCTTGCTTGGGAATTGCTGGGAAGATGCTTGTCTAGTGCTTTGGGGCATGCTTGTATTGTTCACCTTTGCTTGAATACAGCAATTTTCAAGAGACTGACAAGAAGGGGAATACAGTATTCTGAGCTGTCTGAAGGTAGGCCAGATTTTGGAAGAAAGCAGCTATTCAGATTGAGACATGAAAGCTTCCAAAGGAGTAAAAACCTTACAAAGAAGACAGTTAATGGGACACATCTAGGAGAGTACGTAGTGCCATACAGAGGTATTGAGTAGTTAGATGCTCTTCTGTCCAACATGGTAAATGGAACTGAGACCTGAGGCAATATATTTACCCTGGATGTTGTTTTCAAGCCACATGTGAATAAAGAAGCATTGCAGCAGCATTTTCCTAATGCTCTTTTAAATGCCCTACTGAAAAATGTAGCTACACATAAGCCTTGTTCATTTCTGTGTATATGAAAGTTCTTGTTCATGTAATTTCTTACAGAAAATAAATCAATGCCATTTATTTCCTTAAATTTCTACTGGAAGATTCTAAAGCTGGTTAAACGTGCATGGTATCTTATTGCAAGGTGATTACAGTTATTGGAGCAGTTTTCTATAACTTTTGATTATGCCTTTGTGTATGTGAATAGATGACACAACAGATGGTGATAACTTCATAGGATCTTCAACCATTGTAATAGTCCCATACCTATGATTTTCTGAATATTTCTTGAGAGGGAGAAAAAATATTTCAAGTATTTTTACTGTCCTACTTTGTTGTTCCACACCCATGCCCTCCCTACCAAGACTTAGAGTGTATGCCTTGGTTTTGACTAACTTGGCTTGATGCATGGTATTTCAAAATATGAAGTTATGTTGACTCTTAAACAGTTTTGTGGTTCTTTCTGCTTTCTTATTCATGCTTTCCCATATAGTGGGGTTTTTTTTGCGCTTCCATTTGTTTCTTCTGACTCTGCATATCTTACAGAATTGGAGGTTGCTGTCTTACTCTATCTGCTGCAATAAGGTATGAGATAGCAGTCAGTGCTAAGCATGGTAGAGAATGCATGTAAATCTAGTAGTCGTTTCAAAATTTTTTACTTACAGTGTTTAGTACATAAAGCAAAAGGTGCTCGTGCAAGCAAAGCAAGGAATTCAGTACTTCTCGTGGGCAGGGAAGTGTTCTGCCATCTCCAGGAAAGCAGGGCACCATCATGCTTAACAGTGACTTGGGAAGAAAAACACCATCATAGAGTCATTGAAATTTGGAAATGACCTCCAAGGTCATCAAGTCCAACCTTTGACCAAATACCACCATGTACACTAAACCATATGTAGCAAATTGTAAACACTAGAAAGCTCCCTCCCTCTTCCTCCAGCTTTGTGTACTGAGCATGACTCCATATGGTCAGTTGGGGCCGGCTGTCCCGGCTCTGTCCCCTCCCAGCTCCTTGTGTACCCCCAGCCTCCTTGCTTGGGGTCCTGACTCTGTGTAAGCTCTGCTCAGCAATAGCTAAAACATCCTTGTGTTATCTACAGTGTTTTCAGCACAGATCCAAAGCACAGCTCCATACCAGCTGCTATGAAGAAAATTAACTCTACCCCACCCAAAAGTAGTTTTTTGGGAAAGAATCTTATGCAAAACTATAAGAAATAGCTAAAGCAGATTAGCTTCTGCAGAAGTGGTTGGGAAATTTGTGTCCTGTTATTTATTTATTTTTTTTGATTTTGAGACAACTACAGAGCTGTAGTGCATGGTGAACACAGAACCATGAAAGAAAATGTTTTGCTTGGGCCTGTCTAAAAAATACTGTTGTTGGAGAATAAAATATGCCATGCAAGAGATGAAAGGTGGCATTTTTGGCTGAGGAAGCAAGTCTGCTACATGTAATTTGCTTTTATTCTACCACATAGGGCTGGACCATAGTGTTTCAGGATGGTGTTTAAGCATTTTACTGTAACTTTAATTTTTGAAAAACTTTTATATTTAGTAATTCTTTAGCTATGCATGAAAAATGAGAAGTATCCTCTAAGTTAGTGCTCTCAAATATGTGGGATTAATTTCTTAAATTCTTGGTCGTTTGGTTTCTGAAAGAACAGGGGCTTTGGGGTATGTGTTTTTCCTTATGCTCTTTGTTGAAGGTCAAGAACATAATCTTTTCCATAAGAGTACAGTTCTACCTACATTTTAAAGATTCTTCATTTTTTTCCCAGGTTATGAGCTCTGTAAATGTTAATTCTCAATATGAATCTGGTCTTTACCTGTGTACTCTCATTTTATTTAATCTCGGTGAGTCAAGGGAATATTTGCCTAAGCAGAGTAAAGAATCCCGAGGGAAAAGCAAGCAATGTTGAGGTATGTGAAAGTAATGGAGGGGAAAGGGAGTACATAATTTGGGATATTTTTTCTTAGTAATCATTAATTATATTTTCATTATCAAGTGGAAATAGTATATTTAGAAAAGAATTTCATTGTAAATTACATTATATTGAGAATACTGGAGAAATGGAGTATTCAACCATCAAGAATGGATCCCAGACAGGATCTTGAACTTCTGTGAAGGCTCTTCTGTAGTGCTTAGTTTCTCCAATAGGAGAGCCACATTAAAAAAGAAACACTATTTAGATGAAGTTTGTCATAGCCTAAGAGGTGATGTGTATTGTTCCCTGCTACAAAGTCCTATCCCATACGGGGAAGCAGCCTTAAAAGTGCCCTTTCAGGTGCAGAGGAACCAGTAGCTTGTTGCCAAGCCCTCCCATTCATCTACTGATCAAGTTTAACATTTGTTCTAGGAAGAAAAAGAAAAATGTTCGAGAGGCAAAAGTTTTCCTTGGCCCTCCCCCAAAGTTTTTGCTATCTTATAAAGCTGAGTCACAAGAGAAGGAGCACTATAAGTAGTCCTGTCTAGTAGCATCACCTGCATTCTCGGTTCCTTTATTATTTCTGGTTGTGCCTCTGGTTTCTTGCATATCTTTTGTAGCTTTTTATTCTTTTGAATTCTTTGGTCTACTATTCTTTGTGTTGCATGCTTGGTCCTGTCAGAATGTCTTTTCTTATCCTCCCTGTATCACTACTATCTGATGTGTTATCCATTGCCAAAACACGTGGTGTCTGCATTTGCCCTGACAACAGCAGGTTGAATGCAAGCAAGATACCATACCCTTATGTGAACATAAAGGCTGTGATAAATTTGCCACTTGAAATTTGTGCATGAAACAGCATGATAAATTTGCCACTTGAAATTTGTGAGTGAAACAGCATGAAAAGGAAGTTAGCAGAGAGCCATCTCAGACTGGAACACCCTTCACAGCCCCAGTAACATTTCAAAATATAGTGTTAAATATGTTGAACAAGTAATTAACATCTATATGATTACCTGTCTTTAAGGATTAAATGTGCCATACGTTAAACTGGGAAAAGTTTAAAAAAAAAATTGAAAATTGTCTGCTTTCACTTCAGAATTTCCAGTTACATTGACAGTATTTCCAGTAATTAATAACAAAAAACCACACTGGCAGTTTCAAAAAATAGCATGTGCATCAAAGTTTCCTGGTATCAATCCTGTGTTAGCAATATATTCCTGGTTTTAGAGAAAAGGTGATACTTGCTTTTGAGTTTATACATGCACTGTTTTTAGTGCCTTAAAATAATATACCTCTAAAAAACCCTTGAAAAAATTAGCATGGTTATGCTAACTAGACACTGATTACAGCCTCCCACAAACCTATTTAATGCTTTTTCTATTGATTTTTATTTGATTACCAACGCTTAGGCTGGGTTTCTGTTGGAATTCTGCTATTTTTGATGTACTAATATCTATATTTTTCTAAAAGCTTGTCTGGCCAATATGGCTGTATCACATAATGAAAAAAAATTTATAACAAATGTTCATGTATTATGAATGACATGCTGTCAAATGTTATGTAAGTACCTGAGGGCTCAATATACTTTCTGCAGATATTAGGAATATGTATGTATTTTTAAAAAATTACCTATTTTTCCTTTTAACAGCTGGTCAGCAGTTTTCAGCTGCTTTCCCCCCCTCTTTGGAATAATAACCCCTTGAGAATGAGTCATAGCAAATAGGAAGAAGGAATTTAGTAAGCAGATACTGCAAAGATCATCATATGTTGTGGATATGATCAAACAATCTTTTTACTTGTCTAGCTTTTAAGAATGCTCTTAGATAAAACCCTTTGGCAAATGGCATCAGTTTTGTTTAGTTGCTCACTACGAAGATAGTTTCAGGGGGCTTCCTGTATGGAATACAGCTATTGGCTACTGAATAACATTAAAATAAATGCAATATATGTAAGTGATTTTGCCCTATAGCAGATGGGTGCTTAAGTCTGTGAGAGAAGATCAATGGAACCATTTAGCTTTTTGTGTTGTTTCAGTGTAGAAAGACAGCCTGTTCCAGTTCAAGAGAGGAATCTACTAAGAATATTTAGGTTTCATTGGAATAAAGCATTCATTGGAATGTGCGTATTATATAAACTCACATCAAAGAAGTAGATTTGCTATTCCAAATTCATAACAATTGACTATTAGTCTGTTTTTAATATTTTCTTTGGCATGTAATCCTGTTTAATTAGATTCTACTCTCTCTGTTGTTTCAAGATTCTGTAAACTGGAGTCTTATATACCAGCTGCTAAAGCAGGAGTTACTGTCTAAATGATATTCACAATGAGTATTTGGAAGGTTTACAATTATACCCTTGCTAATAAATTGTGCTATTTTCCCCAACAGTTTTAAGTGCTAATCTTCAGAAGGCATTTTAAAATTAGCTAAAATTCTGTCAAGAGATTTACAAAAATTGTTAGCATGAAGATAATTATGTCACAGTGCTTGGACTCCATCTCTGATTGTGTGCATAAATCAGAAAATGTCAGCTGTGTTTTCCCTTAATAATTATCCTTGCAGCAATATATTACAGTTTAGATTACTATTATGGTGTTGCTTTAGGTTTATAAAACACAAGTTAGTTATTTCTAAAGTTTTCTGCTGATGAAATAATTCACTTTTCTAGAATTAGTGATTATTTGTGTTAACACTGTATATGTATCAATAAGAAGATCAATATGGAAGTCAGCTTTCTACACTTTTTTTACACAGACTCCTGAAGTAGTCAGCTTTTTTTGTTACAACTTTGTTAAAGGAGATCACTTCTGCAGTATGGTCAACACTTTTTCAAAAGAGCTAGCCAATGTGGTCAGCCTTGTGGCATGTGTGGCACTAGAAGTTTTAAGGCATTTTTGGACCAAAATTTGCGACTCTTGTTATTGAATCTGTACAGAAGTTAGGTATTTACAGTAGATCATGTAGGTCTCCAACAGTTTTGGCAATCTGTTGTTGGAACCTACCTCCTTAAACATAACTAACTGAAATATCAGAGTGAACTAGTAAATCCTTCAGAATTGGGACCAGGTTGTTTGACTTTTATTAAATCTATTTGTACCTGAATTATTAATTAAAAAATTAAATTTGGCTGCATAAACAGGAGAAAATTAAGACACAAAGTAATCTGTAGGAACCTTTTTTCAGGGATTATAAAGGATAAAACAAGAAAAGTTAAGTTTTTAGTAACAGTAATACAAACTGAATAGGTGAGGGCTGTTGTCTATTTCACTTGCTGTGTATTCCTTAAGTTTAATACCCACAGTGTTTGACAGAGATGTGAGTTACTCAAGCTTTCTAAGAAAACTTTCTGAAACTATGTGGAAGCAATGAATTCCAAGAACTCGGCAATCCTACTTACCTTAAAAAACCTCTTTTACAGAAGAGATATGTATTTTAAGTAAGACTTAATTTGGCAATGCGTCAACCACGATAAGTGATCTATCTGCTCAACTTCAGTGATGCAGGCTGCCTTAGAGTAGGCCTTACACTGTTGTCAGTGCAAAAGACTTTATTTCTCAACTAATCTCAAAATGTGTGTAGAGACATTATCAGTAATGCTAACAAGTTTGAAAGTCTTATGTGAAGTATATCAGGATAGAGGAGAGGTAAAGTAGCAGGATAGGGCTTAGTGTGATCCCACTCTCATTTGGGTGGATGGAAGATTTAAGGTTGATTTCAATGGAAGTGGGGTCATATTTAGCCTTACTGTATCACAGAATGGGCAGGTTTGAGTTGTGATCTTCTCAATACTCTGACTCCTGTGCCTGTCATAGCAGAGCAGAGGCAGCAAAGCTTTTCTGATTTAAGAGCATCCTCAGTGGTGACACCAGGCAATAGACTGCTGTTGGTTTCTGAGCTGCTTCTGCAAAGTTCTGCATTTGACCCAAGAGACTGAATAAAGAAATGCTTTTCAAATAACTAAGTCAACAAAGAGGGCTTTTCCATCCAAGACAAGAAGGCTAAGCTGATGATGGGTTTTAAAAAGTATGGCTTGAATTTTGTCAGAATCCCAGGTTTTTATTTAAAAGTGGAGGAATTCTTTATTTATATTCTCCAGTTCCTTGAGCTAGATTGTTACTTAAACCAGTGTCAAAGTATTTTGGACTTGGTAGTTGCTAACTTTGCCTAGACTGTTAAAATATTATCAAGTTTATTCATAATATTGTTATCACTTACAATAACTGAAAATACAGATCTGTGAGCAGTCTGCTCCCAAAACTTGCAGTTTATTTTATTAAGAAGAATAAATTCTAGCAGGAAAAAAATATATTTTTGTGCTTATAGGAGGAAAAACTTTTCAGTTTGTTCATTAATCTTCCTTCTTCCTCATCCTGATACCCACATTATCCTTCTGTCTCATTTCTGATTAGGCATTATACCGGTGTGCTGTCTGTGATCACACAGATACTTGTGGATATCCAGTCTACATCTCCATTTTTAACTAGTTGTCATGCAAGATCTCATGTGATAAATAAGCCATTTATTTATATAAAAAATATACTCCCCCCCCCCCCTTGCTTTTTGTTACATTTAAAAAACTCAAAGTATTTAGGCTAAATTCCTATAAGAAGCAGTATTTAGACTTCTGTTTCTTTTTTACATATAATGGTATTTTGACTTACGATGATGATGTCCCTGATCGGAACTCTATCCTAATTTTTCCTCCTGGACTCCTCGAAGGTGCTGTTTAATTTATTATCAGAAGTACGATAGATCTGTCAATAGTGATAACATGTGGAGTGTTATGTAGTTATTGAATCATAAAGTTAAAACTTCTAGACTTGATCTATACCCACAAAAAAATCACTTTGCAGTAAGCCACAAAAACCAGTATTTCCACTGCTTGTGTTTTGATTTTTTTACTTTAGCTGCTGCTCAAAATGAAACACCTTAGAATTTAATTGTTCATTATACTTAAATCTGTGAAGTACTATGGACCAAAACATAGTGCTCTGTGCAACATGTTTATAAATATGAATTATATGGTAGCATAGATAATAGAATGAGCTCAATTTTTACTACTGATTTAGTACTTAAGAATGTAAACCTCACCCTGGTCATAGTCTACTGAAGTTTCATCATTTCCCTGACCTATCCTTCAGAGCATTCTCATGCTTACAATTTCGTTCATATTGGTAGCCTTTCTTATAAACTGATACCCTTTCAGACAATCTACAAGTATAGCATGTGAGCTGATACTCAGATATAAGAAGTGCCATCTATGCACCTGTAGCTATGCTTGTATTTGGTGTTTCAGACACCCTTTTCTCCTTCCTCTGAGAAGATCAAGCATACTTGGATGACTGGAAAAGCAGTGGGTATGATCAACATTTGGTTAGTCTTCTGTTCAGTATATATACAGTAACTGATGACATAACCCAGTGAGGTGGTCTTCCTTCATGAGTTTGCTTCTGGATCAGTTTTTAGTTAATTTTTTCCTAATAATTCTATGATTTGTTATGGAGCTGCTGTATCTTGCATGACAACTATTAGGCTGAAAGTAGCTGAGAAAGATAATGTCCAGAAACAGTTCTTAGAAATGGGAGAAGTTCACCTTCTTGCCAGATGAGTTCGTACAACATCTGTTATTCAAGTCCTCTTTTTTTATTTTATTTTTGTTTTTATTCTGGGTTATCTATTAATTTTTTAAATGGGTATATAGTTGGAGTATTCGTGTGTGTAAAGCAACATGATCCCAGTGATTTCTTTAGGTGTGGTCAACCTTGGTTGCCCTTCAGCTGATTAACACAGTATGGTCTATATAGACAAGGAAGAAATACCAACTGAACTTACTCATTTCATCATTTTCCACATGGACAGAATGACTTGTTTTAGCTTGTACAATATGGAGATTTAGTTGTGTTTGATAAAAATCTGTGTGCTCTGAGTCATCTGTCATTTCTGTATGCCTTATATCACAAGGTCGAAAGAATTATGTGATGCTCAGGTTTTTGTGAACCTTTCCTGATGACACAGGTTTGTTAAAACATAGACTTTGCTCTTTTGGCACTTGGAGCAATATTCCAAATAATGTTTTCTTTGACCTGTTTTCCTGGAGGTTGGGAGGTGTAATTTTGCTTGCACAGATACTTTCTGCTTAGTAATTATGAATCAAGAATTCTTCATTAATGAGTATTGTTGGTTGGAATTTCTTTTATGTATTTTAAATGACTGACCTGCCTATCTGTGCTTGGAGCTGAAGGTCAATGTATGCTGACCTAAATAATGGAATAATTCATTGTAGACCTTCTCTTCCTTTCTTGTGCAACCCCTATGAGTTCTTGAGTAGGATTTTGCTATACAAAGGACAATTGATTGTAATATAAACAAATAAAAAATATCACATTAACCATGGGATAAGATTTACATGCATAGGTTTTTTTTTTTCAATAAAGGAGGAAATAGATGTCAAAAGATTCAAATATATGTGGCTTTGTTAATTTCTTCTGCTCAGAAATGTATTGTTAAAGCATTAAAGTTTGTAATCTTATTTAAAAATAATGATAGTTTAAATGTTAATTGGACAAGCTAAAATATTTTGCTAGGTCATTTACAAGTATCTAATAATTTCCTTTTCAGTAATGCTTTTGTAGCCTCAAATTGAATGTAATTATAAAAACCATGAATCAATGCATAAAAGAAATAACAATAGGTAACTTTTATTGTATTTATTAGAACTTTAAGATGTGGTCTTCAAAGTGAATTGAGATATTAAAGTGGTGAAAGCAATATGACCAAATAATAGTGCACATATTTCCTTTAAAGCTGCTGCATATAGAGCCTGACAATACTGCCATAAAGGTTGTTAGCAATAGTAACTGATGCTTGCAACTTGTTTCTTTTACACCCATATGGCAAAATTATGCCTCCCAGAGGTAACTTTTGGTATTGGAGAAAGTTGCTGTGGAGAACAGGGGTATCCTAAAAGCTTCCTGTATTGATGAAGCTTCGAGAGAAAATAAAAATCCTATGGAAGATGCAGATGATCAGAGAGTTCTTGTTCGCTGGTATTTCCACACTCACTTTGCACAGATACAAATTTCTGTACTCCCCAGCATCTTCTGAATCAATTTTACTGTCTTTGTGGCAGCAGAAGAAAAGGATCAGGGCTCCAAAATAATGGAACAAGTCACACATTTAGTAATAGTTTACAGAACATAGCAAAGTTTTGCTTCATTTAGTGTCACAAAGTTGCTGGCTTCATATTCTTTTTAGTAACAGTGAGCTCTAATATGGAAAAAATATTAGATGTCTATAAACAGTTAATCTTTTCCATTTCTTTTATGTTTTAAAAATTAAATTAAATAGTAATTAAATATGACTGGTTTGTTTCAACAACATTGCCTGTTTTATTGGGACAAAATTTATAACTTTCATTATAATTATAAAATGCTCATTTAGGTTTCTGTTCTCATATCTATGCATATAGTAGTGTTGTAACCTCACATACAAATAAAGGAAAAAATTCTTCAAATAAGAAAAAAGTAAAAATTCTATAGATTTCATTATAGAACATTTATAAGATGATTTCCATGACAACCATATAATAAGATTCATGTTTACTTTATTTCTGAGTTCTCAATGTCTTTTTAATGACTCCCATGTAATTAAAACAGAATGCATAATTTGAAATAACATAAACCAGTTTTGTTTTGCGTGATGTTGAATACTGTTAATACATGTACAGTAAACTGTTTAAGAGCTTTACATGGATATGTCCATTTGTTGCAGGACTGTGAGAAACTGGAAAACAATTTTGATGACATCAAGCACACGACTCTTAGTGAGCGAGGAGCACTTCGAGAAGCAATGAGGTAAGTCTGGGTCACCATAGCAACAGTCACAGATGTGGTAAAGAAAGAGTCATTCTTCATTATTGGGGGAACAAATGAGTTCATTGCCACCATTCAGCTCTATTCTCTAAGGTATTAATTTGTCAGTGGAGAGGCTTCCCTTGAGGCTGTACTTTGGTTTTGAAGCTGCATAAATGTTAAGCCTGACTGCACAGTAAAAAATGTAAATGTTTAATTTGTTATTTAAAATGCTTAAGGGGTGCCTTGCTTTATATTTATACTAAATTGTGAGTGAATGAAAATATTGTTCATCTAAATTCTCTAAGTGTTAAAGCAGTTCTACAATGGTGTTTGAACAAACCTGTGTTTGCATTAAATGGGATTTGATTTTTATGTGTGTAGTTCCTGTGTACTCTGATTTTTATCATCAGATTTACATGATTTTGGTTTTGATAACAGAAAGTTAAAAATCTATCTAGTTCATTATATATTGTAGAGATGTATGTTTTGCTTAATATTTATTAGAGGATTTTAAAATCAGTTAGTACATGAATCTTCTCCCATCCTTACCTGCACTGTAGAATATCTGGGTACAGCACTCCAAAGAAACTTGCCAGCTACAGTGTCTGGGAAAGGAAATGAATACTATGCTGAAAGGTGATGGAATGGAAGACAGATTTTCCTAAAGTAACTAACTGAATAATCAGGAAGATGTTATTTATAGTATTATCTGTGAATCAGAAAATTATAGTAGCCTGTACTTTTAAAGGTTTTGAAATTGGATAATAAAATGTAATGATGCAAATATAGTGCTTCATTTCACTTTGCTGATACGAGAGTAAATTCTTACACTTACACTAGTGCAGTAAAAAGTAAAAACAACAGCAAAAAACCCTGAGAATCTTCTTGAAAAACTAAGTACATCTATATGCTTTGACTGTGTTCATAATTCCTTTAAATTTACGGACATGTGTGAATGATTTGATTTTCATGACTCTGACTTATGTTCCTGACGCTTTGTCTTGTGTACACTGAGTGCAAAGGCATTCTGACCTGAAATGCAACCTACCTCTTTTGAAGCTGCTCTTATTACCCACAAATATTCAGAACACTTCAGCTACCAGTGTTGCGAATAACTGTAAAAATAATGGTATTCACTTAATTGTGATTTTCGCTTTACACTTGTTTTGCTTCGTATGTTTAGGATTTTCTTCCTATGTGGTCAGTCATCTGTGCGTATAAATCTTTTGTGTAGTGTCAGTAAATGGGAAGTGATTTAAAATAAAGATTTGGGGAACTTTTGGCATTTGAAGCTGCATTTGGCATTGCCAACAAAGCCGATTCCAACAAAGGTTGCTGCTGTCGTGTAGCAGCTTTCAGGTTTGTGATGTTTCGCAATACATGACTCAGCAGAAATAATATTTTAAAAATTTGGGAGCTGACAGCTCTTTGGCAATCAACATTGAATAGCAAAGGGAGATTTGGCATTTCAAAGGTCATATTTCTGTTGCAAAGACTGTGTAGAAGATTCTCGTGATTCTTTGCTGTGCATACAATAAAAAGCACTTTACAATCTCATAAATTTGTATCCTGGCTATTTCTGCTAGTGTGCAAGCCATTCTTAGAAGTAGTTATTGATTGTGAAGTGTGATAGATATTGTGTAGTGCTGGAATTCTCTTAATTGCAGTCAGTATTTTATGGTTGGTTGTTTCCTTAGTTGTCTTTTTTTTTTTTTTAGATAAAGAAAATACCTGACTTACTAAATTAATAATGTAGTATGTTTTAATAACATACTAGAGTGACACATGAAAGGTGCAAATGTTTATTTAGAGAGGCATATGCATGTAGGTGTACGTATTTTTCTAGATGTGTATAAAAGACACTTTTTGCTTCAGGCTATACAGTTCTTTCAGCTGCTACATAGTCACCCGTTTTACTGTCTGGCTGTTTTTCTGCTTGGATCCCAAGATTATCAGTAGCACATGTAATTCAAATGGTACATTTTTACAGATTAAAGTTCACTTTGTTTTCCCGTAACAAGCGTGAACATTGGCCCAGGTGTGGGAGAACATAGATTTGCTGACCACAGTATTATGAGATATCTGCCTCCTTTCAGTAAGGGACGCATGTGGAGCGCGTTGCACATTGCACAAAAGCACTAAAATCACGTGGACATGAAAACAACCACAGTGAAAAATCATAGTTGGATAGCTAAGTGGATATATGTAGATCTCAGATGAGCCTTAAGTTGAGTGGGCAGTCTGCCCAAAGCTTCTCTGATTTCCCAGAGTGGTACTACTGGTCTGCCAGATGAGAAATACAATGAACATTTTTCCCCAGTGCTCCTGTTTGGAACGAGACCTTCCATTTTAACTTCATCTTTGAGAAAAACGGTCAATTTAATATGGGTTTCAGTACACTTCTAGTCTATGAGTATCACTGTGCTCTGCATAAACAAATACTAATATCCAAGAAGGGTCTTGTTCTCTTTCCAGCTCTTCAGTATTCAAATTAAAGATTACATGAAAATTATCTTTCTTATTTATGTATATAGTTGTATACAAAATAAACTTTCTAAAGGGTTTTGAATTTATCAGGAAGCCTATGAACTTTCTCTAGTTCTACTTTACATGTTATTTTAGATCTTGAATGAGATAATAGACTGATAGTAGTTTGTCATTATTCAGTGTATAGAGTGGTATTATAAGAATTTGATTTACTTGCAATTGCACATAGAATCATAAAGCATTCAATTCAGTTAATGTTTTGCTTATTTTGTTAATGTACTCCAAATGTTTTATTTATTACTGTATTTTAATGCAACTGCAAGGCTGAAGTAAACAATAAAAATACATTAGTTTTTTGAATTGGGGTTTATAAATGGACAGACTATTGCTTTACATACCTTGAATGTGTATATGATAAATTATTTGGATATTTTATGTAGTACCTTGTCAGAAAAAACGGATAGCTATATACCTATAATGTCAGGTTACATAAGTAAGAGCATTGAGCTTTTGTTAAACAAGGCTCAATTTGTTTTTAATATATAATCACTGTGAAAAATCTGGATTTCAATCCTCAGTAAAGCTTCATCTAGAAATTTAAAGGAGCTTTTAGACTGGTTTGTCTGCTATGAGGAGATAAGTATTTGAGGAGGAGGAAGTAGTGTAGCTAACTGTAAGCTGACACTGGTAGGTTTCTCAGAGGTGGCAAAACCAGCACGTGGACTGCTGCAGTAACCATTCCTCTAGGAAAATAGGGGAAAGTAGCCTTGAGGAGACTTAAAAACAATCAAATAATAATAAAAAAAAATAACGAACACTGCACCCTCATACTATAAAGTAACTTTTAGTAGAAGTGCAGCAGAAATCCAAACCAATTATTAATATCAAATTAGATGAATGTAAGGTTCAGCAAGTTACTGAGTTTTAAAAGGTGAAGGACAAATTTTAGAAGTAACAGACAGTCAGGAAATTTTTTTTCTGCTGAATCTGTTCACTCTGTACGGGCATACATACACTTGTTAGCAAGAGAGAGAATCAGACTTGGTGAATTTAGGAGGAGACTGTTGGAGATGATCTAGACCAGTGGTCTCCACATTTTTTTGATAGTGTACCAGCAAAATATTTTTAAACATACGCCCCAATATGTGCATGTTATACATGTACCACTGTACTAATATTTTATTGCATTTATAAAACATACCCAAGAATAGAAATTAAGGGAAAAAAAAAAGAGAGAGAAAGATGAAATAGACTACCTAGGATTTATTAAAAAAAATATTTGTTAATTGTACAGAAAGAATTTTCTTCCCACATCAAAATGGATGGTCTTGCAAATACTCTGCTTTGGAGATCATTTATCTAGATCAACTTTCCTGCTCAGAGCAGTCAAGTAAATCAGGTTCCTCAGGACTGCGTCCAACCAGGTTTTTATATCTCCAAGGATGGACACTTCACAGGCTCTCTAGCCAAACATCTTCACAGCAAACAATAGAATAACTCGATCAAAAAAACCCCAGAACAACACCACCCTCCCCCTGCCTCTTTTTTTTTTAAACTGTGATTCTTTGTTTCAACTTGTGACTGTTGTTTCTTGCCATTTCACTGGGCACCACTAAGAAGCGTTTAACTCTTTTTTTCCGTCCCATCAGTTCCTTATACATTTTGATTAAGATTCCCCCTGACCCTTCTCTGCTTGAGGCTGAATGTCCCCAGGTCTCTCAGCCTCTTCTTGTGTGACAGAACAACAGTCTCTTAATCACCTCAGTGACCATTTGCTGGATTTGCTCCTGTATTCCTGTATTTCCCTTGTCCTGGGGAACCCAGCACAGGACACAGCACTCCAGGTCTGCCTCACCAGTACTGGGCAGCAGAGAAGGATCTCCCCCATCGATCTATGGATAATGCTCTACCCAACACAGCCCAGGGTGCCACTGGCCTTTCCTGCAAGGACTGACTCATGTTCAGCTTGTCCTCCAGGACCCGAGGGCATTTTCTGCAAAGCTGCTTTTCGGCTGGTTAGCTGCAGCCTGTACTGGTGCCTGGTCTCCTCAGGGGCAGGATTTCACTGGTCTTTTTTTCCCCCTTTCCACGTGGCTCCTGTAGGCCTGTTCCTCCAGGCTATCCAGGTCCCTCTGAAGAGCAGCCCAACCCTTTGGAGTGTCACCACTCTAGTATATGATAGATTGCTTTTGAACACTATATTAGTAATATGTTTTAGACCTGTGTCTAGTGTACATTTTATGGACCTAGTGACAGATGAAGCCATAGTGTTTCAAGCCGAAACGTCTTATTAATCTAGTGTGGCAAGTGTTTATTTACCAACTGAATTCATAAGGCACCATGGTGGCTCATGACAGTGAGATATTAATTCATAAGTGGGTCCTACTTGTAGGTGGGGATGTATACAGTCTATCTCGTGAACATTGACTGAGTTAGTATGGGTGAAAGCTTTGGAAGTGAAAATTAAAGCTGAATATTTTTGTATAGTCTTATTGTTATTAAAGGAAAATTTAAACATATTTATTCGTACTTTGACATGGGAAAAGAAAGAGAAAGTTTGCTTATCTGTTTGAATCAGTATAAAAGATACCAAAGTTCATTTAGAGTTTTCTTTAGATGTTCATATATTTGCATATAGTTTTGGATAATATGAAAAAGGGAGTGAGGCTTCACTGTGATTTCCAGTTTTATAGAAACAGCTTCAGTTAATGATGATATTCACTGTTGTCTTGACAACTGTGTAATCTGGGGTTAGTAATAATCAGGCTTCTTTTAATATGGTCTAGACTCTCAGATGTATTTGACAAATAGTTTCTATGACTGGGCAAAACACAAGAAAATTGCTCTGTAAGAAGTTCCATGATTTCACAAGTGTTCATTAGTTTGCAGAGTAAAAGCTAGGAATTTAGAAATGTAAACAAAACAAGTCTACAGCACAAACTGCAAAATATCTAGTAACCAGCCTGTTAGGATTTTGGCCTTTATATGTGGCAACTACAGCTTCATATTCTGGTTCTGAGCCAGGCAACTTGGTTTTTCCATTTTAAAAAGTATGGAGCTGCAGAGTTAGAGAAGCACAGACATGAAGTGTAAGGAAATAAGTACAATGAAAAATGTATGTTAAATTTCTTTTCTACTTTCTGCTATATTTACATTTATCTCCAGTGCAATCATTTGAATGCTGCTTGGGGCATATTTTTCAGGGAAATGAAAATATGATTACTTCATATGTATTTAACAAAAACGTTGTGCTGCTACCAAAGTGCAACAAAGCTTTGCTTCTTTGGTGACCCGTTCGTGTTCCTATGATGTATCTATCTCACCACCAACAAACAAACACCCCCTGCCACAGAAGACATGCTAATTAGTTAAATTACTTTGATATGTAGGCTTATTGATTTTGACCCTCATTTAGACCGCATTTGGCTTAGAGATATTATTTGGAAAAACAAACAAGCAAAAAACCCCAACAAAAACAAACATGCAGAGATTTCTCAGACTGAAACAAAACCCCCCCACAAAACTGTGGAATTTAGGGAATAAACCATGCTCCCCTTAGAATTTGTAAAGATATATGTCTTGACAGTTTTATAAATTTTCCACATTATTAATAGTATATGGAGGTAAGGAAGTGCTGCAGAATGCTGGTGTTGCTAGTTGTATTTGATGTTGCATAGGTATGCATGCAGAATATTAGAAGCATTTGAGAACTTTTAGTAGTATGTCTATAGTAAAGACCTATGTGGCTACTATAAATGAGTTTAAATGCTAATTTGAAATCAGAACTTCACTATCGTCCTCAGTGTGTACATTACAGATCAAATGGATTTTCACCATCACTTGCATTGACCGAATGTTAGCCATATACAGTGCAAGACAGCCCTGTATCAGCATAAGCTGTTTAGTGGCATTAACAAGGCACTGTTAAGCTGTGTTCATGCAATTTTACCATACTCTTTCTTGGCTAACTAACTTCTGAGTCACCCACTAGCCATCCTCTAGGGGCTCAAAAGTGCCTGGGATGAATTGCTTAGAGCTGGCCAAGATGGAATAATTTCTGTCTACAGAGGCTCTGCAGAGCTCTAACACCAAGCATGTATAGGAACCTGTGACATTATTGTAGTTATTTTTGTGATAATTATTAGAACTTGCATTGTCTTTCTGTGTAATTTATATGGAGAATTAAATTCATATTTCATTTTGCAATTAAAAAAAAGGAAGGTTCTAATACATGGCAAGTCCATTGTTTCAAGTCTTGGGTATAACTCACTGAAAATTTTGTTTAAGCAGTTATAATGCTTATCTTCTGCACTGTAAAATGTAACTGCATTGCCTTGTATATTTTTAAAAGTATAAATCAAGAAAGCTGTAAAACATCTTGTTTTGAGCTTGATTGTAAGATGGACTGTTGTGTTGAATATCAGCTTCATCATACCTTTGACCAGAAATTTGAAAACTGAAATACATTTCTAAGTTCATGTCAACTGGTTGCCGCACATGCAATGTTCAAAATGTGTGTGTGATTTCTCATTTTAATTTTTTTTTGTCCAGTGGTAGGAAATCAAGATAAGTTAGATTGTTTTCCTTTGAATGATCCTGTAGTCACCTAGCTAGGATGAACTGACAAATACAACTTGCACTGACCTAAAACAGTGCATTGATGATGTTCCTGACTGGCAAATGTGAAAGGATGTTAAATTTTTTTGCTATTCCAATTTGTAATGTTAGATTCACAGTTACTTTATGTCAGTGGATTGAATTATGCCTTGTAGTGTATATAACCAATACATGGATATAGAGCAAAAGCATTGTTAGCAAAATGGAAAACAATATGGTAAAATAACAAAAGATAATATTTATGAATTTGGAAACTGCATTACAATTACTACTTTTGATGATACACTGAAATGTGCTTTGGGCAAAATCTTATATGAACTCTTTTTATAAAATCTTGTATGTTTTTCATAAGCTTTCTTGTATTTATTACTGAGACTGAATGATTCTTCAGGTCTGGTCTGAGTATGGTAAACATGCTGTTGCTGTATTTGCATGTACCATTCCCAAGAAATATTTCAGAGGGGAGAGGAGCAAAAAAAACCCCACTCTTCTGTCACTTCAAGGGAGGAGAGACTGTTTTTGATTTTGAACCATTTAGTTTTATGATTTAAAGAAAAGATTTGGATAACAGTCAAAATGTTTCTTTTTAGCAAACTGCAGGAGATGATGTCTGATGTTGGTGGTGAAAGAGGTTTTGAAAACCACTGTGGCAGATGGCTTACCACAAAGACTCCAAAGGTGGCATGCAGGGGGGTGCAGCATCATACCTTTCGGTGACTAACAGCCACTCATCTGCAAACTGTTAGAGTAGAAATTGCACTACAGAATCTTGAGTTCACTCCATGGGTTCCCACTTCATTGCTTTTTAAAATGCAAGGTTTAAAACTATTTCTGAAATATGTTGTTTGCTTACCATTAACAATCAGGAAAAAATGCTCTGGATTGCCAGAGAGACAGGGTATACAGTGTGGACTACCAGGAGTAATACTTTAGCTTTATTAACCTATATGCTCTGAAAAAGTTTTTGGTTCATTAAAAAAAAAAAATCAGATATGAGTGAAGGAAATTTGTCGGTGATTTTGCAATGAGCTGTGGTTTTCTGTAGATTATTGACATTTAATATTATGTTTCAGGGCTTTTGATGGTTGAGTTAGAAAGTGTATTATACCATTTTAAACCATAACAAAAGTCTGGGATGTACACAGAAGCTGGGTGTGTTGCAGATTTGGCTAAGGAGTCAGTGTTTTAATTGAAGCTCATGCTGGTTTAAGTCATTAATTTAATCTGTATCCAGCCCTATTGACAGTACCACATTCCACATGTATTTAACAAACCCCATTTCCTACAGGAAACTTCTGTTTTGTGTACAGTCAGAAACCAATCTGTCTTTACAAATGCTGTTTTAAAGGTATCTGCACTAGTTTCTTTCAGACATTTACTGTAGTTCTCAAAAGCCTGAAAAAGCATAATCTTTTTTTTTTTTTAACCTTTGTGGTGTCCTTGGACTTTCTATTGCCATGAGCATCTTTGAGTATATTCTCTTTGGAGTTCAAAGCTAAGGGTTTGAGGAAAAAATGTAGTCTTCTTTCAAAACTGCATTATTAGCGTCTTTTCATTATATGTTCATTGTGACTGGGTTGTTATATTTTCTGATTATGGTGTGGTGCTGCTTTTGGGTGGGCTAGAGTTAATTTTCCTTATAGTAGCTGCTATAGGGCTGTGTTTTGCATTTGTGCTGAAAACAGTGTTGTTCACACAAGGATGTTTTAGCTATTGCTGAGCAGTGCTTACAGAGTCAAGGCCCTTTCTGTTCCTCACCCCACACCAGCAGCGAGGAGGCACAAGGAGTTAGGAGGGGTCACAACCAGGACAGCTGACCCCAACTGACCTAAGGAATATCCCACACCATATGGCACAAAAAGCAGGGGAAGGGGAAGGGTGGAGGAGACATTCAGAGTTAGTGTTTTGTCTTCCCAAGACACCAGCCTGCCAGTGGGATGTAGTGAATGAATTCCTTGTTTTGCTTTGCTTACATGAGCAGCTTTTGCTTTACCTACTAAACTGTCTCTATCTCAACCCATGAGTTTTCTCACTTTTACCGCTTTGATTCTCTCCCTTATTCCACCAGGAGAGTGTGGGTGAGGCTGAAGTTTCTGTGTGGGGTTAAACCATGACATGTTGTCTCCGTTTGAGACAATTTGGAGCGGGAGAGACCTCCGATGGAAGTCTCCTTCCTCTGATTCAATACCCCTGGTTCTCTCCAATACAGAGGTACAGAGATAAAATATGCTGAGATGTAAGTGAAAAAAACCACCAACCTCTTTACCAAGAAGAATGCTAAACAATACTGATAAAACTGAGTTAAGCGAACCAGAAAATTCCTAAGCTCCCACTCACTGGACCAAAAGGAGATGGCAGCCGGCCTCTCCCACCCCTTAAAACATGGCAGGAGTGGTTTGGAGAGTCAGTGTTAGCATGAGGCTGCAGTGCCAGCACAGGCAGTCGGAGCAGGGCTGCGAGCCCCAAGCAACTGGAAGGGACCCACAAGACACCCTCGGGACCCACCAGTGAAACCTGGTCACTGCAACTCCAGTGGTGGTTGTAGTCCTGATCCACTGAGGTGGTGGTGGTAGGAGTCCTGTGGAGTGAGGGAAGGAAACCCTCAGTCTGCCGAATTAGGTCCAAGTATGGTCTTTTGTTGGGCTTAGGTTAGGTGGGAACACCTCTGTTACCTCACTGGGGTGGGGAGTTCTTCATTGAATGATTAGTAGGGGATCAGGGGTCATTTCAGGAATCTTTGACCTTCTAAGATGTCAGCACAGGTGGACCCATTATGCCCATCAGCAGATATGAATATCTTCAGGGGTGTGTGTGTGAACTCTCCTGATACCTTCTGGAGTGGAGTTATCACAGATAAGTCATTTGTTTTAAGGACAAAGAAACAACTGGCAGCTTGTAGCCTGAGGTGGAAGGTGTGCACACCCTCAACACCTGGATTGTCTGAGTCATCAGCATTCCAGTCTTTTCACACTTGTGGATGCATTCTTCTCCTAGGACAATAGAGTACCACCCTTATTTTAAGTCCCTCCCCACAGTCTACATTAATAGGCATATTTAGGGAAAAGAGGAAAGAAAAAGTGAATACTGGAGTCTTTGTGCAACCCATGACACATGTGTTTAGTACTCCTTGGTTATAATGGCTATTGTTTTTTTGCTACTTCTCAAGAGCTCTGACTTAATATTATACTATCTGTTGTGAGTTTTGGACATAAGAGCAAACATCCATTTTCCTAGTAATGTCTTGTATATTGAGGTGAGGGTGTTTCAGAGATTAAACTGTGGGTCCAGCTGTGCCCTAAGATATTTACCGTCCATCAAAATTAATCTGTCCTTCCCCTGTAGACTTCTGAATTTAAATCCTATTTATTTACTTGAGGCTATTTGGGAGAGCAAGATGAGATTATTTAGGTTTAATGTTCTAATGGAATCAACCTGTTCATTGAAAATAAGACTGTAAAGTGTATTGGACTTTTTTCAATAAGGCAATTGTTAAGAAGATATACTAGAATTAGTATCATACATTTAGCTAATTGGATACAAAATTTTACAGAAGCAATTTCCCATCCTTATTCCTACAGAACACAGATATTTTACATGGAAATCTGTTTCATTGGAGCTTGCTGTTGAGAGTTGATGGGCAGCCATTTAAGCTCTAAGCCACTTTAGGTCTTTTAGGATACCAACCGGAGACTCTCACTGCTAAATTTTAGCACCTCTAGGACTGAGGAATGTTAAGATCTCAGACAACAATTGGTACAAAGAAGCTGCTTGAGAAAGAACCTGTATGAGACAAACATAAAAGGTGTCACAGAGAATAAAGGAACAAACTTCTTGAGCAGCATCTCCTGATATCTTGAATGCCCAGTACTGCTTGTCTAGGATTTGCTTTGTAATATGCAGGGAGTATTGGCAATGACAAGGTTTCAATTTGTGTGTATTTAGCTTGTTCAGCCAATGTGGAGCATTTAGTTCTGGCTTGGTCTAATACCAAAATTCAAGGGTTTGTTTTATTTTTAGGAGTAAAAAATAAAATGAAGGTTTCTTCTCTAAAATAAACCCTGAACTGTTCTAAATATCACCATAGTATTGGATCTGTTCAAATGAGTTTTAAAAATGGATCTGTGTGTGGAGCAGAACTTAATGGAAAGAATTACAATATAATTTCCATCAGAATACTTACAAAAGGCATTGATTTATAATCTGATACCATTACAATATAATAGTCTTTTAAAACTGGTAAGGGTACATTATTTTAAAATAGTATGACTGCTTTTTAAACTTCTATTTATTAATAGTATTAATAGTACTGGATTAAAAATTAGTGATAACTGTAATATTTTTAAATGTAATAAAAGAATTATGATTGCTATATTTGTAAAGACTATTGCTTTTATTACTACTATCAAATAGTAGTATTTAATGGTACTGATTAATACTAAAAATAATTTTATTACTCTATTTTGACAAATGTGGAAAAATCTTCAGTAGGCAGCATTAATTAGTATTAACCAAGCATTTGCTTTGTAATTGGTAAAGTATCAAAAGAATAAAAAACTTTTTTTTTTAATCTCACAATATTACCAAAAAGGCAGGAAAACACTTATTCTTTGAGGAACATTTTATTATAGAAAAAAATATATTTATAAAATAATTTTCTACATGTTTTCTTTTTCCTCTACCCGATATATCTTCCTGTTTGAGCAAAAAGTGTCTGAGCAGCTCTTCCTGCTTATGTGTTCTTCTAATTAACAGGAAATGCTCTTGAGCACGTGTAAAACAGTTGCTGTTCCCAGGGACTACAGCGACTTGCTCTGCCCATGGCTCGCTGTGTGCTGTTGGGCTCACAGTGTCCACACCTCAGTCTTCCCATTGCACATTTACTTGCACGGCAACTGCTGGTGTTATCAACCCCCTTCTGTCCCAAAGGGTATTCCCTTGTAGCTTCCTCTCAGATAAAATATTTAATTGGTGTGGGAATTGTCCTCCTTGTAATTAAAGAACTATACACAGATATTTAAATATACTTAAACAGAAATTGTTATATATTTAAAAGAGGTCCTGGGTCCACTGAGCATTTTCCACTAAAGAGCTATGGCTGCATGGCTGAGTCCCACTGGCCATGTGGCTGCAGTAGCATAAACAGGAGATGTTTCTTGAATGCATCTTTCAGCCTGCACTGAGAGGCAGCTGTGCTATTAGTGGCATCTGGCATAACTTCTCTTTTTGTCTGGTTAGACAAGCATAACTGGTTCCTGTGTAGAGTGATATGTTTAGTCATGGCGTGCCTGTAAGGTGCCTCTGTGTCATCCCCCCTGACTCAGTTAACATTTGTGCAAAGGCTGCGGGGCAGAGTGTGCCCGGGCAGGAGGCTGCGCTGCTGCTGCGAGTCCTGCTCGTGGCAGGTGAGCACTTCCTGAGGATGGCTGGCACAGGAGCTGTGACGTGGACATCCATGTTGGTTGCTCAAGTCTACAGGACTAGGTTAGAAATAGGCTGAAATAAGCACTTTTCAGGAAGGGTTATGTTGGGTCTTAATGCCAGCTGTTTTGTTATGGAGGCCCACGCTGCTGTTGGGCCACACTGTTCATACAGACACAGTCATTTTGGGGTATCTTCTGCTATTAGAGATGTAGCTATTCTAAGGACAAATTCTTCTGTGGCCAAAATCATGGGGAAAGGCTGGTTAACACTTCAGAGGAGAGGAGAGGGAACCACTCTTTACCGGGTGGCAGATGAAATCCCTGATTTTCCTGTTTTAATGCAGGAAGCCATTTAACCTCCAGGGACTATGCAGCATAATTTTTTTTTGCCCTCTTTCCTAGGTGAGTTAGATGTGTTTCAGTAAGTGTGAAACTAACTCCCTCTACTCCCTGCTCCTTTGATCAATTTTTATTCTTTTATTCTACTTGGGTATATTGGGTGAATGAAGCCTTTACTTCTAATTTGGAAAGGCCTGAATAATCTTTTTGTTATTGGCATTGCTAAACATTCTTTCACCTGCTAATGTAACAATGTCATAACATATAAAATTTATTTTGTCTTAAAACTAACTGCTAGCAGGGCTTTGAAATGCAACTTCTCGTAATATTTTCGCTTCTATCTTACTCATTTAATTCTTGATGTAAAACAAGAATTCATTGCTTTTGTGCTGGGAGTGTGAAGCCACAAGTTGATAATGGTAACTCAGTGCTTGTAATATAAAATGCTGTTCCTGTAGTGTGGTCCAATTACACAATAGTAAAGCAGGGATGTAACACAGCGATGCTGCTTTCCTATTTGTTTCAGTAAGTTTAGCACAGCAGGAGACGTGGCATTCTGCCAAGGTAATGCGTCAAGCTTACAGTTGGATGGAAGTGCAAGGGAAATTATTCTAAGACTTCGCATACTGGCTAATAACTCTCGCTGAATGTATGCGACAATTGTCTTCTGAAATGCACTTGATGTAGTTTTATTGCAAGGATTTTGTATTTTAAGTTTGAGACATTATGGTATTCTAGAGATATTTGAAAAAATCTCTGTAGGTGCTACATTTACAGCATTGTAGTTTTAGTAATCAAATACAATTTCTCTATGGTTAGAGATCATGCATACTATTTTTCAAAAATCCTGCCATATCTTGTAAAATCAGAAAGAACTGCTTCATTAATTTGATCAAATTGCATACATTGTTCTTCCAAAAATGTCCTATTTTTTTTGAGGAAAAATATACTTAAAACAAAATCTTAACTGAAAATATATGTATAATATCAACAGAATGTTTCCTTTCTTTTTGAAGCCTAAAGAGTAATAATCTATCAGCCATTTGGCAGCGGAAGAAACCATAAATGTCAGGGTCTCTCTTTTGCTAGTCATTTTACTTTAGAGACTGGGGAGCTGGATAGAAGTCAGGTAGAATTTTTGCAGTTGGTCTCATTTTTGACTAGTCTGCATACTGCTTCAAAGCCATGGCTCAAGTAAACAGGCATCACTGCTGTACTGTGGCAGTCAACCCACCACAACTGTCTTAAAGATACATTGATATTCTTTGCAGCTTTAAATACCCTCAGCAAATATATACATTTAAAACAGCATTTTTTAATAGCATCTTTATAAATTGCTTCATGGTATATCTCTGCGTTTTTCAAATGTGGTGACAAACAGCCATCACTTATGGAGTATTAGCAAATAGTTCACAATTAAGGAGTTAATCTTTAGCCTCATCGGCAGTCTCTGTACAGAGGTTATCAGTGCATGGTAAAAACAATGTTGGGTTTTTTGTTTTGTGAAACACAGAGAGCCCAGAGTACATCAGTTGATTTCAAGCAGGTTACTGAATACTATCATAGGTAAAAATACCAGCTGTACTGCACATGGTTTGATTTCAGGATTATAAGGTAAAGTTACTCTCAGGTTTTTTTGGTTTTTTTTTTTTTTTTTTAATCCCCACTTCACATTTTTCAATCATAAATCTAAAAAGAGTATCTGACACCTCTTGGTCACAGACATTTTCTCTGTGATAGTAAATTTGGACTTACAGTACAGATAGTAATTGCTACTAGTGTTTAAATCTTTCAAAAAATCTTTAGTTACATATGTACCTACACCTTTCATGAGGCATTTCTGAATGCCTTTGGCCGCACTGATCCAGCAAATGGAAGGTTCATTGTCACTGGCATTTGTTATTCCATGGGGTGTGTTTGTTCCAGCTGGCTGGAGTTGTTTCTGCACTGACACCTGTGGAGTGTATAAGAGAAAACAGAGGAGATGCACAGGGATTAAAAAACCATCCATCAGGCTTGGCCCATGCTCCTTCAGGCAGTAGTGTAAGGTGG
>JAWWEU010000005.1:18179302-18356622 GCA_035583155.1 Acropternis orthonyx | reverse complement strand
TCTCACATGATCCTTCTGGACAAACTGTCCAGCACAGCTGGATAAACACATCGTGTGGTGGGTGAGCAATTGGCTCATGGGTCAAGCACTGAGGGAGGGTAATAGTGAATGGTGGAACACAAGAGTGATGACCTGTCACTAGCAGGATTCCACAGGGCTCTGACGTTGGCCCTGTGCTCTTCAACATCTTCATAAATTACTTGGACAGAGGACTGGAAGGGATAATAAGTAAATCTGATGATGATACAAAGCTGGGAGGAGCTGTTGACTCCCTCAAAAGCAGAAAGGCCTTGCAGAAAGACTTTGACAAATTACAGGACTGGTCAATCACCAACCATATGAAAGTATACCAAAGACAAGTGCCAGATTCTGCACCTGGGATGGGACAACCCTGTATGGACAGACAAACTGGGGAATGAGAGGCTGGAAAGCAGTGCCATGGAAAGGGACCTAGGGGTCCTGGTCGATGGCAAGTTAAATCTGGGTCAGCAGTGCCCTGGCAGCCAGGAGGGACAACCCTGTCCGGGGGGGCATCAGGCACAGCATCACCAGCCAGGCAAGGGAGGGGATTGTCCTGCTCTGCTCTGCACTGGGGCAGCCTCAACTTGGATATTGCGGGCAGTTTTCGGTGCCACAATATAAGAAAGATATTCAGCTCTTAGAGAGTGTCCAAAGGAGGGCAACGAAGATGGTGAAGGGCCTTGAGGGGAATCCATATGAGGAACGGCTGAGGGCACTTGGTCTGTTTAGCCTGGAGAAGAGGAGACTAAGGGGAGACCTCATTGCAGTTACAACTTCCTTGTGAGGGGAAGAGAAGCAGCAGGCACCAATCTCTTCTCTGTGGTGACCAGTGACAGGACCTGAGGGCTGAAGTTGCATCAGGGTAGGTTTAGGTTGGATATTAGGTAAGTTTTTTCATCTGGAGAGTGGGTCAGCACTGGAACAGCATGCCCAGGAAAGCGGTCACAGCACCAAATCTGACAGAGTTTGAGAGGCTTTTGAACAATGCCAACAGGCACATGGTGTGACTTTTAGAGTCCTGTGCAGGGCCACAATTTGGACTTGATGATCCTTGTGGGTCCTTTCTAATTCAAGATATTCTATGATTCTAAATAAATCAACATGGCACTACAGCAATTTCTGTGGAGCTTTAGAAGGTTTTACATACTTGCTTCAGCTTTCTTCCCAAAATATACATGCTTTTTCTAGGATCATTAACTAAATAAATCCCAGAATTTACAGCTCTCCTGATCCCTGTTCCAAAATAAAGTTTCTCATACTGCAATTTTGAGTTCAGTGTAACATCACAATAACACCTGCTAGAGCTTTAGTTTCATTTTATTTACTTTAGGGAAATTAGAGGGAAACAAAACAGTATTTTCAATTGGTAGCACAGCCTGGCATTTCCATTTGTAAGGCAACCTGCCAAGAATGTACCAGAGTTAACTTCTGCTTGCCTTTGATGTTCTTTATTTTTCACACAACACTCTTCTTAGTTACAAGAAAACTAGTTAGACAATATTCTAGACCCTTTTTTATCACAGATCAGAAAAAGAAAGCTAAAAACAGAGCGCTGTGTTTTCTAAACCACCTGCAAGCTCACTAAAAAGCTTCAGAGGTGCGTAAACAAAACAGGCTGAGTATCTGTTGAAAAACCACAAGAAAAATTCCCCTCTTATGTGGGAAGATTATTCAGCAGGACTAAATATTAGTGGGATTTTGTGGGTTTTATTACAAATATCAAAGAAGAGCTTGCTACAGAAAAAAAAAAAAAGGTGAGTCAGTGAGAACAAAAACTTTACAGGATGCTATTCATTTGTGAAGCTTGATCACATTTTGAATTTTTAACTAGTAATTTACTAGTATCCCACACACTTTATTGACAACCATAAATTGTAGTGAATAAATTCCCAGTCACAGATGTATCCACGAATGATATGATCCATCAAAGATATTTTTGCTTGACCTACTTGGAAAAGCTGCATTTAAAAACCACAGCAGCCTTCCTGGAAATATGCAACTGACCCTTGCAGCCAAAACTGTTAACATGTTTTCTCAGATCCTGGAGAAGCTCATCAAAATCAAAGTGCAGCCAGCTTGTTAAGCAGTGTTTTACCTGTTTGGACATGTAACAGAACCAATAGGTAGAGAGAGGAGAACACAGGGGTTTGGTTTTGTTTCACCTCACATTACTGTTTAACAAAAGCATATCTGACATAAAGGTGACTCTGTACAAAAGGTGTGACAGCCAATTTTCTACTGGCAATGCTTGGATAACCGGTGAGGACACCACTAAGCTTTCATGCTGTTGGTTGCACTCCACTTCCCTAAAAGCAATGCCATTTTCTCTGGATTCAAAGTCCTGCCTTCTGTAGGCTTTGATTCAATCTTGTCGCAAAAAAAAATTAGCTACATATTTCCCACTGGTGCTAACACTGATGCAACTCTTCTGACATCAACAAAGGCACAAACAATTGTTCAGGTAGGCATTCAGCTTTTTGCTATGCCACATCAATTAGATTTGCCATTTGTGCCCTCCAAGCTCAAGCTTCCCAGCTGGTTCTCTTTTGTCTCATATAAGCAGCACAGTCCTTCTGTGATATTTGCAGTAACCCCCTTCTTGTTGTCTTGTTAGGGAGACGGATGTGTTGAGGTGGTTTTTCCACACACGTTGGCCAATAGATTGGCTTTGAACAACTGCGCTGCCTCCCTTTCCCACAAACACTGATGATCTATGTGCACAGCAGCTCCTGAAACTAAAACTTAGATGGTATTAAACTGACAAACAAGGTGACAACCTTGGGAAATATTTAGCTTTATTCATATGATTCCCAGATGGTTTGATTCCAATTTTGTCTGTTTCTTTACATGTCAGAAAAAAACTTTTCCTTGTTTGTATTTTAAAACCATAATTTAAGAAGATAAACTAACAAAAAAATGATAATAAAGAAGGGGAAGGGGAAATTGCAAAGAGTTAAAAGAGAAAAAATTGTAAGAAAGTAAAAGAAGCTAAGAAAATACAAGGGCTTTTTATATTATTTCCCAAAAAGATGTTCTAAAGTGTGAAGTTCCCATGTATTTCTGTGAACAAACATATAATCTAATTTTGCTGCCCTTCAGACAATTTCTGTGGTTGCATTACTAAGCATGTGTTCAATGCCCTTAAAAAGTTAGGTGCAGTAGTGTAGCTAATTCAGTTCTCAGCAGAACAAAGGAAGGGAGAATTTTAGGAAATTCAGTTGCTAAACAACATCACCTGCTGAAGACTTATGCAAGGTAACAAAATGACACAGGTCTCTGCTACTGATTGGAACAATCCCTGGTTTTAATGCAAGGAAGCTGGGTTCTTTCTTTGTGGGATATTTTGTGCAAGATCTACAGCTGCTGTCTTTCACATCTGGAGTAAAAACCTCTGACAGTTCCAAAAATACAAACCCCAGCCCTTGCCTTGCTGCTCTCAGGGAGGATGCTATGCTGACAGGACAAGCAGAGGCTGCCCAGAAGATGCTTCCAGCAGACTCTCCCTTCCCAGGGGCAAACCCTCATCCTTGAAGTATTTACCACCACCCAAGACCACCTGTACCCCTGGCCTTGTTATGGTCCCTTCCACCACCAAGACACTTCTAGGGAAGCAGATGGGATGTTAAATTTTGGCAGTGAGAAAGCTTTTCACATGCCCTTGCTACACCTGTCAAGACCAGCACACATTCAGCTCTAAGGAGTTTTTCTTCCTCTTATCTCCAAATCCACATCACTATGTATGGGTGGATGTGGATGACACTGTTCAGTATCCTGGCTGCTTGCATACATCAGGTCCATCCTTGGACTGCCAAAGTTAAGACATAACAGAACTGGAAGGTGGCACATGGATTCCAGCTTAACAGCTCAACAAACTTTGTAGATGTAAATTATGAAAACACACAAAAAGAAAGGTCAGGAGGAAGTGTTTCCTCATCATGGCCAAGTGACAGGTTCTCTCTCTCAATGTGTGACTACTCATATGAGCTGCACTTACTGGGCAGTTAAAGAAAAGCAGCTGGGGGTAGAGAGAGGATGTGATTACTCCTCAAGGTACCTCGAAGTCAAACACGGACTCTATTTTTTTTTCCCTCTTTTTGTTTAGTGTTTCCTGTCAAGCCTTTTCTAGTCCATAAAACCTATTATCTAAGTGGATCCTGTGTGCTGCCATCTCTTCTGACAGGAACTGTTACTTCTTAAACTTACCTTTTTCTCTTCAATTTGTGGGGTTTTGGTTGCTCTTTTTTTCTCCCTGTATTTGCCACATATCCTGTTTGGGGTTTTATTATCACAGCACCCAGAGCAGAGTTTTTCAGGGCCTTCTCCTGCTTTCTCTGTTAATGACCCCTAGACTGGTTATAAATAGCTCAAAATCTACTCTCTAAGATAAAATGCTCTCTTTCACCATCTTTCCTCTTCTTATGCTCAAGGATAGGTGCATGAGTCTTTAGAGCATTATTGTCTGTCCCCTTCTTTCAGGGGGACACTGATAAGACAAAAAATGTCTCAGTTCCCTTTCCCTTTGCAGGAAGTACCCCAAACTGGGACACCAGTCTGCATATTGTGATGCTTAAAATGAAGGGAGGGGGGAGGAACTGCACCTTTGAGTGGTCACCTCTGGAAGTGCTCCTCCAGAACTGTTGGGCTGCAGCACTGTCAAAACAGGGTGCACTAATGTCTACTTGTGAGACAGTCTCTCAAGGATGATAAAGACACAGTGTGAAGGGAACTTTCTTGAATAACATGCTGCACTGTGGAGAGGAAAAAAAAGAGAGATGGAAAAATATTACCAAGACAAATGCCATAGGAGAATTCTGAAAAGTTGTTAGTAGTTTATTACACTTGCACCCTAAAAGCTTTCAGCAATTTATGAACAGATATCCTCTTGAAGAGCAGTCTAATCTATTTACCATATTTTTCAAAAGCCTTCAGTTTTCATTAGAATGTAGCAGTCAACAAACAAATAAAAGTAAGTTTATCTTTAAGAAAAAATTATGAAACAAAACAAAAACATACTGCTCCATTTTTCTGTAATGCAACACTGTCAGTGAGCTTTCTGCTTGCCTCTCTCCTTGGCCATTGTACTTTGATGGCCAGTGAAGGCATATAGTACCGAATCTGGATTCCCAAAATGGGCACACAGGTTAACTGTCTAGCTGTACTAGATCACCTCAAAGGCTCAGTACTACAAAGACTAAAAAGTAAGTGGGTACACACAGAGTCAGTGTTTGGGTGATTCGTTTGTTAGTGCTTCTGCAACATGTACCCTATCAGTGAAGCTGGCCACATTAGGAAGGCCACTGCTTGCTAGGGGGTACTCAGGACAATGTCAATGAAGAAAGGGAAAAATAAACAAGCAAACAAAAACATTGCCCTCTGTAGTCCCCACACCAGTGATGTCTGCAAGACAACCACTGATGAATAAAGTTGGAGTTAGGGCTGGTAAAAACACACATGAAAGAAAAAAAACTTGTCTTTCAATATTGTCTGAAGAATGAAAAAGAATAAAGGGGGGGGTGGAGGGAAGAGACAAGCAATAGGTTACGTCCAATAAATCCTTTTATAAAAAGATCAGACTGTAATAAGCCAGTGAGAAAGACTGAAAGAGAAACCCTCTTTCAGTCCATATAGAAGATCCACATTCCCTTCCTTCCCAAGATGGAATCTGTCCACAGGCTATTGACTCCAGAAGAGTGTATTTATAATGTTCTCCAATTTGCAGGAGATTGAGTGTTTCTATAGGTAGAAAAATTCAGATAATTGTGACAAACCCGAAAAAACATCAAACCACTGGGAAAAATCTATTAACATATTAAGTAAATTTTTCTAACAGATAGGTTTTTTAATCAAATTCTGTCAAAATCTATTATGTTTTACCCCAGTTTTAAGCTCCCTGAAACTCCATCACTGCAGTAAGAAGCCAATTAGTTATGATGATGAAGGTACAATGATGAATGATGAATGGAACAAAGTATTAAAGAAAAACAAGATTTTATACTTTTATTGAGATGTGCATGAGATTAAAAATCATATACTAAATGGACATCTCTAATTACATAAGATTTATATACTGGGAACAATCAGCTGACAACAGCAAGACCTTTGCAACTCAAATCATTATTAGCATTTATACACTTCATGAAAGCAAAATAAACGTAGGATGTTTTTTTCCTGTCCTTTATCGGCAGTGACATATGTGGCTATGACATTGCCAAAGAAACTTGACTTAAATAACTCAGCCTCCAAAACATTAGACTAGTTTTTTGTGGCATCTCAGGGAAAATCCCTTTATTTTTGTAGGTATTTTTGTCTGTTTGTTTTGGGTAGAAAGTGAGAAGGCTGATTACTTTTCAAGTTGTACTGGCATACCCAAAGGAGCCTTCCCTTTCTTGTTTTTCATGCCCTTTCTTGTTTTTCATGCCTCTCAAACAAAATACAAACACTGTAAATTGGATTTTAACCATGAGGCATACCATTCATTGCCACTTTACTCTTGATGTCACTCTTTTCATTATTACACCATGAATGCATTCCATAATGGACAGGACACAAATAAAATCCTTCCAAACCAAAAGACTGTACCATTTAGTTCTTCAGCACTTTCATGTGTTTTTCCTGTATTTATACCTATACGGTGAACTTCTACAAGGCAGAGGGTTTTCACTAGTGCTTATATTTCATTTGGAAACTGAGGGAAATACAGTGGCATGCAGAGATCTTCCCTTCCCTGCTGAGCAAGAGAAAACCCAAAAGAAAGCCATTTCACTATGGGAAACAGTTTGATTAATGTGTTCAGAAGAAGACACAGGAAGATGGTCTTCACCAGCATTAGTTAAAACAGATGGACTGGCTACAACCACATTGTGTGACACACCCGACAGAGACTACTGTCAACAAATCCGCACTGAAAAAGAGTAGGAAAGACAGTTGGTCCACCCACACGCAAGGAGTCAGGTAGCACACAAATGGGAAATGTTGGTGATACAGTGACGTAATTAAAACTCCCCAACATTCCCATTTCCCCTGCTGAATGTCCACCACAGCACAAGCCCGCTCTAGCATGGTTATTCTGTCTGCCTTATTTGTGTGCCTATGCACTGCTCCCATGCTCTAAGGGGCTGGCATGGTGAGCCCTGCAGCAAGGTCCCCACCATAATCTGCACTGCACAGATGGCCCATGTGACTGCCCCTCTGCAGGGCATTTTTCTGTATCAACCAAGGGTCCACTGTGCCCCACCACACCCTGTGGCAACGGCTGGAATGTCTAAGAAGGTAACAGATACTCCCCTGTCCCTGCCTGCTGTTTATTTTGGATGCTATGAGGAAGTCAAGTTGTTCTTCCTTAATCTCAATGACTAATTAGAGAGCTATGGTGCATGCATTCCTGCTGAGGAATATGCCATGGGAGGAGGTGTCAGGCTTCCTGACACTTTGCCTCTGTATCTGGCTCCGCTGTTCATCACCAAAGGGCAAAAGACAGTAGCTGCAACTACTTGAATAAATTGAGCATGTAAATGACTGATCTTTGGCACAGAGCAGCCAGGGTCCTTGCTATTAAACCTCCTTTCTTTCCAGAAGAGGATGGTCGAATGCAAACTGCCTGCTGGATGTGGGCCCTGGCCCATGCTAAACTCCAAAAAAAGTACCTGGCAGCTGTCTAGGAGAGCTCTGTCTGGCAGGGGTTGAGATTCCAAGTGTTTTAACAATTTAAGAGTACAGCTAGCCAGGTTCCAGCACCTGGGAACATTCCTTACGCTGTATAGCTTACAAATATGAATACAGCCATCATGCATAGCTATGCACTGCCCTCATCCCCCGTGAGCAATTTTTGGCAGCACCAAAAAGGGATGGCTAAAGCATTGGGCTGCAGTCTGCAAGGTACAGGGCATCACAGCTGAATCACAGCCTTTAAGGCTGACTCATTGCTGACCTTAATTATATACACTTTATTTTAAACTGGCTGCCTTGAAAGATAATAACTAAGGTTTTTTTCCTAGTACAGGAACAAGGAGGACAGTATGACCACAGGTCCCTTGCTGTTCTGGTCAGATGGGAAGTAGCTACAAATTACTTTTTGCTTCAGTGTTGCCAGAACACAACCTACCCTATGTATTGAAGAGTATACAGGTATTTCTGGGAAAAAAATATAACAAAAAACTTGGAATGGGACACAGAACAAGTACAGGTATCTTGATCAATCAGTGTCAAAAGAAGAGAATGAAAGCTGAAAAATTTGATCATAATAAATGACAGATTGCAGATCATAAAGAACATTAGAAGCTGTACAGTATACGTATAAAGAGCCACAAGCATCAAAACAAGTTATTTCTGAAAAAGAGCAGGAAATAAACAAATGAGAAATTTTTGTAATACTAAAAAAGAAAAACTAAAATGTTTGGGGAGTTTTTTATTATTGTTGTTGTCATTATTGTGGTTATTGTTATTATTGTTATTGTTGCTGTGTTGTTATTATTTTTGAGGCTTCCCTTCTTACCCCACATGAAAATCTCACAGTAATAAAATAGTACAAGGAAAACAACAGCCCCTTACCTTCTTCAGAGGGCTGCATACATGCGTGAGAGGAATCACTTCCTGCCCTATTTGAGATGCTCCAGCAAGGAGCACAGCCTCCCTCAGCTCCTTCTGCAGACAAGAACGGAGAAGATACCCAAGAGCCCATGCCAGCTTGCAGCTACCCTCCTCCAAAGCAGCAAAACTCCCAGGAATGAAACCTATCAAATACTGACAGGCTAGAACAGAAATGGTCCACAGGAAAAGATCCTATTTCACTTTGTTCCTGTAGAGAGTGAGGTTTTTAACCAACCTCTGGTAAGAGAATATATCTTATACTGAAGTCCATGTCAGTTCAGAAAACAAAGGAGGCAGCAAGAAACTACTTGGAATAGGTATTTCCAAAAAAAAAAGGGCAAGAGTACAAATGGTCTGGCACCAGAACACTCATTTCCTACAGTTAAGTTCATTACCATGTTCATTACCTCTATCCAGTGGGCATAAGGATTCAACTAGTGACTAAAAGCAAATGGACTACATTTCAGATGTCAGAAGAAATCTTTAAATTCTGATTCTGCCCAGAGCAAATTCTCATTTTTAAACACAGATGTCTGTATTACGGAAAAATAAAACAGGTGTGAGCAGTTACCTTCAAAGCAGAAGCAGGCAGAGAATCTCAAGCTCAGTGTCATTTCTAAGAGGAACCTTTTAACCAATGTGCAAGTGTTCAGCTAGCTACAATATACAAGAGAAAACCTCTGTCTTTCTTTACCTTTCAGGAAAGTGCCCATAAAATGTGCATGGATTATTTTAGGCTTGCTATGTCTGATCCAGCAGTGGGTTGGGAAATCCAGTCCCCCAGATATTTTTTTAAAAGCTTGCACTTTTCATGTTTGAGGCAAGTTTCAGATAATTTTCTATGTTTATATTAGGAAATAACAAAACACAGAATCATAGTATCATGTAATATTTTGGGTTAGAGGGATCTTCAAAGGTCAGCTCGTCCAACCCCACTGCAAAGAACAGTGACATCTTCAACTAGGTCAGGTTGCTCAAAGCCCTCTCCCATCTGATCCTGAATGTCTCCAGGAATGGGACATCTACAAGCTCTCTGGGCAACCTGCACCAGTGTTTTACCATTCTCATAGTAAAATATTTCTTCCTCATATCTAATCTAAACCTACCTTCCTTTAGTTTAAAACTATTACCCCTTGGCCTATCACTACAGGTCCTGCTAAAAATCTTGATCCCATATTTTATATAAGCTTCCTTCAAGAGCCTTCTCTTCTCCAGGCTGAACAATGCCAACTCTCTCAGCCATTCCTCATAGTGGAGGTGCCCCAGCACTCAGATAATTTCTGTGGCTCTTCCTCTGGACCTGCTGCAACAAGTCCGTGTCCTTCTTACGTTAAAAGCCCCAAAGCTGGACATGGTGCTCCAGGTAGGGACGCAAAGGAGCAAAGGGGCAGAGTCCCCTCCCTCGCCCTGCTGGCCACGCTGCTTTCGATGCAGCCTAGGACACAACTTGCTTTCCAGGCTGCAAATGCACATTGCCAGGTCATGTCCAGCCTCTCACCCACCAGCACCCCGAAGTCCTTCTCAGCAGGGCTGGTCTTGATCTGTGTTTGTATTGACACTGGGGGCTGCACCAACCCAGGGGTAGCACCTTGCACTTGGTCTTCTTAAACCTCCCGAGGTTCCCATGGGTCCAATCCTCAAGCTTGTCCAGGTCCCTCTGGATGGTATACCATCCTTCAGATGTGTCAACCTCACCACTCAGCTTGGTAAAATCTTCAGAGTTGCTGAGGATGCACTTGATCATGATGTCTGTGTCATTGCTGAAGGTATTAACCAGCACTGGTCCCAACACAGAACCCTGAAGGACACTACTTGTCACCAGACTTCACTGGACTCCAAGACATTGTCCACTACCCTCTGGATACGACTGTCCAACCTATTTCTCAGTCACTGAACAGTCCACCCATCAAATCCATATATCTCCAGTTTAGAGAGAAGGATTTTGTGGGGGACTGTGTCAAGCGCTTCACAGAAGTCCAGATAAATTACACTGGTAGCCCTCCCTTTGTCCACTGATGTAGTCGTGCCTACATAGAAAGTCCCTATGTTGGTCAGGCAGGTCTTGCCCTTGGTGAAGTTGTGCTGGCTGTTTTGAATTACCTTCCTGTCCTCCATGTGCCTTAGCACAGCTTGTAGAGAATCTCTTCCATAATCTTTCCAGGAACAGAGGTGGAGCATTCCCATTTAACTTTTTCTTTCTTCATTACATGACCTCACCAGTAAGGATTCCCTAAGATCATTGCATTATCAGTACTGTGGCAATTACACAGCACACCAGTACTTACAGCCCAGATTTATCTATGCTGTGCACAACAAAAGAACTAAATTATTTTTCCTAAACATAAAACTTCATACAGCAGGTGGGACAAATGACTACAGTTGTCATTTAACCACTGAAGAATAATTAATGGTCTTTATCTGACAGCTGGATCCAGTAAAATCAGTACTAATCTGACAGCTGCCTGAGCTCAGATCTGACTGGCTTCACTGTGGTATGAGCTGATCTACTGCTTCACACAGACAGCAGACAAGGCAAACAAAGGCTAGGTCTACATTGTGTACCATAACTTTTGCCAGTGTCATTGTCAACATGAGGTATTTGTGATGATGACCCTGGAATAGGAGAAGACATGGTTTGTCATACAGTTAGATCCTGCCAGAAAAGTGCCTGTCCCCTACAGGTCTTTTCCTCATTTAAGCTATATAAGTAATGTACCATTAAATGTTGACACAGTAAGGAAAATCTCGAAATACAGCTATCCAGGCAAATCTTAACAATATAAGCTACAACAAAATAAAAAAACCCACACTTTCAGCTACTCCACAAATATCAAACCAGGTATCTTCAGTAAATTCAAGTCAACATCAGTCCAGTGATCTTCATGCAACTGCAGCTAATACCACTAATACCACCATTATTGTCCAGATGGGAAGACATAAGGTAAAATTGTCAAAGAGGGCATTCAAGGTTCCATTTGAAATTCCACATTTAAGTAGACATTTTTTCACAGAAAATATTTTCTCTAATCTCTTGAAAGAGATGCAAAATTATGTATCTTCAGAGTTTGAGACACAAGGTATTTTCTGAAATGTTTTGAAACTCGCATCTCCATGCCACAAGAAGAACCTCATTCTTCTTCTCTCTTTTAATTGAAAGACACATTAAGCAGAACAGAACTGGTCATGTTAGCAAGGAAACACATTCCCTGGCAAAATGGGTCTGAAACACAGTGTATCACTGGTATGTACTCAGCCCAGTTCCCAGCCCTACTGCTGGAAAATTAGTGTTGTTCCTAAGGCACAGATGTCATCCGTTCTTGGCCATCCTCACTGATGGCAGAATCCAAATTCACACAGAGCCAGATTGGACACTGGCTTTGTAACCTTGGGCAAGTCACTTCCCCCCACCATCACAGTTTCTTCTGCTGTAAAACCACAGCCTACCACGATGAGAGGATTTACTAATTTTTGTGTATAAAACTTAAAGACTGTTAAGGGAAATCAATTAAGATTGAGACAAGCTCCTACAAATGCCCTTAGGAAAGAAACAATCAAAGAAAACAGCCTTCTTCAAATTGTGTTGCAGCATCAGTCTTGCTCAGTCTCAAGGACTTTGTGCCACAGCTCTGCAGGATGCAAGCTACTCACTGAGCAGGACAGTAGAGTGGCACTACACATAGCATGGGAGGGAGCAATGTGTGCTCCCAGATACTGTTTGCTGCACCACCTGCCCCCTGATCCTCTCACTATTAAGGAAAAGACAACATCTCAGCATAATCTCATATGATTCCCGAAAAGCTCTCATCGAGTACTCTACACTGTCTAGAGGATTTATGTCTACCAAATATCACCATAATGGGTGAGAGATAAGATATAGCACAAAAAATGATACCTGAAAATGTTTTCAGACCAATATAAAGTCAGTACTTTAACTGATGAGGAAAGCATTACCTAGACACATTTTTTTTAAATGCAAATATCCAAAATTCTTTTATGTGCAGAATATGCATCCATACACCCTACTCTATGTATGGACAAGACTATCATCAAGCATTGAAACATTTCATCTGCAAGTGCAAACACATATTAATGAACGCCAAAGGTACTGCATATCCTGAAAGAAGATGGCCTTCATAGTAACTAGGGCTTGCACACTTTATGTTTGGAAAATGTCATTAAAGTAACCACTACATCCTATGAGAGACCCAATCAAAGTATAACTTGAACTAATTCTGACAGGGATCATAACTAACTTTGCAAAAACTACTTCTCCCCAGAATCGAAGTGTTATATAAATTTTTGTCTCAAAGAGGATGAAAAGGTGCAGGAGAGAAACTGTGGAAGAACAAATGTTGCTCTCTTCATTTACATAGTACATCAGACTATATTGAAGTCTATTTGAGAAAAACAAATGTACATGCTCATCAGTTACGTAAAGCCAAGCATGAAACTTATGTGTGTAATGAAGAAAAGGAAAAAAGAACACAGTGTACCAAAACTATTTGTGTGATTGTTTCTACACTCTGAATTTTACTGAGGAATTTAGTCTTGTTTTGCTCATTTATAAAAACAAAAAAGAAAAAAAAAACTATTTCCACCCTTCAGACAAGATCTTTCTGTGTTTTATAATTTTATTTAAACGTGCAACTGAAGATGCTGTTTCTGAAGATGTTTGTTTAACTGCCCAGCTATTTCACTGTGATTAGATTATAATTGTTTGGTATGTTCTGAGTGATTTTTTAACCTTCTCTCCAGTGTTTCTGTCTGGAATAACAAAAATACAAGACAAAACAATGGAATGGACAAGTTGCTTAGTTAACACTATGTTTGTCTTAAAATTTTGGGCTTATTTGAAAGTAATTTAGTTGAGCTAAAACTCACATACGACACAAAGAGGTGCTATCAATCTGTACTGAATCCTTTAGGGTCTGAAGAAATTTTAGATAGAAAATTATGTCTGGTTTGGATTTTCAATCTCTGTGTCCCAAATAACATACTTTAAGGTTTTGCTTCTGTATCTGAGCTGATATGCTCCTCCAGCTTTGTATGGGACTGTGTCATGTCCCTGATTTTTACGAAGTAAACCTGGGTGAACAGCAGTGCTACTTAAAAAAAAAATCTATTTTCAATGAGTTATAATCAGAGACTCTGCAATGTTCCATGCCAGAGTTTTGAAAATTGCCTGTTGCTAAAGCCCGTAATACAAGACTGTCAGCCTGGAACTGCAGACCTATTTTTGGTCCTGCTGTTTGGGTATGGTAGGTCTATGCAGGAAGGTCACTTCTGGAACGCTTGCATCTTTACTCCTCTCTTCTCCCCTTGCACAGCATTCACTGTCAGTAAAGCACCAGTTTGAATGCCTGTGTACTGTCTTGCTGGTTTATTCAAGCAAACCACTAAACCCATGGCAAACAGTGCCTTCCTAACAGCTGTGGACACACAGGCCAACGGAATTAATTTTTAAAGATCAAAGAAATCTGAGAAAGTTTATACGAGTCTAATATGACCACAATTATTTTCAGCTTGAAGGAAAAAGTAGATAAAATAAAATCCCATGGCCAAACGCACTTGACAAGTCAGTGATTAACACAAAACACAACTTTCTACCTATTCTGCATAAATTATGCTCATCATGAAAACAGCTCCAGCGCACAGCATGGTTCACTGTAGTACTACTACTTAGTTTACACCAGCTCCTAGCCCAGGTAAGAAACCCAGGAAAGATTTAATGTGCTTCCTTAACATTCAGTCAGTGCTAATAAACACAGCAGAACCCTCCTTTTCACAGAGGAATGCCCCCAAGCCCACAGACAGAGCAAACTTAAGCACATACTACAGAGATGATGCAGTATAAGAAGTGTCCCAGTTCTACTAAGAGAAATGGTAAAACCAGCGTATCACCAAATATGCCTATCACGGGCACTCAACTCTTCTGCTGTCTTCAAATTTCTAGCAACACTATTTCTGGCTCTTCCACTGCCATCACACCACAGATGTTTTCATTTTATGAATTTCCTTTTCTGTGGGAAATCATCACTTACACAAGAGCAAAGTTTAAAAGTGGGGAAACTTAAGTCCTTCCTTAGAAAAAATACCTTATGAGAGCTGCTATTTCAGGTGGTGGTGGTGTGCTACCCTTTCCTGGTACAGCTCAGTCCCAGCACTATTTTTACCCTCAGTCTCTTTGTCAGTGGCAGTTGCCCAATACTTATTGAAAAATAAGCAGAGAGAGCAACTTGCCTGGGGAGAAAATGCTAAGAAACCTCTTCAGCTAGCATCAAACAACAAAGGCCCACCTGAACAAGGGAACTGTACTGGTTCACTCCCAACCTGGCTGAGGGGTGGCATCTCCTTCTTTTTGTGCTACAAAAAGTCCCAAGATGCTTATGAGTGTTTTTTTCAGGAAGATCTGAGGTGCTGATTACAGAAGAACTTGAAAGTCTGACTTACTGGTGAAAAGTCTCAGCAGCAGAACCTAACCAAGAAGGCACAGAAGAAAAGTCATTTGCAGGGTCAGGCAAGCAAGCAAAAACTTTGACAAAGGCAGAAATAGAAATCACTTGGGCCAGTGTCTCTGCTAGCTGTTGAAGCAAATCTCATGCAGACCTTCTGCAGCAAGAAGCTGCCAAAATCTGCAAAAGGCTCTTGCTGTAGCAATCGCTGCTGGAAGTCCCTTCCAGCAGGCAAGCCCTGGAAGGGCACCCTCATGCTGGTCCCTCCAATGCCTCAAGGAAAGGACAGGCTGTCATCTGCACTTCTCTGCTGTTGCTTGTCCTCAGAGTGGGTTCAGATGCCTCTGTGCCCTATCCCAGAACAATCTCCCAGATTAACCTTTATAGCCTCTTTAACAGCAAAACAAAGTACAATCTCTCCCCACCACCACAGGTCTTAATGCTGAAGTGGGGAATGTTATTGTTTCATTGATATTACTTCTTTGGCTCTTTTTCTTGCACCAAAACCCAAGCCAAGCATGCCCTATGGAAAGAACTGAGTGTGTTTGCTTCCACAAGACCATTCACTTCTCCTGCATAAGTTCAATCACCAGCAAGTAAACTAGTCACAGATTAATCACTTGAGAAGAGGGAATAGGCATGACCAAGCCGTCTGTTGGATGGAGTTAAATGACAGACCTCTTATTTTCACATTGTTGTTACTTATCACTTCTAATGAACATTAGGTAAAGAGCTGATTTTTCTCCCTACCCTTATGGGACACTGTTTTTAAATGGTTCTTTTCTTTTCCCCCTTTAATCATTGGAAACCTTTGCTCATCACGTAAGTGTCTGGAATACTTCTCTCTAGTGAAGTTCAAGTTAAAGCTGTCATACTTTTGACCTTTGAAAAGATTATACTTTAGTAATGGGAGATATCACCAGGTTCTCTCACATATGGCTTGCAGACTGAAATGAACAGAAACCCTCAGACACCATCACCAGTCACAGGTACTTCTTTTCTTCTGGCCATGAAAGAAACAATTAATATATTAAGCATGGCACTGTGTTCCAGGTCCACAGGTCTCATCCAAGGTCAAATACTTCCAGACCTACATATCAGAAGCTGGTTTTGAAAGCAGGCAGGGACTGTTTTGCAACAAACAAGAATACAAAAAAATCATCTGTCTGTGGGTAAATTCTTCATTTGCAGATCTCAACTCCTCTTTTCCAGGTACCCTGGATGCTAGTAGCACAATGCTGCTTTTCACATCAGCTTCTCCACTACCTACCCAGGAGACTGGGGTCACAGCAAAGCATCCCAGCACCTGTGCATCCCAAGATGATGGCCCCACCACTGTAACACCTCCTGTGGAGTCCCTGTAACATCCAGGCTTATAGCCAGAGAGACTACCGTAGACACATCTCTGTTTAGCACACAAGCCTGCTTCTGGTATTCTGGGGGTCCTGAAAACTCAACCCACAGATTTTGGGCTTAATATGCGTAAAAATTAAGCTATGCAGCAATATATTGCATGCAATTTAAATTTTCTCAGAGGAAGAAAAATCACATGGCTGCAGTTTTTTTGGGGGGGGGGGGGGTTGTGGTGATTATTGAGCACTGTTTCCCTATTTCTTAAAATCCAAGTAGAAATGGCCTGCAAATAAATAAGAAAGACCAAGCTGCACACTTTCAGCTCCAAGGGAAAAACTTAATGCAAAGGAAGTGGAAACCCACAGGAAACCAGCAAGTCCTGGAACACAGCAGTGTTTCTGCTGATCATTCTCACTCTGGAGCAACACAGATGAACCAACAGAAAAGAGCGGACACTCGTTCAAAGATAAAATGAGATTTTATAGTGATGTTGAGTGGTTAATTAATTCTCTTCCCATGTTTCTCCTCAGCTGTGTGAAATACTAATCTTGGAAAAATACTGTTTATATAACTGCGTGTGAGAATCACATGCATGTACAATACAGTATGTCAGGATTTCAACTGGACATTGAGAACAGCAGGAAAAACAGATCAGAATGCTGCCAGTGCACTGCTCCAGAAGCAGACCCTGAAAACTGGCAAAGAGGTTCCCCTGGAGTTCTGCCAGCAAAATACACTGCCTTTGACCCAACTCCACAACAGTGGTGGTGAGAAATTATCCCCCAGTTTGTATCAAGAAGTGGGATCAAGAACACTGCTATTGATACAACAGTAGTTTAACTCCTGGTTGCAAAGCTAGCTAGGTCCTCATTTGTACCATTATATACCATGCCAAATTTAAGGAGGTCTTCTGGCATTCAACCTGTCAATATTGCAGCCGAAATCTGAATGCAAAGGTGTAGTGTATGCATAAAACCAGGCAGATTCTATTTATAAACTAATACCTTGTTGATAGTTAATTACTATAACCTAATGATTGTCTTAAAGCCATAATTGTGCATTTACTTGAAAACAATTATCTAGTCATTTGGGGTATCTGTGACATATTTGTGAATAAAACGGGACAAGAGACATGGCACAACTTCCCAGGCAACCCCTAACAATATTCTCTTATCATATTATTAAGGCATTTCAAGAGAGTAGACCAAGGCAGTGTATGGCATGACCCACCTCAGTTGGAAAGTCGGGCATATACCACCATACAAAGCCTATTAAAAAAAATAAAGGGTAGTGGAGAAGAGAACAAAACGTTTTAATGAACCACTCTGCTTTGAGCTCAATCCAGACCAGGAATTTTGGCAATAGTTTTATTAATACTTGCAACACAGATCCATGCACTGCAAGAGTTAAAAAAAAAAAAAAAAAAAAGGCAACCAAACCACATTTGAACATCACCTGTCAGGGGTTTTGGGGACAGCAACCACAAAAGGCAGATCAGTCAGATAAAGATCAAAACCACAGAGCGACAAAACACACTTGTCCCTGGATATTTCAGATCAGAGTATCTGCTCAACACCTTGGTTTGCTTTGATGACTAGTGCTGACACTGAGATGGTGCTGCTTTTTCAGTAGCAAGACTCCAGCTGTAACACTGAGTCAGTATATGTAACATGCTGGGATTTTGTTTTCGCCTACTTCCTTACAGACATACAGCAAGAGAACATTACAGTATGTTTCCAATGCTGTGCTATGCAATCAGGCGTGAATTAGAAGTGTAAGAAATATCCAAATTCTATGAAAATAAATAGCATCTTTAATCCAAAGTCTGCTGTACAAAGCAGAATGAGTGTAAAGTTTAAATGTGGTATTTAGTTTTGTGTTACCAATCAGTCATAAATTTCCTCATTAAATGTCATGATTTAGTGTTTTCCAGACCTTCAATTATTGTGGCACTGAATTTTCACCAGTGAATTTGTAATTATTTCCATGCATTATGTGGCAGTGTGTTATCTTTTATATTTAGTGTGGAACTCCTTTTTGACAGTAGTAGTATTGCAAAATAATGTTGAGGCTTCAGGAGGTGAAAGGGCTGTACCTCTCAGATGAAGCGAGAACTGTTTGTGAAAATACAGCAAACTATTGTTGCTGTCCTAAATACATCTTAGCACTGTATATTTGGTTTTATATTTCAAAATACCATTTGATGATTAACATAGTAAATTACTATGAGAAGGAAAAGCAAACTTTCAGCTTTTTTTTATGCTGCATCCTGGTTGCAGTTAGAACAATGGGTCACTAAATATAACCTGGTAGATTGCTCGTTTTGTATTACCTTTGCATTCTTCCAGTGGATGGATAATGGTCAGTTAATACCTCTATTAATTTTTCTTTCTATTAAAAAAACTAAAAAAAACAGTGGGGAGGATTTTTTTCTCATCATCTTCTCTGATTGCCAAGTTATTTGTATGTAGAGGGAAGATTCTTTTGGTATAATCAATCTGCTGCTACCCATTTTACTGCCAAGCATTCCTTCTCTATGGTAGCATAATGTTACCTAGGGAACAGCTTAAAGCTGACACATAGAGTGGTGCCACAAATTAATTTCACAGTTATCAGGATATAGGGTGATAACAACAACATGAGCTACTGTGAAATTACCATTGTTCCTATTGAGTTACAGTGTAATTATTACTTTTGTGGCAACTATGCAAATAACTCATGTCACCACTGTAGGATGGGATGTGCTTTCCTTTCTCTGATTCAGTACTTTGTGCTTCGGAGACATCTTTATGTGCTATAAACTAGAGCTGTGCTTTGAATTAAAATCTAACTATGGTTATATCTTCACAAAAAGAAAAAAAAAAAGAGAAAAAGAGAAAAGCAAGAAACTAAAGAGACTTAAGTAACTAAAACCCAAAATCCCTTGCAGTCTGTCCATTATCACCTGGAATCAGGTCTGCAAATACGTGGTAATTTAACAAAAGAATAGTCAAACTGTTATTCTGCCATTACTTCTACCATGAAAGTGGCAATCTTCGTTCAGAAAGGGAGATTCGAATTAGTTACTTTTATTAAGGGACATTTTCAAGTTTCTTTGGTGCCAGTGTATGAAGGCTGTTTGGTGGAATGGACAGGTAAAGAGATATTTGATTACATTATATATTCTTATTGACAGGTGGGGGAAAATAATTCTGGAGCAAGGTTAAGATACTGTTTCCAGTATATGAGATGGAATGCGTCCTTAGCCCTGAAAAATGAACCCTGGTGAAAACCAAACAGATGCTGAGGCTTAATGAAGGCAGGAGGCAAGGTCACATAATGTAGTGAAGTTGGCACAGGTGCTCCTCGTAGTGCTTTGTTAGAACCAGGAATAAGTACACTTTGAGGGGCTGCAGGTCAGCTTACCCGTTTTCAGAAAGGTAGGACCCCTGAGGGTGTTTTTGAGTGTGGGGGGTTTTTTTGGTTTGTTTTTTTTTTTTCCTTTTGTGAAATTTTCAAAAGTTCCTACAGAGAACTGGGATGTGCAGCTTGCAGTTGTGTATGGATAGATCACCTTAACGTTTTAAAATTCCCCTTCTAGGTGAGTGGCTAATGCCCAGATTTTCAAAATTGCTGAGAATTCAAAAGCTTTAAATGTTTAAATACTAAAGAGGAAAGAATAGTTTTGAGATGTGCCACTTAAAAAAACATTGCATGAAAAGAATGAGCAAGTGAAATTTGATTAAATTAGTCTGTAGCAAAGTGAAAATCTGTATTTTTGTGATAACTCACTTTTATAAAAAATGTGATTGCAAGATAAATTTCCCCGAGGGACAAAATTCTGATGATGGTGACATTTTCTTCTATTTTAGAATTTAGTGGAACTTCATTGACAAATAATCCTAATGAAATGATGACCTCTGATTTCCCTTCCCCTTATTTAAATTCTTAATTTATGTTTTATAGTATATAAAAAAATGAAATTGAAGAAAACCCTTTCTCATTTTAGTTATAATGACTTTCAGATAGTATTTTACAAAAGAATGTTTTTAATTAAATTTGAAGTATTGTTTTAAATTGCAAGGTAACTTACAAATAGAATCTCTTTCCCCAGTTCATGTTATACTGCAGCAACATAAATACCAAACAGCTTGATGAGCCTATTTCTGTGAGAGTTGACTTGTGGAGGAATAAATACAAACAGCATTCTGAAGGAGCTGTCGGTGTCTGTGAGCATTTCTAAAACATCTGTATTGCATCACTGTGATTTGAGCTGCAGAGTTGTGCTGTAAATTTGTGTGACGATACAACTATTTTACCTTGCATGAAAAAGCTATGTGAATATTGGAGTTTTTTGAGGCTATGAAGATAATTGTAGCAAAGCTATTGAAAGAGTAAGATAAATCCAAATGATGGTGGAATGTAAAGATAAGAGCCATGCTGAGTGTCAGTGTTTCAATATATTATTTTCAATGTTTTTCAAAATAGTCTTCTGAAGCCATTTCTTTAAAATTATTGAAAAACATCCATATAATAATAAAAATTGCAAAGCAGTGTGCTGTCATGCATCAAAGTACTCTTTCTTTAATTGGAAGTGTATGGATTTATAAGAAAAGTCACTGTCATGAAGCTCCACCTTATCGGTATTTCTGAATTGCTGTGCCTCACGGGGAAGCATTTTAAGCAATAGTTGGGGTATTTTTCAGTAGTTTGATAGTTGTAAGGCTGTCTCTAGAAAAGCAATGTTCTGATTGGTTTGGTTTGAATTTTTTTTTTTTATTGAATCAACACAATTTATGATTCTGCACTGGTGGAATATACCAGTACCATAAAACCTCTGTAACTGATGATATAGGGGGAAGTAATCACAAGATAAATAAACCTTATGTTATGGCTCATTTATTATCCGTGTGATGGATAATGGTGGAAAAGTGTGTGATAATTAATGGACTGGCTTCATGGAAAAACTCCTGTTTATCATATGGTTATTGCTCTTTTTAGAGATTTGCTGACAAGTATATTTATTGCTGTATGAGGAGGTCACTAATTAATGTGGATATTAGTAAGGCTTTGTGAGGATACTCTGAAAAATCTGATTGTTTAAAAGTTTTCTCTCTGTCCCCATCCACTTTTTTCAGTTCTATGTGTTGAAGAGCTGTCAGTGTTTAATGCCATGTTATTGCCCAGATGCAGTAATATTTAACCCATGTAAGTTTCATTTGAAAGAACCAGCTTGGGCTTGATAAGAGTTTCTGGAATATCTGCTGCAATCTTTGCATGCTGTTGTTAGCCTTGTGGAAGAAAGTCATTAAAGTGTAGAGCCACCAGAGGTGCTCATTGTTCCAGTTTTGGAGGGACTTGGGGGGTCAGGGTGGGTAGTTGGGGGACTGTGGGGAACTTCTGCTGTTGCCAGTAATGAGCCGGAAGCATGAGTTGATCATAAAAGTCAAACTTTGTATTTCATATACCTGATGACCCAAACAAGCGGTTATTCTCGGGATAAGTGTTATGTATTGACAGGGATTTTTTCAGTATAAGTAGATACAATAAAATTGTTGGGTTGTTTTTGTTTGTTTTTTAAAGAATCTAATTTTGAACTATATGATGGACTCTTTTGTTAAAATGTAACTAGAAAGTATCTCCAAAACTGCTTGCATAAAAATGCCTGGCAAACTATAGAGCAAAAATTAAGCATAATTTTCTTGCAAACTAAGAAGAATCAATTATTTTATTGCTTTTGATGTCTTTTATCATCTCAGCTTTACTGGACAAATAATGGTAATTCTGTGCTGCATGTGAGATATCTGTTGTTTTAAAACAACAACAAAGTTTAGATCTCTTTCTACATTTTCAAGTAAGCGAATTTTCTCGGCTGCTTAGTTTGATGGATTTATTGCCCCTCACCCAGGATGACGAGTTTCAGATATCCTGATGGAGAGATAGGAGGAAAGAGTGGGCTTTTTGGTGTTGTTAAACAGCTAATTTTGTCCCCTTTTGTTCCTTTCCCCCACCACCTTCTCCAGGATACCTTTTTGTAGTTCCCTCTGTGTCCTATTTTCACTTCACTAGTTAAGAGGGACTGAACCAAGTCCTGTAACGTAATGTAATCTTTCTTCCTTTGCTTATGGAGCAGATGTAGGAAAGGTTGTAGCTTTTCTGACTGATATCTTCTGCTTCAGTCTCTGTGTGACTGATAAGTGGTCAAAGTGCTCGGCAGAAGCAGCCTGAAAGCTGAGGTCCAGCTCTGACTGTCCGGGAAGGGGATTAGGACCTGGTGGTTGACAAAGAGTCAAACCCTACATACTAGCTGAGTCACTCTCCAGCTGCATGGTCCATTTAAACCTCTGAAGTGAGGTCTGTAAGAAGAGTCCTGTCAAGGTCCTTCGACAGGTTCTCATGACTGCTGTCAGATAGAGGCAGCCTAATCTGAACGGGAAATTTAACTGAGCTATATTGTGTGCTGTAAGTACAGCTGAGTGAACATGGTATTAGAACGGTGGTGTGTAAGGGTGAGTAAAATCCTTTTTTAGAACTGCCACTGGAGGGGACATCAGAGGACAAGATACTTGTTATTTTTATGTTCTCACAAGTGACACCACTTTGTGCTTCATGATGTGACTTTATCCTGGTTAAAAATTAACCATGTGATAATGGGAGAAGTCCTTAATTATATTTCACTTGATGAAAGCTGAACTTTTAGCATGAAATTTACATGCCCCTTCCTGTTGGTCACAGGAGCTGATGCTGAGAGGTGTGGCCATGTCCTTACTTTAAAAAACGTTTTTTTGGGAAGTTCCACCTACTGTAAGAGACTTAAAATGGCTTGACTGAAATTGTGTCCCTTTACCAGACTGGAAACTGTGGTACTCTTGTTTCAAAATAATAAACCTACCACTTCTTCATGCAGGGCCACTGAAAATTAACAATTAGGATCTGTGGTCTGAAGAATATAAATAGTTCCTCCAGGGAAAAATACATAAATCAGTGCCAGATCTCTCTAAATTAAAAAAACAAATAACCTATTTCATTTTGGCAGGGTTGATAATGTTCTGATCCTTGGCTTCAAGGCCAACATATTTTTCTAGGTCTACACAGAAAGATGTTCATGCCATTTCTTCCTCTACAGTAAATAAAAAGCTGGATCAGCTGTCCTATGTTGTCTGTAATGAGTTCCAACTGGAGTGCTATCCCTCCATGCTTGGCAGCTTAGGCAGATTTTCAGTGGAGAATTTTCTGGTTTTCAGGATGAAAGATTTTTTTTTAACCTCTTCCTTGCCCAGAAACATAAGAGATTACCTTAAAAATAGGAATTACATCAAAGTTTTGAGATTTATGAGCATTAGTATATTTGGTGTTTATCCAGAAGAGTCCTTCGTGTTCTGACACATCTTATTTCTTGTTTGGGGAGTTAACTTTCAGTTCTACTCTTTGTAGTAAGATAGAGGTTCTGGCATCCATTGCATCAAATACAGCCTGGGTACTATGAGTTGTCTCATATCAGCTACTTCTGTATTACATACATTTCTTCTTCTCTCTCTTCCACACCCTGCACCCCATCCCAAATTATTTTGCTCAGTAGTCTTTTCGTGTTTTTCCTCATTGAAATATGAAAACCTGTAATAAGTTAGTTTGTAAAATTATTTGAGTGGTCAATTCACCTCTGACCAAGGAAACAAGCTCAGTGGTAATGAAGTTTTAACCGAGGGCAATACATGACATTTTATACTCAATGCCAAATAGGTAAAACTGTATTAGAGCAGAAATGTGATCTCTACCTGCTTCCTTAGGAAATTATATGTGATTAGGGAAAATTAGTTGGGGAAGAACGATCCCTTTCTGTTGTCCTTCACTAAGATCTGTGATGAGCTTTCTCTGTCTTATTTTGCCTATTGTCAGATTCTCTTTGTGGATAAATTGGATCTGTCACATCCATGTACTATTTTATAGCTATGAATTCTCTCCCTCCCCACACATGGAAGACTCAGCAAAGTCTTGAGCACTTCAGCCAAAATGGAGAAAGCTTTCACTCTTGCATTTAACTTTAAATGAAACCAAATTCATGTGCTTGAACATGAGCTTCAGTTTGTGTGCACAGCGTGGAGCCACAGTGCTTGTGTCTGCAAATGTAGTATCTATACTGTAAGTCTTATTTATGTTGCTGCATGGAAATAGACTCAAGTCTGGGAATTTAGCTGTTGCTTCTTGTGTGATGATGCCCTGTCATGTGGCCCATGGCCTGCCTTCAAGCAGCTCATTTACTGAAAGTTCTCAATGGATCAATCCTGAGTTTCATCCAGAGTGTACCTACTAAAAGCACTAATACTTCTGTGACACCCTGAATAGTCCTGATCTTGTGTGAGTACATTTCTGAGAGGAGTAGGATTAATAATTAATGCATGTTCCCTCTGTGTAAAATAGGATAATCTCTGACAGATGGTAGTTTTTAACAAGAACACTGTAGTAATTCTGATCAAACTAAGCATGTTTTTTCTGTGCCTCAAAACTAAAAGATGCTTACACGGATGCATGTAAAGCCAGCATGGCTTTCTTGTACTCTGTTTCTAGTCTTAGATCGTGTATACACTGGATTTTTGAGATGTTATAATAGTAGTTGTGGTAGTGGGATTATGTTGAATTTCATAGCATTATAGAAGTGTCTGAATACTTCCCATCAGTTGTGTGTATCTGTAGATGAAAGGAGGAAGCTGAGAGGAAAAATAAATTACTATCACTAGTAGCAAGTTATTAAAAAAAAATTAAGTCTGTGAAAGTATTTTGTATCTGTTTTACTATTATGGGTAATATAAACATGACATAGTTGAGTTCTTTTATTAGATGCCTTCTGTAGTGCTGTTGAGGAAACAAGATATTTAATCACTTCTTAATCCTTTTTTACTGGGACATGCTTCCTAAAGATTTAGAGGTCAAGTTGGGCACCCATCAGTACAATCAAGCTATGCTGTCCTCCAAGGGAAGATCATCTGTCTCTTTCTGAAAGCTGCAGAGATCTATTAAGGAGTAATGAAATGGCTGATGTGCTGTCAGGAGGTTGTCTAACAACAGCATCAGGCTGATGTGCTAGAAGGACTGCCTGATATGCAATAAACATGTTGTATATTTAGATTTCCTCATTGTATGTAAAGAACTGTTACAAAAAAGCGAGCACCATGGCATACTTGAGATGGATGTCATTGCTTAAATGAAGGCTTTGAATCAAAAATGCATGTGCAAGTAGCTATTTTCTTCCATTTGTAAAATAGTCTGCTAACTGTTTCTCAGAATGAGTAATGTACCATATATAGCACCAAAACAGTATCTAAAGTTCTTCATATATGCTAAACAGAAATAGATATGTCTATTGAATGCAGCATCTACTTTGCGTCCTTGGAAGTATCCATTTGGACCTTCTTTCTGTGGAAATGTGATTTTGAAATGCTGTACATCTGTTCAACAGAATATATGTATTTTTCAAGTTTATTGAAAAGTATATAGTATTTTTCAAAGAAATGCACTGATTGTTTTTATAAAATCAGTTTTTATATTGAGAAGACTGAGAACATGTTAAAATATCTTTCAGATTACCAGGTCATACAAAATACCTGTTGGTTATGAGACACTGGAGGAGAATTTTTAAAGCGACTTAAGAGTTGCCACTTTTAAGTCCCTAAAGGCTGTCAGAGTACTTACACTGCTCTACAGTTAAAGAGCTTCTCAACACTGAACTCTGCAGTAGGTTTCCAAACAGGTTCTTCCTGTTCCACATTGATTCAGTCCCTCCAGGTTAACCAACCCAAATGTACACAGGGGGCTAGAAACTATCTGATACTGAAAGCTAATAGCTTAAAGGTTTACCAAGTATTTGACATGTTAAATATGTGAGTTTAAATCCCTGTTCTTCCTGATTTTTGAGTAAATTCTTGAATTTAGTACTTTCACAGCTCAGGACTCAAACATAGGCTGTCTGACGATGGTTGCTATGCAACTGTTTTGTCTTTTATTTTTTTTCTATTTTCTGATGGAAAAGCAAAGCTTAAATTTATTCCTTCATGAGGAGGTTCACTGTCATTATCTTTGGAAAAGGAAAAGCATGGCTCTGGTTTGTTTTTGGCCATGTCAGGTATTAAGGCAACTAAACTATTTGCATTGACCATCTTCGTTGGTTTTTGAGAATCTCTTACATATACATCCAACTTCTCTTTCTGTTCATATAGTGTGTGTTAGGAGTCTGAGCATCTAAGTTGAGTTGAAGAAGTGAGCTTTAGTTAACTTGGGGGCTTCAAAGCCCAAATACTGCCTTTGAAGATGAAGCAGCAGTCAAAAATATTACTTTGATACTTGCATTCTGAATTCATGGAAGGGGAGTAGCATGTGCCTGAATCACACAAAAGACCTAGCAGTCCAAATACAAGCTAATTCTCTGAGTGGGCTGGTTATACTCGTGAATATAAGATTTAAAAGGCAGGATATTCTAAAATCCCTCTAAGGTTTTGGAGCTGTGAGAAGAGCCAATCTTATTCCTGTATCCTCAAGCCTAAACCTGTAATTCAAATCATTGGCCTGATTTGAGGAAAGGTAATTCTAATTTGGGTGGCAATGCAGTTAGGTATATTGCAATTTTCAAGGTAAGTGTTAATCATTCTAGTTCTGTTTGTGCTGAAACAAATTAGAAACACTCAAGTGGGCTTCATCTTGAATATCTGGGTTCAGTTTAGAATTAAATTCCTCTTACATTGTATCCACAAGTACTTTTTATGTGCCCGTTCACATCTCCGCTTTGTATACCAAAGCCTCTGTTTTTCAGAAGGGTAAACAAATGGGAGAGGATAACCAAAGAGAGTCTAAAAGCTGCATTGGTAATTGCATGTCTTTCAGGAATGCCTAAGAATCTCCCCATCTTGGGCATATTTGAGCTTTCACTTGTCTCGATTTATGAATCTTATTCAAAGTCTTTAAATGAGACTGCATCAATAACTGGCGGGCTGCCTGTGTGACTTACTTTGTCTCCTTTGAAGTAAAATGAAATGTAGTTTTGTGTTTTCTGAATTTTGAATACACACATCTTCTAAAACCTTTTATATAATAATTACAGCGTTAGCATGAAGTCTTCAAAATAATTCCCCTGGATACATTTCTTGGCCCTGGATCACAGGAGAGATTTTATGATAGGTGCCATCCCAATGTCATGTGTTTCAGACTGCTGTGGAGATTTGAATTGAAAGCAGCCTAAGGAATGACTGGGAGATATGTATACTGCTTCCCACTGATATCACTGCAATGAGGCTCTATACATCCTAATGATTACTTTAGGTTTATGTGCTATTAGTTTATACTATGTGTGGTGTATGTATTTGTTTAATAAGTGATCAGCTCACTGAATCTACTGAGCAGAGAATAAAAGTATAGTCTGCAATGAAGAGTGAGAACTGTAGCAGAGAGATTCAGAAATATGGGTGCAGTGCCGAGCCATGAGTGAAAGGGAAACAGTACAGTAAACTGTGTTCAAATTGGGAGAGGTATGTCTGTCCCCTCCAAGTAAGCTCAAGTATGATAATGCATTACTGAACAAATAATGGTGGTAGTCTATAAATTCATTTATCTGTCATATCTGTTGTCTCTCTTGATATTTGTGTAGTGTGAGAGATGAATGGGTGATTGACTACTATAAAATGACAATTGTTGGCTTTATCTATTGTATTCACAGACTGAGATAAAGGAAAGAAGTGTTCTCTGAAGAATGTTTCATAAGTGTGTTCTACATCTGGGGCCACTGTCACCCTCTAGAAAAATCTTTAAAAAACCCTAATGTCTACATATTTCTATGGAACAGCAGTCTGAAATCTGGGTTCTTTTTATTGTAGAAATAGATTGACTGATAGAACTTAATTATTTTTTTTTAATTCTTTTTAGTTATATCAATACATGGCGTTAGTGTTACACTTTTTAGTGTTCAAGTTCAGGTTATTTATTGTAACATCATGAAGATGCTCAGAAAGTATTTTCTGTAGAATTTGGAAGAAGCGAACAGCAGTTTACTGCAAGATCAAGCAAGATTATTAAATATTATGAGACATGATAGGCCATGCTGTTTATTGAAGTGGATCTGGGAGATACATATTGAAGTTACCAACTTTGCACTCTCCTTGTTTTTATTTTGTAGCACTCTGGTATTGTGAAGTTAAGGGAAACAGAAGTACTTCTGCACTTTTTGGTACTTCCTTCTGCCACTGCAGTGTAGTTTGTCAATATTCATGTTTATTTCTATGCAAACAAATTGGATGGGAATTTAACCTTGGAAAGTGAAAATCCCAGTAAATACATGTCTAATATTTTAAGCTTTTCCTTGTTATTTTTTGTGTTTGTGGTGTGGCATGGTGTGGTATTCCCATTGGAAGGGCTACAGTGCTTTAAATTAATGTTGCTATACAGCTCTATAGCTCGGTGTAAGTTTGCGATGCTCATCTCGCAACTGTTTCAAACAGGAATAAACTGCTGTTTGTTCCAAGGTTGGACTGGTGAAATGTGAACAGTTTTCTGTAGTATCTAGTGTATGTTTATTGGATTCTTGTACTAATGTTTTCTCATTGTTGTATACTTTTTACTTAGAGTTTGTAGATCTGCTGGAAAGAGAGTAAGGTCATGAAAATGAGTTCACATAATAAATATTTTTTTCAAATTTTTGATTGTGGCTTTAAACAGCATTTCTGTTAAAATTTGTGTTTTTGTCATTAGACAGAAGTTGCAATGTCACCATGACCTGTATGATTTTGTTAATGGTGTGTCTACCATATTAAAAGATTTCCAAGTCAAGATCTATACCCATGTGATTAAGAGCTTTAAGTACATCTCGTCAATGAATTCTGATATTTTTTGTCATATGGTAGGTGGTGTCCTCATTACAGATTTCCTAGTGTTGCTTATAGACTGTGTTTAAGAAGAGGGAGTGTGGGTTTGTACAATGCTGCTGTCTGGCGCGAGTCAGAATATACCTCCTCCTGAGTTGACAGCTGCTGCAGTAATTTTAAGAATCCATGTTACCTTCCCCATGGCTTCTCCAGGTGCTACAATGCCTGAAGGAGGTAAAGTGGCACTAACTTTTACATATGCCAACATCTGCACCAGAGTAGGGCTCTGTTGATTAAAACTTGGATAGTCTATCATCTTAGCAGTAATCAACCCAAACTTCTTGTGCACTGGGCAAATGACATTTCATGTTACAGCTAGCTTCTTCCCTCTTCCTCTGAGTTTTAAAAGAAATCATCTGTTTCTTTTATTGGTAGGAACATAGACAATTCTATGTAAAATATTTCTTCATTTCTTAGAAGCATTGATTGAAAACCGTTCTTTAATATCTCTGTAAGTAATTCCTTGACTTAGTTGATTTTTTTTAATGTAGTCAAATTATTGAATGTAGTCATACTTTGAAAAATAAAAATATTATGATTAAACTATTATACACTAGAATTAGATATAAATTTGAGGAATACAACATTCACTTTACAATCCAGATATGTATCATTTAATACTACATTGTGTAAACAAATCTGTAGGTTCTAACTTGCCTACTGGATGGGCACTACAGTGGATGCATGGTCTACTCTGCTCCTCTGTAAGCAGTAGACACTGTGCTTGTTTTAGGAGAAAAAACATCTCTGTACTCAGTGTTGTAAGTGATGTGTATTTTCTGTATTCTGAGGCAAAGTTTCATTCACTGCTTTGTGTAGCAGAGGATCAAGCACCAACATTTTTTCCTGGAAAAGTGACGGAAGAAGGATGAACCTTATGTGTAACTGCCCTACAAATGTTAGCAGGAAGTGTAACTAGGGAAGTGCAAGTAAAGTTTGTGAGAATTGTATGCTGGCAATTCCCCATGTAAGATGTAGTAAGGGTATGAGAAGTGTGTACAGTTGGAGGTAAACAGCTATCCAGCTTACAAATTCTTTCTGGAGCATCTTGTGATAGATGTATTTCCAGGCAAGCCTAGTTATAGGTTTTAAGAATAAAACCATTTTGGGGATGAACATTACTCTTCTGATGTCCCTTGATGTCTTTTTGGTCTCTGTAGGTGCCTATAGTACTGAGGGTTATAGAGTCCTACTCTGTCTGTGTCTTCTGTTTAATGGCTGCACCTTTCAGTTTATACTTCTAATTGTAACTTATACTTGGGTATATTCTGTTTTTACATTTCCTTGTTTTTTGTTCTTGAGAGTGGTTCTTGATATATGCATAGTGGTGAAATCTGCATATTCCATGCTCATTTGTGGAAGGGGGAATAACTGCGTTGGTCTCCAAATTCATTAGACACTCATGCAGGATGTGACTTCCACTTACTAAATGTTCCAAAGAAGTATTTGCCTGGTTTTGGACAGCATTTAAGATGTGCATGTACCTATTTTAGGGAGATGTAAAAACACAGTGATTTTTAATTAGCTTTTAGGGTGATGCTGCTCTTCTGAATGTGTCAGTACAGCACTGCCATTGTGCTGAGCAGTCAAGGTAAGGGACTTCAGTTCCAGTGATGAGCTGCTCGTGTAATTCCTGAGTCTGCCATGGGTTGGATCTGGTGACCTTCAGAGAGTCCTGTAAGCATCCTCCATGTCCCCAGGCTTTTTCTGGATCAGGGGAATCTGGCAAGAACTTTCTGCTGTGTTTATTCTAATTTTTGTTTACATTAGGTTGGTATGTTAAAAGGTGAAAGAAAATGCAAAGAGAAGGTAAGCTTAGAGTATTTGGAAACAGGTTTAAATTGTGTTACGTATTATAGACCAAAAAGTTGTTGATTTTTGATTTTGGGCTTTTTTGGTTTCTTCTTTCTCTTGGTGAACGAGGATGTGAACCTAAGTTTTAGTTTGTAGTGTTTAGTTGCTGATGTGTAGGAACGTTTCAAAAAGTTCAGAAATCTTAACTTCTTGCATTTCTTCCAGACTATGTATAATGTCTTGTAATTTGAAGTTTCACTACCGTGGACGCCTCACACTACTCCTCATAGGGATGTTCTTGGAGAGTTTATCCTCTCTTAGTGCAAAGTTTTAGTAAAGCACAGACTTTGCTGCTCACTTGGAGCAGCAAGTTTGAAAAACTCTCCCTCATCCAGCTCAGCTTCCTCTGGGTTGAAGGTACTGTCTTAAATTGTCTGTAGCACTAAAATGCAGCATTCGGAAGGGACTGATGGTTAGAGACATAAGGAGGAGTTCTCTAGAGAATACCACTTTCTAGTTGTTTTTTGACAGTGTGGGCTCTGTCAGGAAGATTTGTTCATTAATATGCTAGCTAAAAACTAAAAACTGAGGTTCTGCAGGTGGTTCAGAGCTTTCTAAAGTATGTTGAAAGAACTTAAAAGTCTGATTAGGTGGAAGAGTTTTGTTTGCTTCTAACAAGTTGTGTTTTATTGAATACCGTTGGAGTTATTCAATAGAACTGTTAGATACCATAATCACACTCCACTTTCACTGGGTGTGCATCAGATGGATGGTTTATATGACAGGTGAGAGTGGAGGTTTCTTTCAGGATAGTTTCTTGTCAAAGTTGTTTATTTACAGAGTGCAGCCTCAGGATAGCACTAATGCTTTTGTTAGCAAGTGATTTGTGCCAGGCCCAATACAAATAAAACATTTGATTTGTGCATTCTATTGTAAACGTGTATGCACAGGCTTGCTCTCTTTAGGCATACTGTGTTTTATCAACATGAGTGATCCTTATTTCTTTTATGACACTGTGTAGTGACTACCAAAGACAACAGTGTAGTAAGTTATAAGTGTTAAGAAATAAGTTAGAAAGTTGCCTGCCATTAAATTCAGATGAGAAGTGTGAGTCTACCATTCAGAACATGTCTTCAAAGTGTTGCATACAACTGGAAAATATTTTGTGTTACTGTCTAGGAAACACCTGTGAGTATTCTGTTTGGATTCCCGTTTAACTAAAAAAGATGGTAGCTTTATGTTGATACTGTTTCTGATACATTTGGTGACATACTTAAGCAGATTAAGTAATTTTATTCCATGTTGTAATCACAGTGTATAAATCACTGTTTTTCTTTTATCAAAACAGATTTCAAAAATGTCATCAAGGAACTGAATCTTAATGACTTTTAAATGTACTAGTCGTGTTTGTAGGTTATTTTTCCTTTAAAAATGTTTAATCAATAGGCCTCCAATTTCAACAGCAGTCTACAACTGAAATTTCTTTTTTTCACTGTCATAATAATGTCTGTGACAAGGATTCTTCATCTGACACTCAACAGTCTTGCTGATGATCAGTCACTCAGTCTAAATTTCCAGAAACTTTTGCATTTACTTTGCTCTTCAGAAGAAGCACAAGTAAAAGTATAAAAAATGAAGATTTAGTACAATGCAGTGTACTTGGTCGTAAAACATAATGTAAATTTAAATATTTGCATTTTGGAATATGACTCAAATACTTATTTCCATTTAAAATGAAAATGTGATATTTTGAAAAATCAGGAAATTAATATGTTTACAAGAGATCTGTGGGTTCCTTAGCTGTAAATGCTGGTCCCAGAACTGGCATCCTTTCTGAAATACTTGTGCTAGGTTTGGCTTGAGAAATCTGGCATAGCAAGATAAGTGTTTGTTTTTAGTTAATGGTTGCTACTGTTTGGGGTTTTTTGTTGTTTTCTCTTGCTTTTTCTTAATCCACATTTTTCCCCACTTTGTTTCCCCACCCCTGGATACAATGTGTCAGTAATTTAATCTCTTATTTCTCCAAGACTGAAGTCGTAATGTCATACTTTATATTCATGATAAATTCATAAAATATTTAATACATATTCACGTGAGTCATTATGAACTGACTATGTAAAAAGATGGAATACTTGAGGACAGTTGTCACGCATAGTTCATGGCTGATGACCAAACTGATTTCAACTCTTTTCGTTGAGGTGGTTTGCGTTGCATGTCTTACTTTACGTATATATTAAGAATATTGAAAATACTGGAACTCACTAACTTTTTGTTTTAATGGATAGAAAATTAACACAAAATCAAAACATCTAATAATAAATCTCAATTGTTTGTTCTTTTGGAACATGATAGTTAAAGTACTCATAATATTGCTTGTAATGTTTGCATTGTGTACAATAGTACACATACCATAATGAGGTAGATGCATTAAGAATAACCCTTATCCCTCCAAAAATTATGGTGAACCATTACTACTGCTCTTGCAAAGCAATACTGTGAACTATAATTGAATGATTATTTGGCTGAATCTAAAACCTAAATATTATGTTTAAATCTTTTGATGGAGCCTGCCTCTATCTGAGATTTTTCTCTACACAGTGACTTAGGTTTATACTATGGGAAGAGTGTGTTAGAGAAGGATTAGGACAGTTATAATGTTACTAGTGTGGCAGTGAAGAAATGACTTCATTTTAAACTATATGAATAGGTAGTGCTATCAGGAGCTATTCAGAAAAAAAATATCTTTATATTTTCATGCTAAGCAGAAAAGTGCTGGTGAGTGATATACACTCACCAGGCTGATGTTGAGAAATATGTCAGGAGATTGTGTAGAGCTATTTTCTGGATAAAAATAATCACCTTAGAATTTCATTTGACCATGTAACATTTTTTTGTCTTCACAAAGGCAACAAACATGCAATGTATAGTATAAATTTAATGCATATTTTTAATTGCGTGTGTACTCATTTGCACTAATTATAGGGAGATTCTTTTATGAATTAGAGAATCGTGCAAATTAGCAAGTGAGCAAACACAACAAAAAAAGAATAACGTGTCACAGAATGTACATAATCTGTTTTACATTTCGGGTTCAGTGTTAACTGTTCACACAAGTACATCATTTTACATGGTGCTAGTAAACATAGTAAACATATGAAAACATATTTTAGGAAAGATCATGCTGTGCTATCAGTAGAGCGTTTTGCCAGAGCAGTGTCACTCCTTCCTCTGTGCTGAAAAATGAGAAGGTTATATTGCCTTATGGAAGTATATTGTGTGTATTTCTGTGACTTTTAAATTGTGGACAGAGTTTGCATCCTCATGTTTTGTAAACACAAAATAGTAGAACTTAGGTTGCTGGATTATAGCATGTGTAAAGCACCCCAATGGGTGGAGAGATCCTTTAAAAGTACTCTGAGGAATTCTGCTCTTAATTACTCTGATTTGGATTTTTTTGCATTGGAGGAATTTATTTTTGTTTTGTTTTTCTCTTTGAGTAATAGCTGCCAAATGCCCATCTCTCTAATAAGCTCCTGGTCGTTGAAGGAGCTGAAGAGACTGGTCAAGGAAGTGAGGGCATGAAGAAAAGACAGAGCTTTTACTATTCTTCATTCCTGTCTTATGCAGAAAGGCAAAACTCTTATGATTGGAAAAATATCCCATCTCCTGATAATGAAAGAAAATGACTTCAGTGTAGGAAACAATGAGTAGAGGCTATTTCCAAGAAAATGTTTCCAGTCATAAAGCCACCAGTACATTTCACACCCTTAGTGAAATGAGAAATTAGAGTGGATAATTCTATCCTACTACTGTTTTACCTTGCAAAAGAAAAACAAATTGCATTGACTAAATTAAAAGCAACCAAAGACCATTTACATGCATTTGTTGTCCTCTGTTTCCTGCTTCATGTTATGTACTTGAACACATATCAGCAGCACAACTAATACACAGGTGTTGGTTTGAATTTATGTTGATATCCTTTGTTGAACTGCTTAACTTCAGTCAAAAGTCATAGACTGAAGATGAAACCTATGTAGTTTTTAGTATCTTTATCTAGTATCTTGGCTAAATAATGTTTAACACCATCCAGCCTCTCATAGAAAACAGCCCTTGAATATACCTGAAATAAGGTTGGAGTGGATTCTAACACAAAGTGTCTTACGTTCTGGTGCTTAAAATTTGGAAGCCATTTTATCAAGATGCCTTCATGCAAGTGAGCTAATTGCTTTTAAAATAGCCAGCCAGGCAATTTCTGATAGAAAGAAATCAGATAAGGCATCAGCATCATTTGCGATCAAAACTCTTGGAAGTCCACAGTAACCACAAATTTGAATATATTCTGATGTGAGCAGATCCTGGCCAACAGTGAGGGAAACAATAGCTGGACTTGCCTGTTGGCTTCCCCGAGTCAGGGATTCAGGAATGTTGCAGACTGACAATAGTAACTGTTAAGGAGGTTCTCTATTTGGGTTCATTTGTGGTGAGAGCTGAGATCCAGGGGAACATTGAAGACTGTTAGCAACAGTAGTGCTCAGGACAGGGAAAAGTGGTGGTGGTGCAGTGATGAAAAGGGGCATGGGTAGAGAGCTTCAGGATTCTTCTGAGTGCCAAGAGCTTTAATTAAAGAGCTGTCTGAGTTCGTGGACAACAGGCTAGCATTCATACGGAGTAAAGAAAACAATTAGCAGCCTTCACTGCTAAGAAGAGAGACACTGGTGAAGAAGCTATACTTGTCATTGTGTTGATATCATAGGCTGTATCATAGTATCCTATAAATCCTGAGGTATGAAACTGCTGGAAGTTGTCAGTTGTATTCATTAATCCCTAATGCTTCTGAGTTAGAAAGAGCAACACTAAAATAACAGCATATAAGCCTTTGATGCAGGAACAGTTGGGAAATTACTAATGTTTACTCTATACGATTTTGCGAAGAGGACCTACTAATAGAGGGTGGAAGAGAGGAAGCATTTTATATTGATTTCTAGGCTTTCTGAAATGTCTCTGTGTGACTTGTCTGAGAAATGCAGTATATGGATCTTGGTGGAGTATTTTTTTAATATATAAATTTTAACATTTTCCTGTAATTGTTTTCAAATAACTGCATCAAAAAGAATTGCCAAAAGGCAGATATCTGCTCATTTGTAGCAAGAGAAACTATCTACCAAAAGAGAATATTTAAATCCTTCCAGTAGGTTTTTGAAAATGCAGTGCCTTTGGGAAATGGCTATAGTGTGCTTTTTCAGCCACACTGCATATACAGTCCTGGGATTGCTATATTTGGTGTAGTCTAACAATTTGAGCACATATAAAGAAATACAATGCCACAAATTCAAGAATAAGTGATCTATCAAACTATGGTGAACCAAGAGATTAATGATTTTTTTATTATTCATCCTAAAATTTCTCAAAGCTGTGTTTCTCTGAAAAAAAAACCCACACGGATTTCTTTTAATATTTTCCAGACAGCACTTAGCTGCTGAACCGTCACAGAAAATGTATTCATTCTTACGCCATTAACTTCAGTATGGGAGGAAATGTGACAAATGCTTTGTCTTTTATATAATCTTCTTAAAAGGGTATGAAAATTCTTCTTACTTAGGTTGTAAAAATAAAACCTAAAATGCAAGGGTTTTGTGCCTTTCTTTTACCAAGAAGTATTTTTCCTGTTGTTGCAAACACAAATGAACTGGTTATGGTCTAGTTGCCCTCTAAGCCTTCTTGACATTGGCAGGCCAGTGCCTTTTCTATATGTAGCTAGTAGATGAAGTTTTCTTTACTGATATGCATCCACCTAACAGGCCAAGCTGTATTGTTTAGAAATCAAACTCTTTTTAAAAGGTTTTCGGGTGGTTGTATTTGAAAAATACGTGTATATATTTCATATCTTAGATCTTTTGGGTACTGATACTTTAACTACAGTCTTTTTATTTACCCTAATTCTAGAATGCCTAGTAAAGTGCTAAATATAAGGATTTAAATCATAAGGAAAATGAATACTCATGTCACTCATGTAATCCTAAAAACATGAAAGAGAGATGAACTGTTAAATTCTTTGAAGTTTGCTTATCTCTGTGGGAAACCTCAAGTGCAGATAGATAAGCAGACATAAATTTGCCATTTTTAAAGGCCATTGTTCAGCATACTAGGAGAAATTGCAAGGTAATGTAAACCTGTTGGGTCATCTAGTCCAGGCTTCTGTGCATGTAGATTTACAGTAATTTTCTTGGTGAAACTTTGGAGGTTGAATGACTGCCTTGAAACTTCGGAGGTTGAATGACTGCCTTATACCTCCAATTAAGTAGTTTGCCTGTAGAAGATTTCTACCCTGGATGAATGATACTGTGATAAAGTAGAAATATGCAGTGGGGTGCTTCTGTGAAACAGCCTTGCCACCAAGGGGTCAGGCGATCTATAGAAAGGGAGCTTCATATTACCAAGGCGCTCTCCATAAGTTTTAGGGCAGGATGGGGTGGCGAGTGGGGAAAACCTTTTGTATTTAAATGGCATATTGGCTTCATGTAATGTGAAGTCTGGAAAGTGACTTTGAGATGTGTAATTTATTCACATTATCATACTGTGAACGTTATAAGATTCTTCTCCGTGAAGGTGCCTACAGCAAAATCTGGATATAGCACATACAAGACCCATTGTTTAGCCTTTTTGAGTTAGTGTATTTATGTCTTGCAAACAATTAAGACTGAATTTTCAACTATCAAAATGCTACTTATATCTCTATAAACTCAAGATATTAAGAATGCAACATTGATTCTTAGTGTAATTTGTATAGGGTTTGTCTCTACTTCGTGCTGACCTCTTTGATTTCCCTATGTGATTCCTGTTACTGTGTCATAAAGCTCTTTTTCTTTGCTGCAGGGGTACTGGTTTTGAATCTTTACTTTTTGAATAAATGTGAGGTAGAAGAGCAAAGCCAAATAACATATAAATTATTTGCAGTTTAGAAAATTAGAACCAAAATAGCAGGCAGTTTTTCTTTTTTCTGGGTCTTGATGACTGAGCATACTAACAGGTTACAGTTTCACTTATTAAGGTATTAACCTCTTTAATGGAGAAAGGAGATGGACGACAGTCCTTGTACACATGCAATTTCTAGAGAAAATACTAAGTCTTGGAATTCTCTGCTGAATTCTCACCCTTTCCAAACCAGTATTTCCTCTTAGGGAAAAGACATTAGTAGTGACACGTGTTTCTTAAATATGTAGCTGCAGCAATTTTAAGGTGAGAAGAGTGAGGACACTGGAGCTGTTCCTACTACTTTGTGTGCTGGAAACCCACTTCTGGAAGACTTGCACAAGGTTAGCTTAATAAATTGCTTAAGCATTTTCATTATAAGCAAATGAATGGCCTGAGTCCCACTGGGGACTACATACATTAAAATAAAGCACAGTTTTAAGTAGGCTGACAATGAACTAGAGTATTCACTGTCTGGCAGGACTGAGCTTTACTAAGCATAGTCTGGCTATGAGTTTTAAACCTTGGAAAAAGATGGTCAACTGGGGTCAATGACTTATCTCCTCTGTTGAAAGAAGCATCTTTATCAGGTTCACAGTGGAAAGGTGACTGACGCCTTAGTTTCCTCTGGAGTTGTAAACTGTAGTAGCAGCCAAAATTGGTTTTTTGCTTTTGTTTCTATAAGTATGAAAACAAGGGCAATTGGAACCTTTGAAACTTTTATTTTTAATCCAAACTTCAATGATGTAATTGTGCTTTTGCCTGCTTTCAGAGTATGCTCAACATAGGGTCAAATGCTCAGGTCACACCAACAGCAAAGCCTCACAAACCTCCTGGTCTTTTGTCTTCTTTCCTTCCTTTCTTCCACACTCCTACCCCTTGCTAATAGTATCATGAGTTTGGAAATGGTGGGAATGCATTGTGTGCAGAGAGCAGTGCAACCTGCATTGTGAGCGGCAGGGTTCTAGATCAGCATCGGATTCAGATTTCTGGATGATTGACAGCATAATGGTAAAGAGAGCGCCAGGGAATTCTTTGGTGCTCAGATCCTAAAAGGAGAAACTTTAGCTTATTCTGCTCTTACTGCCTTTTCTAAGACTAGTTCTTCACAAAAGTTCTTTGTTTAAATCACTCTTATGTTAATTGTGGTAAAATTGCTGGCATACCTAAATTGCAGGACGGATTGTGGTGCTGTAGTGAGGAAATCCATTTCTTCTGGGTTTATGGTTTTTAACTGAGAACATTTTCTTAAATTTTCAATTGGTGGATTTTAGTTAGGTTATACTTTATCATAGACGGTTTGTGTTTTTATTAAATTAATAAATGTTTTCAGTACAAATAAATGGTAGTTGTGTGCTCCTATTGCTAATGATAAATTGGATAGAGTGGCATTTATAAGATGTGCATAGATGATGAAGGCATTTTGGGAGAAAAAATGTCTTTGACTAAACTTGTGAAGTGAACCCAAAGGAGTGTCACTGATATTAAGATAAACAGACAACAGCTGTTTCATATTTTGGAAAGGTAATTTATACAAGATAAGAATTATGCCACATAAAAATAATTTCTCATCTCCTAAAAAACCTAGAAATGATCCTTGATATAAGTCAAAAAGTCTGTAACACTTCTGGGCGAATAGTCCAGGCAAAAGAAGATTATTGTGTACAGGACAAGCCATAATAAAAACTGTCAGTTCTGTCAACCCTTCTGTCTAAGGTCTATAGAGGATTAAAAGGATATTGAACATCGTGTAGCAGCTGTCTCCTATGTGAAAGGGATCACTGTTGTGGTGATCATAAATGTACCCATTTAAAAAGCTCCATAAGGATAGGTGTGGCTGAGCCTCAAGTGGCTGGTTTGGCAGGTAAAGTGCAGCTTTCAAGGATTTGAAAGAGCACAGTCTGAGATCTAAATAGGTAGTATCAGCACTTTATCAACAAGTGTGTTTCTTGTGTGTCTTTTGCACTGGTGGAATAATATGGAATACTATCAAGTTTGGTATCATAAGCAACAAGCTATGTTGTGTTTCTATGATGTTGAGAAAATATTAGTTAATATGTATGTGAAATTTAATCAGTATTAACAGAGAAGTTGCAGATTGACTTTTAAGTACTTTTTTTTTTTTTTTGGTAACTCTAAAAGCTCTAAGGTTTAAATAAAAATATGTTGTTGACAACATAAAACCCTTAACTAGATGTAGTTTTTCCAGGGCAGTGTAATGAATTTTGAATGTTGATTAATAGTTTTGAAAACACAGCAATTTCATAATGCTTAATATGAAACAAGATGAAGGGAACGATGCTTAGACTTCACATTGCTGTAAATCTGTAATATTTCAAATTAAAAAAAGGAAAAAAAAAGATTTTTGGTTCCGAAGTGAATAGTACAAAACAGTTTACCTTACTCAGAAGGTGCAAGTTTGTTTGAAGTATGAAAAAAAGATATCTATCGAGATTGTAGAATGGATTTCTTAGGTAGAGGTAAAGGGTAACCCTCAGATTCTTTGGTACAGAGTTGCAGCATCTGTGTTTCCCTAAGCATTCATGTGTTTGGCCAACAGTGTCTGTATAAAGATAAAGCTGAAAATGAAGCTCTAGCTAAGTAACCTTTTCTACTGAAAATGTATTGTGTACTTTTGTACATTGCTAAATTCAACTTTATTTCCTCCTACATAATTTTCAATAACTAAATAAAAAAATCCCGACTCCCAAATACTTTTTCTCTCATTCTACAAAGCAAGTCTTTAGGCCAATTATGCACTAAGTCCTGCTGGAAGGAGTTAATGAAATCATTTTTCAGGGAACAATGGTACTTGTTGGGAGCAGTTAGGCTGTGGAGTAGGTATAAGATGTAAGGGACCCTTGCAGTACCTATACTTGAGTTTAAATTCTAATACAATATTTCCAAATAGAAAATCAAGGACCTCATTTGTTGTCTTTTCAGTTTAAACAGATCTGGCAGCATTCAATTTATTATATAACATTGTAAACTCTGTATTTTTGTACAGAGCTTTTATAAGATTGTTTTAATCTTCCTAAGCCTAGCTGGAAGCATTTGCAACAAAGGCAGTTGAGTTGTCCATAGAGGACTTTTTTAAAAACAGGTTAGAAGGAGATGGGCAAAAAATGGGAAACATTAAAACCAATATCTACCTTGTTGTTCATGGGAATTGCAAAAATGTAGCAATTTAAATATAACCTTTTTGAGGAGGTAAGGTAATACTGCCCTAGACGGGGACAGAATATCAATAAAGGGATCAACCAGAGTTCATTAGGGAGGTGCCACAATATAAAGGATGGGAAATAACTGAAAAAATCAGGAGACCAGCAGTCTCCTGACCACATCAGGACTGTTTCCCATGATAGTTTTCTGTGACAGAGCACCCAAACTGGCAACTGCCTCTTGAGAGTAACTTCAAATTCCTGTTCAGGCAAAATAGGTTGACCTTACAGGGACTCAGGGCTGCTGTCTCTGTATTATCTAGGGCTAAACTCTGACTTCCTCTCTGACTACTTCTCCTGATGTAAAGCTAGTGATACCAGTACAGCCTCAAAAAGGAGAATCAAAGCAGCATTTGATGTCCCATGGCTCTGAATGGAGCAGAAGAAGATTATTATTTTTTTAATAGCCCCTTCCTAAACATAGTGTGCTGATAAACTGGAAAGAAACTTTATCACTTGTAAATGAATGCAGGAAATGGAGAACATTCAAATGAAGAATCAGAGGTTCATTTGTGTCTTAAGTTGTAGAGGTTGAGGTGCAATAATTACTGGAGGTAAAGGTGCATGGATGGGTTTGATGCAAGAGAGCTGTGTGGTATATGAATCTGCACACACCTGTCAGGACCTGTGTGGTTGACATGTCCCTTTTAAGATCTACCACTAAGGAGGAAGTTAAGATACATTTTGGCACTCACTGGACTTCATGCTTTCATAAAATCTGAGCATTATATTCCTGTACCATGGCTGTATTTTCTGTGAGGTTTTGTGTTATCATTGTTATAATAATATTGTTTTTGAAGCTAAAGAACTCTGAATATTGTAGAGCGATATATAACAAATAGATTTTAAAACCAAAACATGGATTACAAGGTACTGTAAATAAGTTGCCCTAGAACTCCATAGAAGGGGTAGCCTGTGTTGGATTGAAGGAGCTAGTGAAAGGTATCTGGTGATGTTAAAATAAATATATTTTTAGTAATGATATTGATTTGATATGAACTGCATGTAACATAGTTACTAGTAGGAATGGGTGTGATTTGTTTGATTTGCTTATTCACAGATTCCTTGAGAGTTTATGAGAAAGCATATATATATATATTAAAATATATGTATTAAAAATAGTTTTGATTTCTGAGATGTCGAAAGGACACTGTATTTTCCAACCTAATCTCTCTATTTAGCAACTTTATTCTGTACCATTATAAACTAGAGAAATGTGACTAGAGTAATGATATACAGCTGCATAAGATGAAGTGGGTGAAAGGCAGCAGTCTTTTAGGTTCTTTTCCAAAGTGATACGTGAAAAATTTTGTAAATTCAGTAAAATGACAAAAGGAATTTAAGAGCCAGGAGTATATAATTTCCCATGAACTGCCTTGGAGCAGGCTGCTCACCACGGTGCAGTGCCCAGAGCAGTACCTCTGCGCTGAGTACAGGGCACTGCCTGACTGTGCTCCCACTGCTCAGCAAGAGTGTAGGAGGAATTCCCACCCACCTACTTTTTTTCTGGTAAGCCCTATTTGCATATGTATGATCACAGCACTGTCCTGAGTATGCAGAAGAGATGTCATTAGGCAAGGACAGTTTTAATGCAGAAATGGAGGCTCTGAAGGGCTGGGTGGTGGTTGACAAAAACATAGAAGATGTACTGAAAAGTAATTTGTGCACAGTCTCCTACACCACTTCATAGATACTTGATGGCAGACAGTGGGTCATTCTTTTTCATAAGTTATCACCACTGACCATTAAAATAAAGTTATGATGAAAGATAATAAAAAGTTATAGGACAGAGAAGTAGAGAAGTTTCAGATGGATGGGGGAAAAAAACTGCAGAAAAAGGAAGACAGCCAAGCAGAAGCAAAGAGGAGAGAAGAGTTCTTGCACTTAAAGGGGATTCAGAAGTAGATGAGAAGAATTATGGCTGTGTAGAGAGCCACAGAAGAAAAGAGAAAGACGAGGCATTGATGAATAGAATGATTTGGAGTCTATGTCCATATGATTCACTGCCTCTTAAGTGTCCAAAAATAACCTTGTCTGTAAGTGCCATTATTCTGCACTAGGGTAGGAGGTTTTTGTGTCTGAAGACTAACTTTCAAGTCTGAGCATTTCTTCCTTTCAATAAAAAGCACCTTCCTTACATGTACTGTAGCTGCCAGCAGCAATGCCATGTCTGTCTCTAATCCTGTAGAGTGCCTCTGTTTAAAATTTGCTTCCTCTGGTCGTCTGAACCTACTGACAGAGAAGTACTGCCATTTTCTGTGGGTCTGCAGAAGGCTTACAGGACTTCCAGGTGACTGAGGATGCAACAGTGATGATGTGGGAGTCATTCCTTCTATCTTTAGATATGAACAAGTATTGTCAATTTACTGATACTGAATGCTTCCTGTGCATTGCTAACAGGCTGGTTGTTTCTCTTTGCAGTGTTACATATCCAGGACCATGTTATCTACTTTTCTGTATTTTCTGTGTTTTGTACAGTTTCTGATGCCCTTTGTGTTCAGAGGTGTTTCTTGGGGATTAGATCTGTTTCTCCTGTAGTCCAAAATTATGTGTTCATAGTCAATTCTAATTCAAGATTATTTTGTCTGCCTTGCTATGTTGCACATACTCAACAGAGTTCTCAGGCTTGCATGTGAGAGTCCTTTTCTCTGTTTCTTGACTTCAAATGAAAGCAAATATTCTTTTAAGTGTCATTTAGTACTCATCAAACCCATATATCAACCATTATGGTAATTTGTTATTTAAACGTGGAAACAAAATCTCCCTGTTGCTTTATAGTCTTTTTTCCTCTTCTATCCACAGTGAAATGTAATGAACAGGAAGACAAAATAATGTGGGATTTTTTGTTTGAATGTTTTGGCTGCTTTGGGTTAGTAATGGCAGCCAGTATTTTTGTTGTTGGTTTTGGTGGGCGTTTTTCTTTGTTTACAGCTGCCAGCAGTGGGTTCTCACCAATGGCTTGCCATTTTAGTAGAGGATCTTTATCCTGACATCTCTTTTAAACAAGTGTATACATGTTCAAATTATTGCTTACAATTGTCCTTGACGCTGTGTAAGTACAGCAAGACCAAACAGGGAGAAGCAAGCCTGAGTTCTACAAGATTAGCCATAAGTAGTTAAAGAATTGAACCTCAAGAGAAAAACTTCTGTAATGCTTTTCATTTCTGCAATCAAAGACAACAGACATTCAATTTGGGAATTAGATTTATTTGGAAATTATAGATTTATTTCTTCCTGACATGCAGCTTTCTTACTGTCCTCATGTAAAAGTTTAGAGAATTGTGCAAGGGATACGGAACGAAGAAGAGCCTTGACATCAAAGTAGTGTCTCCTGTTCAAACTGACCTCTTATTCACTGGGTGGAATTAGCTCTACCGTTCTCTTAAAACTGATTGACCAAAGCCTCATAAAATACATACTGAACATCACTATGAGACCTGTATGAAACTGTTATGTGTGTATCTGGGCTATTTTTCTGAATAGTGGATAAAGTTTTAGAAATTTGTACTAGTAGAGCTGGAAACCTTTTTTCAAAATGACTGTTTATGTCCTTCAGAAACCTGCAAAATGGATTAGGATTCTATGAGCTTGTAAACCTCTGCCAATGGTAACCATAATAAAGGTTATTTGGCTTCTTTTGTCCTACATGAAAATTTGATAGGTTATCAGCAACAATTCATTGTGGAATATTACTCTGGATTATCTGCTTCACCACTGGCCTTTCAGCATACATGTGATAGCACTTCAAGAAATGTTATTGCCAGTTATATAGACAATTGTTCACTGCAGTTTTAGGTAACAGTATAACTAAATTGTCCTTCTTTGTTTAGAAGCAAAAGTGTGTTAAGAGCTGGTCTAGACCTAGAAATGAGACTGTTGCTCAAATATTTTAACTGCAAAATAAAATACTGGGTAATATTTCAACAACTAAACAGTGAAAACTCTTAACTGAAAATTAGTCTTGTCTATGGCTTTCTTTTCTCTTTTTTCAGTGCAAGGACTATGGTGTTACCTTTTATGGAAATCAATATGCATATGCAGTGAATATGATGTCTTTTAAGATTCAACACAGCCTATGTGTTTCTAAAGGAGGTGTGGTTCCATGAACAAATTGGGGAAAATTTTATAATATAGGGTGTTTTCAGATAATTGGTAGGATTTTTCTTATATTTTTCCTAAGAAATGCTGAGATATATATTCTGAGATTAGTATAGGTTCGTAGTCCAGAAGGTTGTTTGTTTGGGGTTTTTTTAGTACTGAGTGTGTAGCTCATAATTTAATTTGGTAGGAGCTAGCAGGTGAGTTACAGACATTTAATCTAACTTTCTAATTTGTTGTTTACATTATTTTGAACCAAAATCATAGTAATAAAATAACTTTGTAAAATGAAAGATGAGATTTCATAGGGTGGGAGGACAGTTACAGAAAAAGGACAAAAGTGCGGTACTCAATGTTTTTTCATATAGGGATATGCGTGTGGATTTGAAGCTCATGGTAATTGCTGGTGTATTCCCTTGAGCATGGTATTTTGCCTGTGATTTTTGAAAGGATCAATCACTTGCAGCAATTTATGTAATAACTTTCTGGTGGGTGATTCTACTACTTTATTTATGCTTTTTGCCTGATTCACCAGAATGCAATATCTTTGCTCTTTTATACAGAAAACGCACTCTGTAATATCTACTATGGTATGGTCAAAGGATAATTTATTGTCAGATAGAAAAATAGGTCAACACTAATGTCACTTGATGATCAACCCCCCAAGTTTAATAAAACACCTCACCAGCACACATTCAGCACAGTGCTTGATGTTTTATTAGGACCACAGTACCTTACAGTACCTAGCTATAGCAGGAGTGTAATTACTGAGCTGTCAGGGTGATAAGTGGGATTAATGGCAGACTGGTGCACTTTAGTCTGCAGAGTGCTTGGAAGATGGTGTTATTACAAGAGAAAGTCTGGACTGGCATATTCATGGCACCCTCCCCTCCTTCCCAAAGCTCACATTCGAGATTGCGTTACCTGCTCCCCCCAGTATCTGACATTTTCAACAGCTGTTACTTGTGAACCAGCTCAAAAATCAAAGAGAAATAATTTGGTAAATATGCTTGCTAGCCACAACAGCTAATCTGTACACAGCTTATGCTGCCAGGTGCCATTCTAGTCAGTTTTGACATGAGATTGTTCTATATATAATTCAGAGAATGTATTTTATGTTCAGTGAGCTTCCTTTGATCTTGGATACAAGACTCTTACTTTTTAAAGAAAACCACATTGAGGAAAGTCAAGAAGTAAAAAGTCATAATGGAATTGTTGCCTTTTTTAATGGCATGATTTTTGACTTCTGTTAATTCGTTAATGCCTACACAGGCAAACTGCTCATCTGAGCCCTCATAATGGTATTTATTTTGTCTAGCATATCTCCTTTTTTGCTGGCTTCTAGTACTAAAACTTCTTTCAGTCTGCTTAGAATGCTAAAATCGTCTTTCTGACTCATTGTTCTGACCACAACCTTTTGAGGTCCCCTCTGTCCTGCCTTTATTTGTTAAGGCATTTATGGCATGTACCTGTCAGTGGGTAGTGCTGGCAGTGGTATGTTCAACTACCATAGCTGAACCTGCCGATGCTCTTCTGACATCCCAGCTCGTTGAACACTTATGGTGTTGAACCTGGATTTGGCTCTTGCAGGTTTCCCATCTTTTGCAGCCTGTGGGACCTGTTTTATTTAAGTATATCCTCTGGGGCCTTTTCTCCATGATTAGTCTTGTGAGAAAATCCGTACAGCCACTACCACATGTGCCTTCAAATTTTGCTGGTGCCATGGTGTCTGCAATATCCAGCTAGATGATAATTAATAATAAGATGAAAGGCTAATTAATCTTTTACTCAACCGGCTTTGTTTTCTCTCTTATTCCACCCTTAACTGAAAAAAATGACAACAAAAAAACCCCAGTGCATGTGATTGGCAAAGTCAGGCCAGTGTTTCGCTGCAGGTATTTCAGTAATTTCTTTCCTTTTAATGTGCTCTTCATTTCTTCGTGTATGTAGTCCATTGACCTCCTGCAACTCTGCTCTGTTTGAAAATACTCTGTAAAAACCAAATTTTATTTAATTTCATTTTCCTTATATTGCTAAAACCACTGTTTAAATAAATTCTAAATGTTAGTAAAGAAATATTGTAAGAGCATCTGAAATAACTTAATGAATTCTGAGATAAGTAGTGAGGCATTTGAAATATGATAATCATTGATCTGTAAAACCAAAACTATGTACAAAAACTTTTGTTTTTAATAGATAACTGACTCTTACCTTTTGTGGTAGGTTTGCTTACTGCAAATTGTGTAGACTACCCTGAGGTCTTAATCCTTAGATGGGACTTGTGCAAACATCCAGATCAGTACATCCATATGGAAGACTATGCAGAAACAGACAATTAGTCTTTATTATTTAGTATGCTTCAATGTAGAGTTAGGTTTTGTCATTAGAGATGACAAGAAGAGGGTCTTAGGGATTTTGGTTGGGAGTATGCATGAGACTACTGAATTGTTTTCAGAGGTCACAGACTTAGCACAGTAAAGCCATAGAAAAGTGAGTTGAAAATTTATCAGCTATTCTTATTCTTTGGACATATAGTACAAAGTAATCCCTTCCTCTTTGGAAATACTGTTTCTTTTTTATGTCTGATTGTCCAACATTCCGAATTTAATCCACAATGACACTTCCAGAACTTCATTAATAAATTCATATTCTCAACACAGATTTTTTCAAATAGAAAAATGAAATGATCAGGAGTTTAGCAATCTTGGATTCCAGGGAAAAAAATTACCTCCATGTAATTTGTTTCCTAATACTTTGACATGTGTAGTCTGTATGTTTGTAATGGCACCCCCTGCCTTCATATGTAAAGTGCAGTCAACAGAACATAACTAATCTGTGTCGATGAAAGTCAGTAATGATCATGTAGTGCTTTGAGGCTTTAAATAGGAATTTTATGAAAATGTTCTGTATTATTCCGTTGTGGCTTTTCTTCTAGCATGCTAACTTGAAAATCTAATGCTACTGGCAGCATTTGTATTCCATGTCTCCATGACACATTTTCTTTTATTCCTGTAGATGCTTAAAGTGTGCAGATGCCCCCTGTCAGAAGAGTTGCCCAACAAATCTGGACATCAAGTCATTCATCACAAGTATTGCAAACAAGGTAAAGTCAGGCTTGCAGTAGTAAATGGAGGGAGATAACAGCAGTTACCTGCAGTTCTGTGGGTGAGATTGCATTTCAAGGTTTATCTTTGTAAAGTCTTCAAAAAGAAAAGTGTTTAGAACAGATATTTTGAAGTTTGAGTCAGCTAATTTTTAATTATTTTTACCTCTGTTCTGTGCCTGTACAGATAGTGTATAGTGCAGATCTATTTCTTCATGTCACTTTTTCTATAAAGTTTTTTGTTTTGATGGTTTTCAAATACAGTGATATTCAAAAACCTGAGCATTATGATGTCATTATTTAACCTGAGGTATTACAGTTACAAACTTTTTTTTTTTAATTAAAACTGTGGCGGGGGTGGTGGTGGGGGGGGTGTTGGATGGTTTTCTTTTATTTTTTTAAGAAGTGATTGTAGTTTAAATTTCCTGTGGGCAGAAATTTTGTATGGAGGTGGTCATCTCAAGGGATGTTTTCTTGTACTTTATAGTAAGAGGCTCTGGTTAATAGAAATGTAGTCACTCACTAGGGCTATTAATGACATGCTACAGGAATAAACTGAAATCCCTCTTCGGAGGTACTGTACTTTTTCCTTTCTTAATAGGCTACTATGCTGTGATCATAATGAAATCTTTAAAACATTTTTCTGAATTGTGGTTTAAAAGTGACTTTTAATCATCGGAAATAAATAAAGATGATGTGACAAGATTAATTAGGCTGCTTGGGATAACCTAAAGATGACTGGATATTGATTGCTCCATACCTTTTAAAACTTACTTCCCATCTGTGGAATTATTAGCTGCCATGTGATTTTTCTGTATGAGCCCAACTAGACTCATAGTCTACTGAGAGTGCTACAAAGATTTGGTCTGCCTTTTATGCTCTAACATGTCTCACTGTTAGATGCAGCTGAAAGGGCCAGCACAGGTAAAGCTGGAGTGAAGTTGGTGGGCAACAGCAGCACTTCCATGTGCAAGTGAACAACCACATTGCTTTTACTATACTGTGTGTGGTACAGAGAAGACACCAGTGAATTCTGCACCTTAACAAGAAACATTATGATAAGAGGAGATATTAAAATGTATGTATCAATTATAATGTGTTGTGGTTTGCAGTAATTGGTATTATGCCCAGTATATGCATATAGACAGTTGTCTTATATAGTCCATACCCTGTCACTGCTGCATTTATTTTCACGAATGTAGGCATCTGTTTGCAACCATAGTATAGTTTGTGGCATATTGCTGCTTATTACCTTTTCAGGCATCGTGAAGCAGGCAAACTGAGCAGAAAAGGTACAAGGCAGTAATGAAACTTCTGCTTTCCATCTCATTGTGCTGTAGTTTGTTTAGGAAACCTAAAGCAAATTTTATGTAAGTATTTTGCCAGGATGGTCTTTTCTTATTAAGGATTAGTTATACTACTGCTTTGAGTAGGATAAGGTGATATGTTCTTGAGGAAAGAAAAAGGGCCTGATTATCAAAACATAAAGCTGGGAATAAGCAACCAGGGAAGATGGACTGAAGACTGCAACTGAAGGTGTCAGAAAAAGAACTAATACCAGCAACATCCTAGTACAATAATCTTGATGGGTCTCTTAGACACTGACAGCCCCAGATATATGATGCCCCTTTGTGACTTGACAGAAAGGGTAAGTCATTTTAACACCTGATTCATTCTGAATTTTGCGGCTCCATTATAGAGCAGAGAATATCAAGGTGGGGTGACTGCAGAGCTTTGAGAGTTGTGTTTTGGCAAAGGTATACTGGATTTAAATTAGTAAACTGTCTTGAAGGTTTTAAGTAAAATCTTTGCCCTGCCGAAGCCAGTGGGTACACTCTTCTGATTTTAATAGGACCAAATTTAACCTGTCAGTGAGGTGGGTCAATCCTATAAAGTTTGGTCTGTTTGATGATGAGTTTTAAATCCTTTTGGAAGCTGCAGACGCTAAGCAGGACACTGGTTTTTACCTGAGCGGGTGACCTGATCATGTGGTGTTTTATCAGAAAATCCTGCTAATAGAAACGAATTGCAGTGTACTACTGTTCTCTCGGGAGATTTAGCACGTTTTTGTGGAAAAACCAAAGTATATTAGATTACTGTAATGTAACTGTAGTCTTTTTGGACCCTATCCATATCTGTTAATAGCTTCTGTATCCACTCTGAAACTAGTTTTTATAAAAGGTATACAACAGTTTTTGGTAACTGCTTTTACCTCATGTTGATGTCTGGTAATTGTGTTGGCAGAAGGAAACATTCACACACAAGAAGTTTTAAAAAGTTAGATACTTGTTTTCTGCTGTTCAAGATGTTAGGATGGAAAATTGCATGCCTAAAATAAGCACTGCTTCTGTGAAATTAAGTTTAAAGTGTGAGTTTACATACAGTCTTACCCTCTGCTTTCTTCCCTTACCCTTACTGGAATGGATTCTTATATAGCAGGGTTGTGGAAGCAGTTCTCTGCAGTAACTCTGATGGTGACTTTAAAAACAACCAGAAAACCAAACAAAAAAAATTATAAGCAAGTAAAACCCACACTGGGATATACTTAGCAAGTAGCTGAATTTGTGAGTTGAGGTATAAGGATAGGAAGTCCTGCATGCCCTTGCAGGGGTGTTGGAACTACATGATCTTCAAGGTCCCCTTCCAACCCAAACCATTCTATGATTGTTTGTAGTCTCCTGTAATTCATGTACAAAGCAACTTAAGGAAATTAACATGTGCATAGAGGGGACCCAGCCTTGACTTGATGGCTGCAGTCTGCTAGGCTGAATTTTCCTTTAGTTGTATTCATTTCTTGTGCCTTTGCTAGAAAAGATTTCTCTTACAACAAATTCTGTTATCCAGAAAAAGTAGCAGCAAATTCTTCTGGTTTCCTTTATTAATGGAACTTTTTTGTAGTTATAGGTATGTTCTACTCTTTCTACAGTACTGCACTTTGAAACTCCTTGCTTTCTGTCAAGCAAGCGATAGATATAAGGTGGAAGTTGAGAGAGGAGTACAAGAAGTTGAAATGATTCATGACCCTGGTAGAGTCTGTGTGAGAGCCCATTACCATGGCTGCTCTTGTGGTGTCCTCTGCCCTCTTTCATTCTGCTGCTGTGGTGGTACCTGCACCACACACTTTTAGAGCAGGTAGAAAACAAGAGTGGTGTGTTTTTGGACATTAACACTTGTTATGCATTTTGCTAAACTTTTATTGGAATAATCATTTGGATATCATTCAGCAGTCTGAATATTCAGCTTGAATAATATTTTTGTATTATTGACTTGCTTAACATGATCAAGGATATTTTACATGTTTTTGAAACTACTTTTCAAAATGATAAATCTGTTTTTGCTGTTTTCATCTTGTAATTTAACTTCCTTTTTTAATCCAAAAGCTTATATATATATATATATATATGGTAGTTTCTAGAAAATTAAATAGGCAAAACACAGAACATTCAGGTGTTTGAGGTCAATAAATTCAGGAAATTGGGTTATGTTTTCTAGATTTATTTAAGTCCCTGTCCTGCTTCTGAATCTCTCTTCATCACTTACTTAAGAAACTCGCTTCAGCTGGCTACCCTTCTACTTATTTAGAGAAGATTCTGCTCAATAAATTCCTTGTCCTTATCCTTGTGTAAGCAGTATTGTGTGCAGGTATTTATTTAAACATGATTCATTATTAATATAGAGTATTTAGACAGCAACGTACTGAAAATGAATTACTTTGTCAAGTATTTAAGAGCTCTATTGTATGCACTTTGTTTTGTTGGAAAACAGCTATAGCAATCATAAAAGGTCAGGGATTCTTGTTCTTTTAAGCCTGAGGCTTTTTAGATATTTACAGGCCATGTACAATGTAACTGTTCTGGCTGTTTTGCCATTAGACCCCAGCTCAGGAGTAGAAGAGGGGCAGGGGGAGGAGGGTTGTTTCTGCCTTGAGAGGGTAATTGAATTGCCAGATTCAATGAGCCTTGAGCCTCTTTGAGAAAAAGGATGTCACTTAAGCTGTATTGTGTTAGCTGCTGTGACTCAGTAGAGTTTAGGCCACAACTTCCATTCTCTTTTTCCATACAAACTGGATTACAGCTTCACTTTATAAAGGTACAGTCTATTCTATTGCGTCTTCCCAGTTCATGTTTCTCAGTTAATACAGACCGCTTGCAATTATGCATCTTAGAGACCAGACTTCAAATTCACCACGTACACATTACTACTTTTATTTCTAAACATCAGAACGTGGCAAACAAGTATTCTGACTTTCAGCTGTCCTCCCTTTAAATGCAACCATCACATTGAAAAATGTATGTTCTTTCTTCTATAATGCACAAGTGCTATTTTAGCTGTTTATTTGTTTAAAAAGAAAAACAAATAAAAAAGCCAAACATGTTCAGCTGCTGCAGGAGAAAGCTTTGACCCCTAGCCCAGAATGAGTACCAGGAGAGATTTTAGGATTTTATGTCCTCTTTTCCCTGTGGTGATATGTCAAAGTACGAAGGAATTGGTAAAAGGGAACTCTAGCACTTGTCATCCTTTAGGACTGGCACAAGTGAATGTTTTACAGCAGCAGAAAATTCTAGTTTCTCAGAAGCATCCTTCAGCCTGAACACTTGCAGGCTGTCCAGCTTTTCTCCTGTCCAGCAAAATTATGTGCCAGAGAAACAGCCCTTTAGAAAGCAAATGCTCCTCACATGCTCTACCTTTGACGTGTTCAGTGAGAGATCCTTGGAGCTTTTTATTATCAGACACCTTTATGGTTGAGTAGTAGCATTGTACAACAACTGTTGATGCATGTGGGGATATTAACTTTTGCCACACAGCTGAGGCATAAGATGTGAGTAACTCAGCCTTTACAGTCTGAGTCTATAATGAAGAATTGGGGGTGTAGATTGGGGGTGTAGAAGGATCTTTTGTTGTTATCAGTACTCAACACACTTTGTTGCTGTAGCCCTCTGTTACCAGCTCTCACAATTTTATCTCAAACCATGCAGTATTACAGTGGTTCCTGACATTGACTCAACAGTTTTCTGCTTGCTTAGAAAGACCCCATATCCCTTCCTTAATAGTAAAGATAAGCTGGACTGAGCTGAAATGTCTCCTGTTGTCTAGCAGACTATGTGGAGCCCAGGATTTTAAAAAGAACAACAAGAAAGAACCCCTCCAAGAAGCGCCCCCAAACCATATTAAAAAAACCCACATCAGGAAACAAACAAATGAACTTTAAAAGTAACCCAACGCCCCAAATCAACAAAGCCATTCTGCCTTCTGGATAAAAGGTAAAAGACAGTTCCTGGGCTCTGCAGAACACTTGTAGGGAAATGGAAGAGGGAGAAAAGAACCTCAGGAACAGTACAGAGAAACTTGGAGAACACAAGGATAAGTTTTAGGATTTCAGAGAGTTTTTAGGTTTAAATGAAACCAAAGGAAATTTGTCAGGGATTTTCAGGAGAGAAATTCTGTTTTTTCAAAGGAGAAATGGGAGAAAGAACAAACTGGAGAACAGATGGATACCAAGGAATAAAGCTGAATCTGAAGTTCAGGAGATTGAGGGAGTAAAGAAAAACATGTTGGTGGTAATACAGTGGAAATGACAAAGAAGGAAAAGGGGGTAGACAGAGAAAGATAAAAAGTGGCATCACTAAGGGAAAATGAATGAAAAAAGGATTGCCACAGAGAAAGGGTGTTGAGAGACATAGGATTATGACAGGTGAGAGAAACAGAATGATGTTTTTCCTGTGCCAGAGGAACTCTTGAGTAAATTAACAAAGAACATCTATATGCCATTGCAAAGACTGTAGAAAACTGTGAGTCACAGTTCATATGCAAAATACTGTAAGTGGGGTACTGTTGATAAAATGAAGAATTGTGGAAGTCAGAAAGCTGCTAGAGGACTGGTAATAATTATGTACAGATAAATGACAATTATCACAATTACTGTTTAAGTACTACTTTGAGACCCAAGGTTTTTGAAAGTGCTATTTTATTCAGCTTTCTCTGTTAATCTTTGTATATTTCAGGTCACTAAATAAAACAGTAATGAAAAAAAACACCATTTAAAAAAAGAAGTAGGAATGGTGTTAAATTGATGCACATGAAACAGTGACTTTTCTTGAGATGTCTGTTTGTACTTAGTGTAATGGAATGGCTGACAGCTGGTTTCAGTTGCCATAGTGTAATTATGTAGAATAGACTTTTGCGATGACACTATGTCAATTAAGGAATCTCTCACATTCTAGACTACAAAGGACAAAATGACAGTACAAGATATTTCTTCCGTTCTTTTTCATAAAAAGATAGTGACACTGTGTGAAATTACAGTCCTGTTATGATGGCACAAGTCAAATGATGTGAAAGATTTCTGGATTGATTAAAAATCATCAGCATTATAGTATAGAATATGTATGATTTGATAAGTTGCTGTTATGTTTTGTTCATTCTTCTTTGGAAGATATTTGGGGGGGCTGACAGACTGAGGGTGTTTCTTGTTATATTTGAACTGCTGTGTGTCAGTGTGAAAAATGCTACTTATATAACAACGTAGTTTAAATAGTGACTCTTCGGTCTATGGAAATATTTTAATCCAATACATCTTGAGTAAATTTTAAAGCCATTGCAGAACATGCACTAGGATCGGAGGCGGTTATATTTTCCCATATATTTTGCTATGTCTTCCATTTTTTGAACTAAATCCAGATGAAAAAGAAATTATGACTTTTTTTTCTTCTTTCCTATTAAGGTATTCTCACTGTCCCCAAATTCTGATAAAGTCAGTGTATTTATTTTTATTACATAAAGCATAATAATTCATATTCTTTATTGTTTTTATGAAAACTGCAGTATGAAAACACCCTGATGCATAATGAATTTATATATATAAAGCTCCTGAACTGAATTGAAAGAAAGAACGCTATAAGCATTTCCTGATAGTAAACGCAATTTCTTCTGGTCTCTCAGTATTGATCCTATGTGTTTTAATAGGGTTTTTTCAAGTAAAAAACAGTCTCATTTGCATGCAAATTATATAATGTTTCTAAATGATACATGTGGTGATCCTCTTGTTCCTGTTTTCCTGTGATTATTGATATCTGTTTAAGGCTTGTTTTTGTTCTCTGTGTTAGCAATGTAGTATTTATTGACATTTTGATGTAGGAAACCACAAAAAAAAATCTTATCCAGTTAGATTAATTTATTTCTATGGAAGTGCACAGGAAAAAAGATTCTATGAACAAAGGCATGAGCAGACATTTATCTCATTTAAAAATTCAGAAACATTCCAGTTTTAGACTTGCTTCCTCAGTGACGTCTGTAAGAAACTAGCCAACTGAGTCATCTTACTATTTCAGCATCTACAAAAATTACTCCAGACTGTTAAGGTAGCTTGCCTTATTCCATGCCCTGAAGTAACTTTGTCACCTAAAAGAAGCCAGCCTCCCTTTAATTCTGATCCTTTCTCATGTACAACATGTGGTGTGTAGTTTCCAGCATGCCAGGTCTGCATTTTATGTCTATTTTGTGTGCAGCCTACTACATTCTGATTTTGTGAAATGATCAACTTTTTTTTTTTTTAAATGTGAATATTCTATTAATATTCTACTTTTCATGTCATTGATAAATGTAAAGATCTTTAATACAGTTTTCAGCTTAAAAAAAATAAAGCTACGTAAGTGCAATGTGTTTGTGTAACTAAATGTTTAAGGTACTATACACATGCTACAAACTCTCATTTATTACTGTAGTAACACAATGATTTGCAGTTTTGTGACACAGTTTGTATAGCACTACTCAGTGTAACTTACCAGACTTTACTGAATTTATGTCCCAGTTTTTGTCAAGTACTGTAAACATTTTTCTAATTATATTTCATATGTTAGATAATAAATCAACACAGTAAAGGCATGATAAATGATTAAATAGAATGGAAGAACAAAGAGATGAAGCAACTCAGAGGTGGTCACCTGAAGCCCTGCCCACAGCCCAGTCTCCATGCTGCACTGTGCCCTGAGTATCAGGAAGTTTGCAGATGATTTTGCCCTTGAGCCACTGCACAGCCATGGTAGCAGCACATGGCAATATCCTTTGACTGGAAGCAAACAATACCAGTGACAATGGGAACAGTGGTTATTACACTGTTCTTCAGGAAGATACAAGAGGAAAATTAGGGATCTGGAGCTCTTCTGAGAGAATTTTGTAAGTTTACCCATGGTAAAATTGGCACAGGGTGACTGTTTGTTGGCAGACCAGGGAACCAAGTCTGCACTGAACCTGTACTTCCCTTTCTTCTTCAGAGGTGCTCATTGAGCACAGTTGGAACAAACCAGTGAAGCAGTGCAGAAGAGTTGCTTTGCTTCTCCCAAATGTGACTGTCTTTGAATTTCTTTTTAAATATTATTTCAGGTGTTAAGACTAGAAGATAATACTGTTTGAAAGAGTTTATTTAATGTCGTACAATTTAGCACAGCGATGTGTACAATATACTTTTTGATACTCTTATTTAAAAAGGATGCAGTTCCTTTTTTCTCAGCTGCAGCAACTCATGATCACCACAGCAGCATCTCAAACCTTCCTGAATTGGGTCCCCACCTTCATATACTCCATCCTGTTTTCCCCAAAGTAGAAGTTTAGCAAGAGCTGGCCTTATCCCCATTGGGTCTTTAGTTCCAGCCTCCTTCTTACCAAACTCTGACATAATGTTCTGAGACAAATTTCCTTAGATACCCCCTTAACAAACTGTTATCTCAATCCTGTATCCACAGCGACCCTGGCCTTGTCTTTCTGAAGTCATTTGTGCTTTAACATACCCAGTGTTTCTCTAGCATAGCTATGCTCAAAGTTTAGTTTGAGCTTGCAAAAGAAGTAAAATGTGCCAGCTGTGTTGTTGTTGCTTGTATTGATGCAGCTTAAGTGTAAGAATATGCTTTACAAATATGTAGGGAAATTAATTTTAAAAAGGAATATTTAAGAGCTTTGCATTCTAGGCATAATAACTAGATCTGTATATTAATTTTAATTAACAAGCTGAAAAATTTAGAAAACCCTTAATGAAGTTGCGTGAATGGAAATGTACCTTGTTGTAATTGTTTCCATTGAACCAGAGTTGAATAAAAATAACAATCCTGGACAACACGGAAAGTATAACTTTAATATGTGTGAAATATAAAGCTGAACAAAAGTTCTTTAAAAAACGTTTTGTCTTTGAGTTAGTGAGAAAAATCACCAGTACTAGTTCATATATATTCCTATAGAGTGGATTAAAGGAATGGCTAAATGCAGGTGCCTGAGGAACAGACAACTAGTGCCACTTAAGATGCTGCACGGTGTCTAGGCTGGTCTCTCAGTGCTGTTTCAGAAAGACATGGATCTCCTGCATTGACTTTCACTTCTGCTGTCTGCAAAGTTATGTGTCAATGACATCTCCAATATAACTGGACTTCTGTGTTTTGCTGCCAGTTTGAATTTACAATGTCTTTGCTGGCTGTCTTAAATAAGCTCTAACAATCTCTGGTGTATCAAAACAGTGTAATTCATCTGGAAGAGCAAAAATATTTGCTAATATGTACAATTTCCATTAAACTAATACTCCTTTACATTGCAACAAACAAGAACTGGGGATAATATAGTGCCTTACCAGTCACCACAGGCAGAATGATTGAAGGTTCTCCCAGAACAGTTGTATAAACGGATTGCCTGTTCAACCAGGATTAGAATTTCAATGGAGTGTAATAGTGTCTAAGAAAATCCCATCAAAGTACACCTTAGTAGCTGGTTTTTGTTTCCAGGTGATGGACAGGGACTCACAGTGTGCAGTAGATCAGCATCTGTAAGCAAAAAGTCCAGTTACACCTACAAATAAATTTCTTGAACATTGGCATTTCCTTGGTAATCTCTGTATGTGTCTCTAGCATCTGGTTTTACTTTAGAGAATTTTATGCTCAGTCTTTTAATAAGCCTGTAGTGGATGTGAACGTCCCAAACCAAAGTTTTGTTACCCATTGTTGGTTATGTTGTCAGATCATTTTATTCGTAAGTGGACTCTTTGTCTGTGTGGCAAAGCATTTGCTTTGAATAAACGCTTCTGTGTACATCAACCTACTTGATGGAAAGTCAAAAGCATTGCGCAGGATCTGCTGTGATCAAGTACTTCACGTTGCTTGAACACTACGTCTTATCTCTATTCTGAGTCAGTTGTCCTGGAACAGAGAAATGAAGATGCTTGTTATAGCAAACAGTTTCTTGTTAGTGATGATTATTGAGGATTAGAATATGGAAGAGCTTCTGGAAGAGCAAGGAGACACATTTTTTTTCAATCTCTCAGTTATTTCTAGTTTGGAGAAAGCTGGAATGAGATCCCAACATTAATTTCTCACTGAAGAAACTTTTGTGGAATCTCAGCTGTGTACTGATTCTAAGGGGTACTGTATGGTCTTCCAGTCTTTAAAGGAAACTCTAGCATTACCTCTCTCCATGGACTTCCCTTGATGGGAATTATAGATGGGGTGGGAAGAGTGGTAAAATGAAGAACTAGGATATACAATTAAGTAAACTTTTATATTGATTATATAGAAGAAAAGATAATATGTAAACAGTTTGCTTTAACTACACCATAATTTCATTAATGTAAATGTAATGTAGGTGCAGAACTGCCATCAGTAGTTCCCACCTCTAAATGAGACTTAAGTCACTCCTGGAATTTTTTCTAATACTCCCTCTTAAGAGAATTATCCAGCTTAAAAAAAACCACCAGGGATTGTTTTCTCATGGCATCAGACACTGGTGACTTGCTAATATCCATTTCTTAGAGTTGTATTATGGAAAGAAATCTTGCTAGTTCTCATATATCAGGTAACTGTTCCTTTTCTGAAGAAGTGTACTGCGTATATTGAGAATCTTTGAAGGTGTGAGCTGTACATAATATCTTTAATCAGTTCCTTGGTTTACTATTTAGGGAAAAAGGAAAATAAGTGTTTGCCCTGATCAGTACATGTTTGAGGATAAAGAGTTCAAAAGAGAATTCAGTAGCATAATATCTATAGGTAACTACATGGGAAATCTTGTCCTCTTCCCATATGTCTGGGAAAATTTGCACTACTGCTCTGGTGTGAAGGACAAGGATGTCTTCAGAGATGGTGTGCACAGATGTGTAAAATCAAGTTTTCATTCCCTGTGCCGTAAAGAACTGATGATGTAACTGGCATTTTCTGGTCATACCTCTAACAGGGATTGCAACTCTGCTACTGCCCAATGGACCTAAGAATGGATAAGGTATTTTCCAGTACATAATACAGACATCATAGTTTCTGAGGGTAGATTTGTTAAGCCACTAAAAATTACATAACCACCTCAGATTGAAGATGCTTTTAACTATTTTGCAAGCTAAAAAGCAGTTTATCTTTGCATAATCCACAGTTTTGCTGACTTTCTTCTCAGTGTCTTTGACATAATGCTGCATAACATGTTAGTACATTTAAGTGATATCAGTGTTATTTAATATATATGTTTATGTTATTCTACTAGCCAGTTATTCACTCTTGAATGTTTGAATTTTTGCTTCCTTTGTATGTGACTGTTTTTTGGGGTTTTTCTATTTTTTATTTTCTCTTTTTCTCCAGAACTATTACGGAGCTGCCAAAATGATTCTTTCTGACAATCCGCTTGGCCTGACATGTGGAATGGTGTGTCCAACATCAGATCTTTGTGTTGGTGGCTGCAATTTGTATGCCACTGAGGAGGGACCCATTAATATCGGTGGATTGCAGCAGTTCGCTACTGAGGTAGGTAGGACTTGAAAATGTCTGAAATCCTTTGTATGTAGCGGTGAGTATTGCCTAAGTGGTTGCCTTTGTTAATAAATTGTTTTTAAAAAAGTTGATACTGATAAAGGTGTAGGAAGTTAGAATAATTATCCGTTTTCTTACAGCACATTCAAAAGCTTAGAATCGCTTTCATAATGCAGTACATTATAGGAACATTAGGAACATTATTTGTGAACAAGATGATTCCTTAGAAATGCTAGTAGTTGAGACAATTTCTTGTATAATGAAAGATTTATCTAAGCCAGGTGAAATTGTGGATGTTACTCAAGTAGGCTGCATAGGGGAAAAGATCAAGTGCACCTGCATCTGTAACTGCATATTAAGGAGATGTAGAACTGTTCTGAGCATAGGATAGACTCTATAGCAGAATTAATGTGAATTTTTACTGGCTTTGGGACAAAGGATAAGCTTCATATTATTTAAGCTTTTTATTGTCCTTCTTTGCCAAAACAGAGTAAATACAGTTTCAGGTTGACTTAAAATATATGTCCATGTGCATCTATTTGGATAGACACACTTGTGTATGTTTAAATTTATTAGTTCATAAAGGTAGGTGCATGTTTTGGCTACTGAAGCAAAGGTTGTTACTTGCTACTTCATGTTAGGAAGTCTTTTCATGGGTTTCTGTTGGGGTTCTTGTGCATTGTTTGTGATTATGTGGTTTCAATGCTCCAATTTTCATCTGAAGAAAAGCATTTGTTAACTTCTTTGGAGGGCCTGGAGGATTTGTACCAAACTCACGGTCTCAGCTGGCACCTCATCTGATCTATCTGAGGTATCATTGGCTAAAAATTGTGATTTTGGTCTCTGTAAAATGAGGAAGTTGTGGCTGTATTAAAAAAGTCATAGGCATGTGTTAAGATTGCACATTTCTATAAATATATATATTCCTTATGTGCATGTCCCTCTTCTGTATCATGAACCATTTGGCTGATCATATTTAGAAACACATGAAGAATCACAGAATATATCCAGTTGGAAGAGACCCACAAGGATCATCAAGTCCAACACTTAGCCCTGCACAGGAACATCCGCAAGAGTCACACCACGTGCCTGAGAGTATCATCCAAATGTTTCTTGAGCTCTGTCAGGCTTGGTGCTGTGACCACTGCCCTGGGGAGCCTGTTCCAGTGCCCAACCACCCTCTGGGTGAGGAACCTTTTTCTCATATCCAACTTAAACCTTCCCTGACACAACTTCAGGCCATTCCCTCGGGTCCTGTCACTGCTCACCACAGAGAAGAGATCAGTAGTTCTAGTCATTTTTACAAAAGGTGAGGAAAAAAATAACATTGCTACCTGCTGCTGCTCTTCTCCTTTTATCTGTTTGTATCCCTCCTTTCTTCCTTCCAGAAGATTTGTAAATCTTCTGGAGCACCTGCTAAACACTTCTACTGTTGCTGAACCTCCTCTCTGTCATTCAAATAGCTATCCACTTCAATTTTTTTGGCATTTCAACAGAAAAGTGTAAGAATCAGTGCAGCTTAGACCAAAGTTCTCCATTTACAGCATGAGACTAGAGACTGTGTGTGTTCTATGTGTATATTCAATAGTTGGGTTTTATCAGCAAAGAGGCAATGTTACTAGCTTTTCTTCTAATGACCTTTATTCCTTATATGTAAAAGTTAGTATTTGTTGCAAATCAGAAGGCTTCTTTTTTCCTTAACACCCCACAAAATCAAACCAACTGACCAAATAAAAAAGTAAGCAGTTGTCAAGTAGATGATAAATACAGTGGTGAAACATTGCTGTTTAGGAACCAAATACAAGTAATATCTGTAATATGTGTCTTCTTTTAGCCCTAATGCTATGATTAATAGAGAGGAATTATGGCTTGATAGATAATGCTAAATATCTGTCATTTTTCCTCAAAAATCTTTAGAAATCTATTAAAAAAGCTTAGTGCTAGCATAATGACTGATATGAAAACTACAGAGAGGATGAATAGCTCCAAATGGCTTTGCTCTTAGTGTTTCAAGTTTTTTTAAAATTATATTAGTTTCAATAGATCCAACAGAATGAAATTGTTAAGGAGTGCTGTATAGCACTCTAACAAAAGGAACATTTCAGTAAATTTTATTATCCTTAGTATTTCATAGTATCTATATCTCTATATGTCTAGTATATAGGAAATACAGAAAAATGTTAAAAACTTGGTTGTTAGTAATCTTTAGGTTTAGTACTGTTTAACAAAGTACTTGTATGTACTGCAGTACTCTTAATTAGTAATTATAGGCAGTCACTTTTGCAATTAATACTTGTTACCTTTTATTCCATTGAATTTTACCAGGAAAGTATGTGTAGTTGAAAGAATATAATGGTATGAGTGCTTTCAAGTAACAATCATTATAAAGACATGGATTATGGTATTGAAGCAAATAGTAAGGTACTACTGCTCGTACAAAAACTGGCCCAGATACTGCAGGAGAACTGTGTTCACAGCTCTACCTATATAAGTAACTTAGCAAATTGTGTAATTTAGGCATGCAACATGTGTTACTCTTAATGAGAGCTGCATGGTAATTCTCATGCGTGGTGTAATACTTGTCCCGCAGGGCCTTATTTACTGAAAACTCCATTGTGCGTGAAGCCAGTTTTAGACTTTTTTTTCCCTTGGAATTAGTCCGAGGATCATACACTTGATGCATTATAAGAGTGAGCGATAATAAAAGGGAACAACTGCTAGTTGAGATAAAAGATAAAATTGCAGTGAAGCAGGAATGTGGATTTAAAATAGAAAATATATGGGTATGATGTATGCCTGTTTGTGCTTCTGAACAGTGACTGATCATCTGTTCATACTGCAGATAAAGCTCCCTAATTGTAAAGTATTTGTCTTGCATACACTAGAACAACAACAAAAAAAAGACACCTCATGCCTCCTGCATTTTCCTTCTGCCTTTTCATATAGTTTTGTAACTGTGTTCAGCTCATTCTCAAAGTGAATTGTAATCCAGCCTGAAAAAATGTGAATTCAGACAATTAAATGTTCAAGTGGAAAAAAGGAAATGTCCGTTTGTATTTGTGATGTAGAATGTGTATACTGAGATGCAGTTACCATGGTAACTGTTGCATCTAGAGAATAACATGGCGTAAAAGCTCACTATTATAAATGACGAGTGTCAAGCTCGGGTTACACCTGCTACTGCACAGGTCAAAATTATACTAATGTCTTTATCTGTCTCCTTTGCCCAAGTACTTCAGAATCAGGAAACATCCATTTTTGGAACAGAAGTTCAGTGAAAATATACTGAGATTGCAGTGACAATACATAAAAGCATGAGGTATATGGCTGTCAGTCTCACAAAATAAACTAAAATTACTGGTTACTCAAGTACAAGTTCGTAAGCTTGTAGTAAAAAGGAAGTGAGATTTATTACATTGTCTGCTGTGGTATTAGTAAGAAACTGTGAAATTACTACATTTCTGGATAGACGTAGTGTCTAAAGGTTCTCCCATGTTTCTATTTGGTCATTCTGAATGGGGCAGCATAAGCTAAATAGAAAATGTATTAATTGTTGCATACTAGATATAAACACTAGATCATTTAGTATGGTGGCTCTTGTGCCAGCTACAGTTCTGGTGATTTGTTCGTCTCTGGAAATACATTCTGGTTGCTGTTGTAGCAGAAAGAAATTGGAAAAGGAAATTTGATATGTTTTTTTCCCTAAAAGAGGCATTATATGAGCTTACCTGCTGCTCACCCAGTGGCATCTCAGCAGAGCACTTGGTCTGGAAGGAGGGCTGTGGTGAGGGACCCACTCTGAGTGCTGAACCTCCTTTCTCCCCAGCCCACTGCATTAAAGGAAGAAATGGCTGCCCTGGATGATTGCCATGGCATGGGGCACTGTGCCCTTGGGCTCAGGGTCCCTCTTTTATTGCATATTGACACCTCTGGTCCATCTTAATGTAGGTGCAGGGAGAAGGTGGTTCTTGTGGAGGCTGCCACTCCTGCACTTGGATGGCCTTGAGACAGCTGCCTGGGCTCCTTATTGTCACCGGCACAGATACGTGTGCTGCATCAGCAGAGAAGGATTGTTCTGGGGAGCTAAGACACCAGAACAAATAAAAAAAAAAAACCCTCTATTTGTCAGTATTAATTTTAATTTTAGCACATCTTTAGGTTATTTTATCTGTTAAGTTCTGTTGAAATCCATAACAATAAAGAGAATTTCAGCCTTGTCTGAAGGGAATGGTGTAGCCTTCTACAATAGTTCAGGGGAGGATTATGAGGACTTCTGATTTCTCAGGCCAATGCTGAAAGATCTTCTGATATTTGAACAAGTTATATAGACTTCTCTCCAGCATGTTTTACAGATGTTAAACATTTTTTGGTTTTTTAAAGCATTTGCATGAATGTTACTGTGTCCATTTTAGTGATGGAATTCATTTAGTGAAACATTTAGATTTGGACTCTGCAATGTCCTAGATCCACAGATTTTCTTGGGACTAGTATAATGGATGTGTGAAAAGTCTTTAATGAGACATTTTAGGCCCCGGTTTTGTCAACGCTCACCTACTTGCATGAAAGTTTGAAGTGTAACAACTTTAGTTCTCAAATTGTGGAGGATCAACAAGTGTTCATAAATCGCTCATGTCTGTGGAAATAATGCTTCCTTGTAGCATCCTTTATAATGAAATTAATTGGGTGATCATGTAATTTGACAACCTCAATAAGATTACTGAGCATGCAATCTGCTTAATTTTATATTAAAATCTGTGTAGAATATTATTTTCTTCCTTAAATATTCAGCTGCCCCATATTAATGTAAATCAGCCTACAGATAAATATCCATGGAAACCAGTGGGAAAGTGTGAAACTAATAAAATCAGTTCCTAAATGTTACTGATTTCATTGCCTGTATTTTACTTTCTGTGCACTAGCAAAATCTGATAATTCAGAATACACTAATATGTTTCACACTAAAATAAATCCCCCAGCTAGATTCTAATGTCTGTATCAGTAGCTGAAGTAGATAGTGAAGGATATTTAACAGCAAACCTGACTGATAAACTTATTTCTATAGCCTTGCTATTTCTATAGCAGACATTATGCTTGAGGAATATAAAGTCATGAAGTCAAAAACTTATATTAAATTTTTCCACTGCTCCTTCCATTTTCCCTTTTTTCTTTTTCTGTTGATGAAGATGACATTACACAGATGCACCTTTTACTAAGAAATGTGTCTTTCTGTGTATATCTTGAAGACTGCCAAGTATGTTCTGATAGTCTTGTTTTGTAGGATTAGACGAAAGTTTTTTACATTTTAACAGTGACATTAAACTTTCAGTCTGTTTACTGTTTAATACTTTCTTTGTCAATCCAAAACTAATTTTAAGCAACCATAGGATAGAAGAATGGCTTGGGTTGCAAGTGACCTTAAAGATCATCTTGTTCCAACCCCCCTGCCATCGGCAAGGACACTTTCCATTAAACCAGGTTGCTCAAAGATCCATCCAACCTGGCCTCTAACACTTCCAGGGATAACAGAATTATAGATGCTGGAAAAGATCTCCAAGATCATTGAGTTCAATCTTTGACCAAACACCACCTTGTCCACTAAAGCATAGCACTAAGTGCCATATCCAGTCATTTCTTGAACATATCAAAGAATGATGACTCCACCACTTCTTTGGTCAGTCTGTTCCAATGCTTGACAACCCCTTCAGTGAAGAAATTCTTCGTGATGTTCAATCTGAACCTCCCGTGGTGCAGCTTGAGGCCCTTTCCTCTTGTCCTGTCACTTGTTGCCTGGGAGAACCTCTTGGTTACAACATCCTTTCAAGTAGTTGGAGAGAGTGAAGTTCTCCCTTTAAGCCTCCTTTTCTCCAGACTAAACACCTCCAGCTCCTTCAGCTGGTCCTCATATGGCTTATTCTCCAGACCCTTCACCAGCTCTGTTGCCCTTCTCTGGACCTGCTCCAGCACCTAAATGTCTTTCCTGTAGTGAGGAACCCGGAACTGGACACAGGACTTGAGCTTCATCCCCGCCAGTTCTAAGTACAAGGGGGACAATCACTTTCTTGGTCCTGCTGGCCACATTATATCTGATCCAGACCAGGATGCCATTGGCCTTCTTGGCCACCTGGGCACACTGCTGGCTCATGTCCAGCTCGCTGTCAACCAGCAGGCTCAGGTCCTTTTCCACTGGCATGCCTTCCAGACACTTTTCCCCAAGCCTGCAGTGCTGCATGGAGTAGTTGTGAAATGGGAGTGAATAATAAATAAAGGTGAATAGAGTAGAACTGTCTGACCATATTTGAATTGTGTAAGTAGGTGGAAAAGGTTATCTACAGTTTATTGCTCTTAGAAAAAGTCTGATCAGAAAACTCAGAAGTGACTAAAATTAATTACTTTAATTTATTCTAATTTGCATAAAAGTTGATAGTAAAATTATGAATAACAGTTTGAACCTGCTCTAATGGTTTTAAATGTTTTAGGTTCATTTAAATCATGCTTACTATGCCATAAAATGATTTTCATCTGGTTAGCAAAATACACTTCTGAGTCACCTCTGACTCTCTGCCGAATGTGACATCTTTTCATCAAAACATGTTAATACGAGAATGGGGTAGTCAAGAAAAGAACCTAATTTTATTACATGAGGAGAACAACAAGCTATTCTCTATCTGCATTGCAAAACACAGCTAGAATGAGTTGGCTAAAACCTTCCAGGAAAATTAAACTGGAATCAGATGCTCAACAACTGAAACCACTGTAATTTGCCTAAGAGGAAGATGTTGTGGAACCGGAGTACAAACTCATGTTATGAGTTATTTTTCTATACTTTGGAATTGTGCACTTTGTTGAGTATACTGAATATTTTGGAACGTGAACCAACCCCACTGCGGTGAAAGGATGATTTATTTATAAAGGAGAAGAGAACGAACTCTTAGATTTCATGCTGTAAAGAACATTGAGCAAGTGCACTCACACCTTTACACATGGAAGTGATGCAAATAGGAAAACTATAATGTGTTATAAATGTCTGAATCAAGAGAGAATTTTTTTTTTCAGTTGTTGGAAACTTTAGCAAAATAGATTGGCTGTTTTGGTTTGGTCAAATTGTACCTTACTTGAGGACTAAGTCTCCATATTTCATAAACTGGGATATCCTTTCTACGGACCGTAACGGACATGAAGCATAAGAAGTGGGCAGAATCAATGTGAATTTAGTTTGAAAGGTCCCAAATGGTGAAATAATGATGATTGCATGGTATTTGGTAAAAAGTTGAACCATAAATGCCCAGTGTTATTAATCTCTATTATTAATCTATTGAATTTATTTTGTCTGTGTATGACAGAGAGCCAGAAGGAAATGCAGACATGAGGATGATGATTAAATCTTTTCACTGAGGGATTCAGCTTTAAAATTCATTATTTGGTCTCATTTTCCTGAATGGGTCTTCCTTAAAAAGCAGTGCAAAACAAAGTAAAATTCTATCCAAACAAAAAAGACGTTTTTGAAGGAAAAGTGGAAAGAAAGGCAATAGTATTAAATTCTACCTGCATCCGGAATACAGTCTGAACAGATTAAAACCAGAGGACAGTTGCCTGTAATATGCCATTGAACACTTGCAAGTTACTCATCTCTGGCAGCCAAAGGATTTATACAGAGGAATTCAGTGACATTTAATTAGGTGAATTACAGTGTAGGGGAACTTCACCATGAGGTGAGTGAAAATCTTTTGCAAGGCATTAAAGCAGTTTGCTGTTTTCACACAGTTACTCTGCCAACCTTAATATGCAAAACTGCCACTGAATTCCAGATGGCAAGATATTGCCACACAAGCTGGCTGTGCTGCATAAAGACGATTTCACCCTGTTTGCAAATAGGCAGAATTAAAGTTGACCATTCAGCCTGAACTTAGTAGGATTTCCTGCATGAATGTTTGATTTCTGAAGCTTAGCACTACACTACAGTAGTGCAGCACTTTAGTATAACATTTATTTGATAGATATGACTATTCAATAATATATATAAAAATAGTTATGTTAACAATAAAGTACATCTATGAATAAATTTGTTAAGCATGTGCATATTCAGAATGTTCAATACACACATTAAATATGCAAGTTATGTAATTTGTATTACTGAATAGCCTTCTAAAACAACTACATGAGACTTTAATGAAAATCTGGTGTAATTCAAGCTATTTCTGTGTGAATGTAACAAAGCAGACATTTTAGAAATATCCTATTGCATTTTGGTTATCACAGTCTAGTTTTACAGGACAATATGAGCTTTTTAGCCTGTGAAATCCATTAATAACCACATTAAACTTTTCCATATTGTGTGAATTGTCAGGTTTAAATGATTCTTTCTTTAAAACAATTATCTGTCTCTTGCTTCATGCAGTTCGTTAAACTGCTATGTCAATTTACAAAGACTGGGGGAGTCTGACACAGAAATTTTAGGGGGGGGAAGGAGCTAATCATTGGTTTACCTAGCTTGGGTGCTCAAGTGCACATGAAGAAAATGAACATTGATTCAAAATATAAATGAAAAATTCTATTAATGAGTGGAATTACCAAAGTTTAACTTGAAAACCCTTTGCTTCTTGACTTCTAAGGAAAGTACAAATCTGTTGGTAAACTTGTTAAATAGCTTAAATATGGAATTTATTAAGACAAATGACTATATATTTTAGAGGGCTAGCTAGTACTTACAGAATGCAGTTCTGTGTTAAAATAGGTGGGGAATGGCGTGGTTGGTAGTTTTTGAGATGCAGCCTTGGCGATGAAGCCCATTGTGTTGAGTTCTGTAAAAATGCAAAATAGCTGTCAGAGACTGGTCCAAAGTACTTGCAGTAGGCAGGACAGATTGCAGAAGATCATCATCATTCTAAAGGTGAATGAATTACAGTTTTTAGAAACTCAGTTAACAAGTGGAGAACCTCCAAAACAGATAAGAAACTAAAATAAGTCCTATAAAAATGGTCTAAGAGGAGGCTTTTATAGCATGGGTTACCTTTGAAAATGCAACACTGAAGACTAAGGGTGGTTCATAAATGATGTTTTAAACCCACTTAAGGTTTGTTACCTACCACCTTTATAAAATCAAGCCATAAGTGATTTTTCCAGGATCATGCAAGTTGTCTCTTAAAGAAGCAAAGCCCCTTCACTGGCATTATAGTCCTTTATGTTATTTGCAAAAGTACTTTTCTACTGCTAAGAATGATTTGTTTGCAGGGATTTTTTTTTTTTGGCATTGCAGATACTCTCTGCCATCTGGCTGACTTTGTCTTCCTATTTTGCTGCTGGTAGTCTGGTTCCATCTTCTCTGTAAAATTTACAGTAGTGAAAGATCTGACTTCAGACATTTTTAAGAAAAAAGGACCCATAGAAGACCAAACCCTGCAAGTAAAACATCCCTAACAAATGCACATATGTAATTTGGAAACCCCTATAATGTTACGAAGCAATCTGTCCTCACCTTGAGTACTGTTGTGCTTTTTGTCACTGCAAGATAAGAAAGACACTAAGCTATTAGAGAGCTTCCGAAGGAGGGTAGCAAAGATGGTGAAGGGCCTTGAGGGGAAGCCGTGTGAGGGGTGGCTGAGGTCACTTGGTCTGTTCAGCCTGGAGGAGACTGAGGAGAGACCTCATTGCAGTTACAACTTCCTCGTGAGCGAAGAGAAGGGGCAGACACTGATCCCTTCTCTGTGGTGAGCAGTGACAGGACTTGAGGGAATGTCCTGAAGTGTCAGGGGAGGTTTAAGTTGGATATTAGAAAAAAGTTTTTCACCAAGAGGGTGTTTGGGCACTGAAACAGGTTCCCCAGGGCAGTGGTCACAGCACCAAGGCTGACAGAGTTCAAGGGATGTTTGGATGATACTCTCAGGCACATGGTGTGACTCTTGGGGATGTTCCTGTCCGGGGATAAAGAGTTGGACTCGATGATTCTTGTTGGGTCCCTTCTAACTCAGCCTAGTCTGTGATTTTGTAATTCTGTACATAATACATCAGATGTGTGACAGTACTAGCAGAAGCCTCCCTCATGTTATTCATAATGAAACTAAAGGAGAGAATGTAAAGTATGTAACCTGTTAAATATATTGCTTTTCAGGTGTTCAAAGCTATGAATATTCCTCAGATCAGAAACCCTTCCTTACCTCCTCTAGAAGATATGCCTAAAGCGTATCAGGTGAAGATAGCTCTTCTCGGTGCAGGACCTGCAAGTTTAAGTTGTGCTTCCTTTTTGGCTCGACTGGGCTATTCAAACATCACCATATTTGAAAAGCAGAAATACCTTGGTGGTTTAAGGTAAAAAAACAATGACAACAAAGCGCTGTTTCCAATTATTGTAGAAAGCATAGCAAAAAATACTGCACACATATAGTTTATATGTGATCCCTCTACCTTTACAAAAGGAAGAGGGTAGAAGATTTCAGATCTGGAAAACTTGTTTTTTATTTATATAATTGATCACTGGTCATAAAAGACTACAGTTACAGGTAAGCTTTAACTGAAAACATGGTGACTGTTTCCTATCTTCTCTTCATATGACCTGCTAAATTCCAAGGTGCAATTGTTATCAAATTAACATTTTAGAAAATTATGTCAGTAGCCATTTTTACCCTTATCCAAAACATTTAAAAAAAGTTTAAGTACTTATAGGCCTAGTGGAAGAATGTATACAATGCTTTAGACAGATAATGGAGAGTTTTAGACTTAGAATACTTTCATGGACTACCTGATGCAAATAAAGGTGACAGTGAATAAATCTGTCACATAAGAGTGAAATAAACCCCCTGCAATTCTCAACCTTCAGCAAGTTTCAGATACATAAAGGAAGTTACCTTTGCAGTTTTCCTATATGGTAAACACTTGACTGATTTTTGCAAGGTGTCATGTCCTCAACAGTAGAAGATGAACTTCCACTACTTCAACAATGGCTGAGATCATATCTTGTAGGTTCGTTGGAATCCCTATGTATAAGATAATTCAGACACTGACTAATGGATACCAAGCCATTCAAAATCAAAATTAAATTTTACAATGTAAGATGTACAGGAGTACAAAATGTACTCACACTGAAGTGTTTAAAAAATAAAAAATGTAAAGAAAAAGAGAGAGAGAGAGAAGGGTAATGCACTTATGTTTCCCAATGCAGCATCACTGAAATCAATAGAGTTGACACGGTTAATGAATTTGATTCCATAATGTCATAATGTCAAATACTTATTCAGTGCTCTGGAAGATAGAGAATCAATGCTGGAGAAGCTGAACTGATTACTTGCATTTTTCCCAGTGAGGTTCAGAATTATTCTACCTAATTACCAAGGTGTTAATACATAGGCATTTAACTGTGGAGCTGTTTTACTTAAACTAGTTGCCATAGAGGATTGCAAATTTAGTATATGAAGCACCTATTCATTTGTTGAGTAGCACGTGTTTTCATAAATACCAGATTAAAATCTGTTTTGTTGCTGTAAAGTAGTCAGAATTAAGGAGACATTTTTAACAGTCAGGCTTTATTTGGTAACAGGTTAGACTTAGGTTGGACTTGGCGATACAATACAGTACTTTCTGCAGATGTTTCAGTGCTTAAAGTACAATGCTACAGTTGCTTAGTATGTGCTTGTGTATTTGAAGCAATGTCATCTTAAATTCTTTGTGTTTTAAGTTGAATTTAGAATAACCTCTAGTCTGATGTTTGTTCTACTGCAAAAAGCCTTACACTGAGTTTTGCCTGTTCTGTCAGTATCCTTAATTGCTGAGGAGTGCGTTTTAAACGAATTTCATTCTTTTGAGTCCTCATGAACACATAGCAATCAAGGTCAAATTTTACTTCCATTCATTGAAGTAATTTTCACATCTGGTTTAAGGGCATCAATTCCTTTTGTCCTTATTTTAATCTTGAAACAGAAGAGAGGCTGGCCTGTGGCAGAAATCATCCATTATTGCATTTGTAAGTCTTTGCAGTACGTCTTTTAACAAGTTTAGCTTATTGATGGGTGTGTTTTCCAGGCTTTGTAAACTTACTGCAAATGACTATGAAGACCAAATCAATTTTGTATTTGGAATCATCTGTTTGGAAGGGCAGTGTTTGTGCCTTTTTTTGGTTCAGCTGTTTTTAATTAGGAAGTTCCTTGAATCATAGCTAACTTTCATAATGTTGTGACAATAGAAAGATGTCTAGTGATTGCAGTCCCTGTAGTGAGATATATAAATGTAGTATGAATCCATGGTTCTCTGAGCATGTCTGAATTTTTCACATTTATGGGCAGGTATTCCTCCATTTCACCAGTTTTGTAAAATTTATATTTTATAATAGAGTAGGTATGAGCATATCATGCTCTTGCTTAGAGACCATGAACAGGCATCACTGTGTGTGCTCCTATCTATGCTATTGGTTTACAACATGCCAAAGTATTTATCTCATTAGGCCAAAGAGCTGTTCCTTGAGCAAAAGTAATTTGAGATCACTTAGAAAAACCAAACACCTGTCCAAGCAGCTCTAACTTGGATCAAATTTGAGGAAGAGGTGACTGTGGGATGCTGTTCCCATCCACTGCATCCCTCCTGCACCTCTGCCCCATTTGCTTTTCCTCCTTTGTCTTCTATTTCAGAATCAGAAACCATCTTCTGCTGAAAGAAATGATATCAGAATTATTGATGCAACAGTTGACTTCCATAAAATGCTTATTTTCATGATTAATGTGCGGCATGTGCCCTCATGGAACTGTGTGTACTTACATATGTACATTTATGTAGGTATATGTCACAGCACAAAACCTAAGTAAATGTTTAATAAGAGCAAAAAGTTTTTTACAAATTCTGACAGTGACATAACATAATCAGTTCTATTCTGGGAGCATGTTGTGGAAATGACAGGCCTTCAACAAACATATAGGTGACTTGGAAAAGAGAATTTTCCTTCTTATTTTTTATTTTCTTACTGAATCTTGGTTGCTGAATCATATTGATACATTAGTTTCTGCCTCAGACACTTTCTTACATAGTGTGACCTATGAAAATTGTATTGTTATGACACATTCATTGTATCTGGTATTTACAATATTTTCCTTGCACACTGGTCAAGAAAGGTGTAAAAAGGGCAGTATAGAAATGATAAGGAAGAACACCAGTTTCTTACCAATATAATTAAAGTTGATGAAACTTAAAATAAATGAAACTCTTATGGCCTCTCAAAGTTAGATGTTAAAGATGGTGTGGTCAGTAACAATATGCAAACTAAAGCTGCAGTGAATCTCTTGTGCCAGTGCTTTGTTATGGAAATCACAGATTCATTAATTCGAAAACAGATTAGACTGTTTGAAGCTTAGAAGTATCTGGGGAGAGACTTTCATTTTTCTGCATATTTAGGTTTTTATCTTCATTGAACAAAAGTATCTAAAATACAGCTTCACTGTGTTTACCTGTAACACATTTTACAGTTGAGATTTTGAACTAACATTATGTAGATGTCATCTCATTGGAGATAAATATGTATTTATTATATCTGTACCAGTAGATATAAACTGAGATTCTATAATGGCACCCATTCTGTGATTCTGGGAACTTGATGATGTCATTCCTAATCTTCCCCAGGAGAAAAAAAATGCCAGTTAATAAACATTATGTCAAAAAGCAGACATGAAACCAGCAGTTGATAGAATATTTGTCCATCCTGAAGGATCATAAAAAAATTATGAAATAGAAATGGAGGCAGGTACAGTTTTAAATACCTTTGCTCAAAATAGCACATGTAACACTTTTAAAAAATTCTATGGGAAATCTGATTCTGTCTTATTGGATAGCTTAATGAAATATTGCTAGAAGGTCACTTTGCTTTTAGTAGCCATGAGATCTTTTCTTAAGTGGATGTCTTAAGTTTAGTGTTACATATTCTGGTGAACAAAAGAAATGAAGCCAAAGCTCTTTAGAACTCAAGCTGAACATATGTAAAATGGTTACCTACAGGTGTGGGCAGCACTGGCCTCAAGGTACTGCCTTCCTGGCCTGTTTTTTTATCATTGGATGAATAATGCTGTTTTGTCACTCTAACAACTAAAAAAAGTCAATAGTCAAACTTCTATTCACATGTGTCAAAATTAACTAAGGTGTGTTATAAGTATTAACGAAAAATCCTTTCTTCCTGATAGTTAAATTATTTCACAAGCATTTTTATTTCTTTTAGTATGTCTGAAATACCCCAGTTCCGATTGCCATATGATGTAGTGAATTTTGAAGCCGAGCTTATGAAGGATCTTGGAGTGAAGGTAATGAAAAATATATCCTGCCTATGTATAGCTCAAAGAAAAAAAGAACGAGAACTCTGCCAAAGATTAACAGCAAAATGTCATGCACATTAGTAAAGAACGATTAAAAGCTATGCTAGACAGAGGCAGGAAGATGCTTCCTCTTGCTCAAGGCATTTGTCTGTCTCCTGTCTGAATGCCACTAGTTTGGAAAAGGGCAATCAATAGTTCTCATCTGGCATGCCTGCATGTGATTAATTGTCTGTAAGAAACAAATTCCTAAATTGCTTTAGGGGTTCAGTGTAGCTATTGGAATGACTTGATTTTTTTTAATCAAGTTTTTTTCATGCAAGTTTGGCACTCCTTAAAACACTCATGTTTGATACTTCTTTTGTTCTCTCTCCCTGAGTTTTTTTTCTTGATAGTTTATCATACAGTCTTGCATCCAAGTTAATTTTATAATAACATGCATCAAATGAAACAAAGTATTAACATGATCATCTGTTATAAACAATAACAGTCATTCAACTTCTTGGAAAGCAATAGTTATGCATTATTATGTTAAATAAATGTATGTTGTTTATAGATAATGGGAACATTGCTTTATTGTTAATTTAGGACTTGAGCTGAAGATTTAGATAGTATTTACAATTGCTGCACATTTTAATAGAAGTTATATACTTAGAATGCATTACTTGATGAAATTTTTGAGTACCAGCAGGCATACTGTATTTTTAACACGATACTAAAACATGCAGGGAAGCAAGAAATTCTTGTAATCTTTTCTGTTGGTTCATATCATAAAAGCAGTAGACTCTTCTCACAAGACCTAAGTGAGACCCCCATCCTGCTCAGGTTTTACAAAAATGTTGGTAAGATGTAAGATAAGGCTTTAAATTCTACAGGTCTATTTTTCTACTCTAAAGTTCCCTTTCAACCCTTGAAAAGACTAACAGAATGGAGGTTGAGTTAAGGATGGGACTAAAACAGAGTACTGAGGCAATTTTAGACAAAATTGCTGGGCATAGACTCCAGGGAACACTTTGCCAACATCAGTTCCCCACGGCTTCTTGTTATGACAGGGTCTCCAGAACTGACTGATAGATCCACCGTGTCATCTTGACCTGCAAGTCCTGTGCAGTTTTGGAGTGCAGCAGAGAATCTCAATGTAAATTTGCTTCCAAGCTCTGCCATTGGTTTGCAATTGACCCTTTGGCAAGCTGGTTAAATAAGTACCTTAGCTTTATACCTCTATAAGCTGGAAATATTTTCTCGTGTTTACTTAAACATTTCAAATCTGTGGTGGAAGGTGCTGTATTGTGTAAATGCTCAGTAGTGGTGTTTATTCAAGTAATTCTGTTGAAATTAGTAAGAATTAGTCAGCTGAATAAGGATTACAGGGCTGGGCCCTAGGAGTATTTATGAATCCCCATGTAAAATAGTATTGCCATTTAAATTCCTTCATTACGTTTTCATAACATATGTACACAATAGGATAATAAAATATAATGACAATTTGTGGAATGTCTTTTGTTGCAAGTGAGGATGGAGTCTATTTTTTAAAAGATTGCAATAGTATGTGGCTTTTGCACCTCTGATAAAATTTATACTAAATCTCCAAAGACAAAAAAATCCCTGTTTTAAGTAATGTAAATTGCATTTTATTTCTTTATCTTTTTTCCATCAATAGGAAAAGTATATTAAATGGAATATAGGCAGATTGAATAGCAAACAAGATACACAGTGACAGGAAGGCTAAACCGTTAAGATCACAAAGGAGAGAGTTTACACAACACAGCATCGCATTCTGTAAAATAAAATCACAAGTGATATAAAAAACCTGGGGGAAAATGTTCAAGTTCAGGGACTCTAAAATATGGAGATAAAAACACACATGCCCACATCAGGCAGTGCAGAATATCAGAAGAGCAATCACACACACTTAATGTTCTCAAAGGGCTTGAGGTTAGCAGCAGTGAGCAAAAGGTGTGTGTATCTCCAGCTGCATGACCTCTACAGGGGGACTGCCACAGTTGCTTGGCTGAACACATAGCAAACACTGGTTTTGGTCTCTCTCTTCTAACTACTGTAGCTGCTCAGACTGTGCAGGGTCTGCTCAAGGCAAGGTTACTGGTTGAACATTGCTCTAGGGAAAAATTTTGGCATGTGTTTCTGGAAGTAAAAAGTAATTGAACAGAAATTAGAATAGATCCTTATAGATGCATTTCTATTGCTGTGTCTTATTTCTTTCAATAAATGAACACCAGTCACTCCACACTGGGCATTGTTGCTTGTCTAAGACAGAATTGACAATTACAAGTTTAAATCAAAACTTGCTCACAGTTTTGAAAACCTTTGTTAGTTTAGCATGCAGAATGTGCCGCTTCATTACGGTCGAGTAGGGCACGCTGCAATTTGCAAAGAGCATTCTTCAGATTTAGTATAATCTCTAGCCCTGTCTTTTGCAGGCAGGTTTTCTGAATGCACAAAAGCACCGCTGGCTTCCCTGAAGTTTTTCTTGGCATAAAGGTGTTCTAGCTAGTGGTTTAAGTGTAAAATTTGGACTGTGAGCTTTGAGAGTGCAGCACAAAGCATTACCATCCTTCCTTGAGGACTGGCATTGCATTCTGCACAACTAGAGGCCCGCCAAGTGCCTGATACTGTTCAGGAGAACATTGTTTGGTTTTCTCTGCAGAACCCCTTTTAATACAGACAAGTGTCATGTCATACTTTAACTAATGTTTGTGCAATAACCTAAACTGGTTGGGTTTTGGTTGGTGTGCCTGTTGATCTGCTTAGTACATATTCCCTAAAGGAGGTTGTTGCTTCTACATAATATTTCTGAAATTCTGATTTTCACATGGGTATACAACTTTTTGTAGTCATCACTGAATACAGATATTTACTCGCAGTAGGAAACTGCCATTTTCAGCTCTACTTCAGTTTTTTGTTTCATAGATAGGCTTTGTTTGTTTGTTTAGCTTGCTTCAAACCTTTTAGTTTAAGGCAGAAACTCTGCTAGACTGTGGTGGCCTCCATCTCAGGATGATCTGAAGGTACCTTTTAATCATTGGGGCACTTGCTTTAAATCAGAGCCAATCTGGCCTTTTCAGCCTGGCTTGGGGGAAAAAAAAAATTCATTAGCTTTTTTTTGCTCACTAGAAGATCTTTTGAGGTGTCTATATGGAAGAAACAATAGAAATTGTTTTGATATTTTCACACTAAAAGCAAGCAATCTTTAATTCTTCCAGATAATTTTTGGTAGAGGCCTTGCAATGGATGGAATGACACTCCGTACCTTGAAAGAAGATGGGTATGAAGCAGTCTTTATTGGAATAGGTAAGAAGCGCTCACTGTCCTATATTTTGTCATCTTGAAAGAAAATGACTGCCTAGGAATAAACTGGGACTTGTACCTATGTTAATGGCATGGTGGGAAACAGCTTCAATTTGATGCATTATGAAAAGTATGGAATATAAGGACAATTTAAAAAATCAGGAAGCTAAAGCCAGTGGCCTGAAGACAGTTATTAAAATTATCACATTTATATTATAGATTTTTAAGTAAGATGTGAATGTAGCTGAATGGGTTGATTTATTGTTTTTTTTAAATAGTTAAAAATGGATGAACTAAAATTTTGCTTGTAATTAATTGCCATATTGGCCTAGAGCGATACACAAGTTCAGTTTTCAATTTTTGTGAACAGCTTACTACACCCACATAATTACTGAGTCTATATGTAAGCCAGTGATACCATGCTTGGTTGCTTTTTTTCTTTTGTCCATGTAGAACGTGTAACATCCTTCTGATAGGCTGTAGTGAAATGCACTTATGGGGTAGGTTAACAAAATAAGCTGACTTTGACTGGTACTAAAACTGGCATCATAGGTCTGTCTTCTCTCATATGCTAGAGAAGTCCTGCACCTGCCTGCTGTTTGAATCATTGCTTCTTTTTAATGTTAGATTAGAATTGTTATCCATTTACAAGTATTTTGAAGTACAGCTGGACCCATTGCTGCCATATGATAGGCATGTTGAGCAGGCATTGTCTACAGTTGGTATGAGGCTTAATGCTCTTTATTGATCTAGACGTTGCCTAAGTGAACATAATAGGAAACAAGTTGTCCAACTGTTCCTCCTTCCTATTATTGATTACAGAGATGTAATTCTTAGTACAATGACAACTGTTGTTTACCATCTGGTTATGCAGTATAATAAGCTTTGCAGGTCTATTCTGTCATGTAATGATAGTACAGAGTGCTGTGATTTATATAATCCTAAATCCCCACAATGTTAGAGAACTTCCACGTACAGGAATTCTGATGTGTCATATATGTGTGTGTGTCTATATATATATATATAGAGAGAGAGAGAGAGAGAGAGACTGAGAGAGAGAGAGAGACAGCATTGTGCCATACAGATGTTAGGCAAAGGGACACAGGCGGAATTTTAATAAACAAGAGGAGGTATCTGAAGCATAATTCTCTTGTAAATCGTATGTTCATTGACTGTACAAGGAAACAGAGGGTATAAATGCTAATGAAGGATTATGTGTATGTACAAAATTTTGTTATTGGAAGCTACCTTACATTTTTGATGAAGTTGGTCCCTCTCTGTACTCCCATGTCACCTGCCATCTCACTTCTACAGTACTGTGTAAGACACTGGACAGTAACATGACCTTGCTTACTGGTAGCAAGAGGTGTAGGACATGCCAAGGGGTTGCATATTTTAGAGTTAGCTATTTTAATGCAATAGAACATTTATTAGCTCTCAGCAACAGCCATTTCTTTTTGTGTTCTTTGCCTACTGAACAAACATATTCAATGAAATGTCACATTTGAACAGTATCCTGAATCATAGGGGTAAAATAATTAGAGAGCTACTTGCATAAAACAGATTTTGTTGTTGTTGTTGTAGTTTGCTTCTGAATGAATTTGTACCTTGATGGAAAATAAATGTGGTAGTTTTCAATTTACCCTGTTAGTGGAAAAAAGAAAAAGTAAATGAGTGTGTAAAAGAATACGAAATCCGTGATGGGACAAGAGAATAAAATGTGAGAGGATTTTTTCACAGCAATGTGATTTTTGAAGAGTACATCTTTAGTCTTGCAAATGAGATGGAACTCAAGATTTTATTAGTCAGGACTGTACAAGAGTCCATGTGATTCCTGAAACTGAAGAGCTCTTGTAAGTGCATGAGGGCAGGTGGAGTTGCAAAGAGAACTTTGAAAACTATTTTCCGCACAGTTATGCATCAGGAAAAATCTATTGCCTGTGGGAATATTGTGTGCGATAAGGAAAATGCCCTCTGAAGCTGGGTCTGTAGAAGGTAAAGCATAGGTGACTGAGGTTTGATCACTTCTAGCGAGTACCATATTGAAGAAAAATAAAGAGCAAAGACTTTTTGCAAGAGCTGCTTGGAAAGGTATTAACAGTGTGTTCTAATCAATGTATTTGTATTTAAGACCTGAGTGGTAAAATATTCCCAAGAAGTTCACACAGGGATACAGGTTAGCAGCCTTACTCTGAAGTGAATAATAATAAAAGAGGATGCTTAGCTTCAAGTCTTTGCTTAGTGAGGCATTGAGGCTATAATGATTTATCTTAAAGTGAAAGGTTCTCTCCAGCATTTAAGTCACTGCCTTAAAACTGAGAAAAACATCTTGTACTAGACCTGAAAACAAACAGGTGACCAGTATGTGTCCACCAACCTTTGACAACCTGTGGGGGTCTCAGTTTGAGTCACAGCTTACTTCCATCTTATCTTTCCTGATTAAGCTGTAGAGACTGATGTGGAATTTGGGGTTATGAAGAAGTGTGTTGAACTAGAAAAGATTAAATCCTAGGAAAAGCTTTCACACTTGGCTCTATAAGCTGTAATGATCAAGCGGGGCAATGGCATACTGGAAATCAGTACTGCACTCTGATAGCAGGACCTCAGAACAAATTGTAGGTGAAGCTTAGTTGCAGTATTTCCTGTTACCCTTTTGGCTTTTGGTAGCTCTTTCCTGCAATTTCCAGATTTTTGTCTTATCTGAACTGTGTTTTATCCAACTAGTTCTTAATATTGTACTTCTGTTTATTTCTAGAGGACTATTATGTGAATTTTCCCTGTCCATCATTCTCTCTCACATCCCCTCAGTTTCCTCTCTACAAAGATGTGTATTTTGCAACATCTGTCTGCAGACGTATCTGGTGTTTTACATATCATGACCTAAGAGATACATCATTCTTCTGGTTCTCTCCAGCAGTCCTGATTTCAGATAGAGCTAACAAAAATATTAAAGTGTAGTCTATGAATCTTGGTTTCTTACATCAAAAGTAATTATAGTATGCATGAGAATTTTTTCAGAAGACTAAAAGGTAGCAACTAAACAATGGGAAGAACAATATTCTGGGAGTCTCTACTATATTATCTTAGTTCTTTTTTCATTGTAATTTAGATAGGTGAAATTTCTAAATTCATTCAGTCATCTTTCACTGAGCAATTAAAAATGCTAATTAAAAGTTAGAGATGAAGAATTAGAGTCCTTAAAGTTTTCATGTCAAAATTCCAGGTATCTTCCATTTACAAATCTTCTGGGTTTATTTTGTTACTCACAAATTTTAAATAATAGGAATTAAATCTCCCAATTAAGCATTCAAATTTTTAAAACTAACCTCTAAAACTAAGTATAGGAAAAAAACCATACTGTCCTGATTTGATAGATTACTCAACATATTCTACCTAGATTCAGCTCAGCTTTTTCATAAGAAGTGTTTGTGAAGAATTTGTGACTGAGCTGACAAATCAGTTTGAAAATTTTGCTGTTTAAAAAAAAAGTCTCGCATCAGTTGCTGCCTTCTGTAAACACCATAGAGACTCAGGGCAACGGAGAATAAGCATACTGAGAGCAAAAGGGAGAAATCAATGAAGGGGTGAGGGGCTAGAGGAGAGTGCACGTGGTCCTCAGAGACAGCGAAGTAAGGCAGCAAAGGGTATCTTACAGAGAACAGAGTAGTCTGAACACTTTGTGTTACTGGGTCTCTTGGTGGATTTTCAGGGTGGAATATGATTTTTACCAAAAAACAAAGGCTGTGTGTATGTGTCTCTCTTGGCTATCAGAGCAAATGGAGAAATACCAGGCTTTTATTACTCATCCTTCCAGAAATTCAGCTACATTCTTTGGAAAACAAGATTCTGTGGTTCTGTCTTTTAAGACCCCACAAAGCATTGTATATTCTTTTTGAAAGAGAAGATAAGAAACAATTTCTTTATACAACTACTTAATTGAATGAAAATGAATGAATTAAATATTTAAAGTATTTAAGAACATTTGTCATGTGAGATTCAAACTACTACACAGAAATGCTATTACTATAAACATGTTATCTGCAGACTTTTACACAAACCTCTGTCCCTCTATCCTTATTCTATAGCATTTTATCGTAATATAGGTGTTTTATATAACACTTACGTTCTCTTTAGATGCATATCAGATAAAAATATATCCTCAAAGATTTTTTTTAGTTGGCAAAATATTTTTAAAAATCTTAAGCCCCCGTTCCCAGAAATTGCTTAGACACTTCAACTTCAGTGTTTGTAGGTTTAAACTTGTAGCACTAACTTTCTAGTTAACTTATTATAGGGGAAATGCAGCTAGTGATGAAGTTTGCTTGTTTCTTCCACCATCTTCTGATGTTGAATTGCTATAAAGTTAGTTTTATTGTATAAGGGTGTCCAGAGGTTCTATTAAACACTGTGAAGTGGTGGGTTAGATGAGCATATGAAGTAAATCTAAGCAGACTGTTGCTTGGCTGTATCCTAAATAGTATATCCTTCTTGCAAGGGTTAAAACTGTACACAAAAAGAAATAAAATTAAATCCCTTGTGGAAAGAACCTTTGTTGTAATTGCAGTCATTCATAGTTAATTAACATAACATTCAAACAATAATATAATCAGATCATGACATTGATTGGAATGAAATTACATGCCAAAAGAAAGAAATTAAAAGTCCAAGCATTAATGTACCTTGTTTAAAAAAAAAGCTACTCTGTGAGACTGATTTACTCTCTCTTCCCCAAAAAGTAAGTAATCTCCTCATGCCTGTTATTATCTTCTGATTAACTATGCAGTGCCACCTGGTGTGCAGATGGGAGGAATATTACACATCAAGAGCTCTGTTCACACCCACCCACACAGATATAAACCTACGTGGCAAAAAGTGAACAGATGTTCATTTTGCTTGTGCTTTAGGAAGAAATTGTGCATCGTACTCCTGATTCATAAACTAAATTTGGAGGACATGAAATCTGCATATGGGGCCCGTAGGCCCATGGCCAGCACAGACATTTATGGAGGAAATATGTCATGTTCAAAATAGTTCTCATTTCAGGCTGTGAACAGACTTTTATTTGTTTGCTTCTCTGGTTTTGGTTTACCTTGTATTTCTGAGTTTTCTTTTTCTCTTCACTATCTATTTCACTTGTTTTGTCCAAAGGAGGAGTTTAAAGGCAGAGTCATTTGAAAACATATCCAGGATTTGTCTGTTAGTTGGTTGCTTTTCAGAATTGATTTCTGTTTCTTTTGCATTTATGATGTTCCCAAAAATTATGCTGTTAGGCCTCTTAGCGAAGGCCTGTTTGCATCAGTGGTAATGTAGCAACTCATGTAAATTACTGCGTATCTTAGTTAAAGGTGGAACTGTAGTACAGGCATTGTGCAACCTTGGGCTCTTAAGATTGCCAGCTCTATATTTGGAGGTTTTTTTGGTGCTGTTTTGTATTACTTCATAATTTAATAAATATTTTGATGCTTTGTAGGTTATACAGCTTATGTTGCAAGGAACCCAAAGCCTAAAGGTAGAGAGACAAAACATAACAAGTAGGGGAGAAAAATAATACGTTGGAAGGTAACACAGAAAAGAATGATGTTGGAAACATGATCAGCTAGATACTCAAAATAAATGTGTGCCTAGCTTAGTTCCTGGTTTTGTTTCATTGCCTCTTGTAGACAAGGGTGGTAACTGTTTCAGCATCTTGCAAAGACAGTGCTTTTCACCAAGGATTTCAAATGGTGGCAACAGTGGCCTTTTTAGCACTGGTATTGTTATACAGTAAAAAATATTGAAGACTGTAGATCCTGGGAAAACACTTGAAATTATGCTTTATTGTGACAAAACAACATATTCAAATCCATTTAGCTGGAAAAAACTGTTAGACGTTGGTATTAAAAGTAATGAGAATGAAATAATCAAGATGAATCATGAAGTCAGACACAGTACTTTGAACTTGAAGATTTACAGTGTTGAAGAGCAGTGGCAGGATCTGGAGAAGCCAATTCAAAATATTTCCTAATTGCCTTAGACTATCCTGAATAATTTTAAAATTAAGTTTAAAAAATTAGCTTTTTAAATAAAGATCCCATGAGAAGGTGAGTGGTAGATGAGTTTGCATTTAGTACAAAAAAGGATCAAAACTGCATTTTGAGCTGCCACTGCATGAAATGAAGTCCCAACAAAGAAAGTCTACACAAGTTTGTGCAGTCAAGTATAGGACTTCTTTATAGTCTGCCTCCTGGAGAGCTGTAGCTCATGGCTCAGCTTGGAATATGAACGCATCCTTCTGTAACACCCCATTTCTTGTTTCACGTCTCATGTGAATGATATAAAGAAATTACCCAAGAAATTGATTCTAATACAAAACTTGTTAGTCCTCATTTTATTCTTATCTTTTGCAACTCTTTAATCTAAAAAGCTTTGTAATTTATAACCAAAAAGAATATAGTTATATTAAAAAAAACTCAGTAAAAGAACCTGTTCTTACATGTTATAGCAGATGCTTGAACTTGCTTTTATTCCCAATGCAGCATCTTTCCTGGAGACCAACAATGTACATAAATCCAAGAATTTTTATGCTTGAGGCAACATTTTCTACTATTGGCATTTGTAGTAAACTGTTCTTTCAGTTCTTTAGACCTCAGTACTGCTCTGGATATTGTAGAACATTCCTAATACACATCGGAAGCACTAGGCCATTGAAAGCTTTGAGGGCTCAGATGCACAAGAAAAGCTTATTTATTATTAATAGTCTTAGGACACTTTCAAAAAATACTAATAATCTGCCCTTGGGCATCCTTAAGATATTCACTTGTAAATTACACAGATTTTTCTGCTCTTACTTACGTCTCTTCCAAAAAAAAAAAAAAAAAGTACTTAGCATAACAATCTCTCCTGCACATATTTTACAAAACATTCTCCTTTCTATTTCCAAGATGCTGGACAGTCTGCCTGAAGAAATGGTCATCTAAATATGATGATAAAATAATTTGATTCATGTTGGTTTAAGAGTAGTTAATTTTTTAATATCTGAGTGGATGATTTAACATTATTTAGCGCTTTTCTTGGAGATTATTCAAGCATGTATTTTTAAGAATTTTTATGTTTGGAAGTGCATAAGAAAACAAACCACTGAACAAAATGGTGATGTTACATTTTAGTATTCTGATGTTACACACTTGAGTGCTTTACACCTAAAGAAAAGAGCTGCGGTTGCTTGCATGCTGTCTCTGAAAGTTCACTCCATGACTCAGGTACTTTTATCTTTTAGATGTACAAGTATTGATTATGCTGGCATCTTTTTACTTCCACATTTATTTTCAGACACAGAATGAACAACCATCTAAATGCAGTTTGTAATTTGGTCCATATGATTTACTCTAATTGAGCTCTCTTTTCTTGTAAAGAATGTGTATGCGGTCCAATATGTATTTAATGCAATCAGACACTTTTGAAACATTGTTCTACCTAATACTACAGAAGGACTGACATACAAAATCTAAACAATAGATTTAGAGACTCCTTACTTTCCTTCATCTTGTTTGCGAAGGATAAAATGCTGGTTAAAAACCAAGGCTTGTGCATTTAATTTTGGTTTTAGAGATTGTGCACAAGTAGAAGTGTGTCAAAGCTCACTTGTTCAGTGCCAATTGGTGAGATGGAAGGCAAGTTTTTTGTGTTAATGAGTAAAGCTTTAAGCAGTCTTCCTGTCACATTTATGCCTCATAAATATAATGTTTCTGAATTCATATTCCTTTTACTGCCCACTCAACAAGAGGTGTATCTGCTTGTTGAATTGAACTGACAAGTTAAGACAAAACTGGATTTGTGCAGTGAATTTGTAGTACATGGTGAAGGGCTTTTTGCAATTGCCTAAAGAGACCTCCTTGCTCTGCCATTTCTCTGAGAGTGGTCCCTAGGAAGCCACTGCTGGGCATGGGCAGGGCTCAGGGCTCCCATCTGACAGTGGTTGTCTTGTGTCTCTCAGTCATGTGCTTCCCTTTTCATCATTGCTCAGTAGTCCGGCCTTTGTTGGAACAGTCTGATATAATGAAGAGCAGTTACTTCGTTTCAGGGGAAAATCTTGCTTGTGCTTGAGGCCAGTTTTGGTCCTTCATGTAGCTTCTGTTTCTGAGTGGGGTTCATAGTCTGAGGATCTTCTGAGCCCTCTAATGGCCTACTGTGTGTGCCAGAGGGACTTCCTTATTCCGTCCTTCAAGCTCAACACATTAATTGAAAAGCTCTCCCTTTCCAGAAGCATTTGTAAGTTTGTTATGCAATACAGTAGCATCTACCATCATGGAAAGGCATATCCACATCTTTAGTTTTAATGGGATGGAAGTTTTTAATGGCAGCAAATAGCTGAGAAGAAAATTTTACACATTCACTACAGTAAGTAATCTTTAACTAAGCTATGTAAATATTTGTCCTTCTTTGTCTTGGATTTTTAATAGAGAGAGATTATCCAGCCTTTTGAACCACTTGTCATGGTCATGATATTTGAAAATTGTTCTTTACTCTTCTAATCTATACTTTTCAGAGATGCCGCTCATATAGTTGTTTTTACTGTGAAGTTAAAAGTAACTGTGTAAATATGTATATTAAGGATTACTAAATGATTACGAAGACTGTATATGTAATTAGGATACAGCACATAAATATTATAGTATGTATCACATGGCAAGTTTTTTAGGTATGCAAATATTTCTCTGGGTTTGTGTAGTGTAATGGCATGTTCTATAGACTTGAGAGCAAGTTTGACATTCCTTGTGCATAAAGCCACAGGAATATCTGTGTGCATTTTTTAGTACCAAACCATATTCCGAATTTGATACTTTCTTGTTGGTGTCACAAGGTGTGGAGTATGTACAGTAATTAACATTTACTGTTTGTACTGTTACTGCTTTCTGTGTATTAATGCTAAATTTACTGTAAACTGTCTTTATAAAACAGTGTTTACAAGACTAAAACACAGAAATAAGCATAGTAAGTACTCTGAGTGTTTGGATAATGCTAGTAGAAATTACATGTTTATCTAACAGAGGAAAATATTTTCCAAACATTGTCTTGACAATGTTTTCTTTCACAGGAAATCCTTTGGCTATTGTTAATTTATTTGTGCTAAAAGTGGAATAATCTGAACATGAACCATTAGAGAAAGTGAAAAAGCATTCAGCAGCTAGTATAATGACTCAATATTCCCTCAAATGGTCTTTGATTGTTAGTTTCATGGGAAGAAAAAGAAAGAATAATGAGAATTTAAGTATCAACAGGTTTCAGCCAATTAATCTTTAATGATAATAATGCCATTGCATTTAAATTACTAGTCACCAAGTAGAAACTTGTGGCATATTACTAAATTTCTAAGACTTGTCAAGGTTTTATTTTTTATTGTGTCATTGATATAATTGAAGACAATTGAAGACAATTCAGATTTCATAGGATTATTTTTGCTAGAAATAATTATTTGTGAACAAGTATAATAAATGGCTGCTTATTTGGGTGCGGTGTGTATATTTAAATAGATTCTAACACTTTAGTGAAATTCAGTACTTGGTGGCTATTTAAATTCAGATTACATTATTAACCATTATCAAAGATGAGTTCTAAATAGTACAATATTTATGCTTTTTCTCTAATACATTGGCTTTTTTAAATGCGAATGAAACTTTATAGATAGTATATTGTTTAGTAGTTTGACACTGAAAATATTACAATTCATTATTTTAATATCCAAATGCCTTAGACATTATTTCATTTTGGTTTGTAGGGAAATACAGGCTTGATGCTTCTATTATGGCCCTGTACAAATCTTTTGTAGATGAAAAATGATGGCCAAATTTTTATCTGTAAGAAGTTTTCTTAAAGTTTAGAGAGTTAGGAAAGAGTTGCTTCAAAACAAAACAACATCAACAAAAAAATGCTTCCCCAAAGATTTTTACCTACTTGGGCGACAAAATCGCAGCTGTTTACATTTTTATATCACTTGTATCCTTACACTCAGAGTTTTCAACTGTTTATAGCAGAAAGAAATTTGCAGAGTTAGGGGAGATAGACAGAGTGACCATTCTGTGCATGAATCATAAGGTATTCAGTTGTGGTGTCTGTTCTAATCACTGGGATAAAGTTCCTGCCTGTTTTATTGCTGTAGTAGCTGCTTGATAATAAAGCTTGGTGTTAATTTGCATTTAAAAAAAAATAAAATTCCTTCCCCGCAGTAGATAGAATCTAAAGAAATCACCCCTAATTGTTAGAATCTATGCCTTCTTTGTGCACAGCTTTTCTGGAAAGCCCAATAAAATTAAGTAAAGAAAGTTCTGAAATCTTAGCACTTTTTAAATTGTAGGGACATAAGAGTCTTAATACACCCACTACATTAACAAGTTGGTTTCTTATTTTTCAAATGCAAATACAGGCCTTTGCATGTGCTGAATGTGGCCTTTATTGTATTGAGGCATAAAAAATACACTTTGTAGCTTAGTCACTTCTGTAGACCTGCCATGCTTGTAAGAATGGAATATGTTTAAGCAGCCTTGCAGGGTGAATAATCCTAGATACAAGTGTGGCGTTCAGTGTTCATTCAGAAAGCTATAGAATATGCAAACAAAATGTTCAGTTAAAGGAGAGTTGAGTGAATTGCAGCTGTGGCAGGAGATGGTAGTTGTTTTTCACTGGAAGCCATGTTCATTGCCTTGAATTTTTCACTTGGTTAATAACAGAAGTATAAGTCATGCACACCACAATAGATCACTGGAGGGAAGCAGTGTGGTGTGATGATCTGCTGAGAGTGACACTTGGGCTCTGACTATTGGCCTCCTGGCTGAGTCATTCTTCTCTAATATTATATTGGAATAGTGAAACTGAGCACTAGGACTATGAAAGTGCTCAATACAGCAAAAGTGCTGTTGAAAAGCTAGACTGTGTTCTTACTAGCAAACCAGTCTGTTTCTTGGAGCTACAGAAATCTTCTAACCACTTGCAATTTTTGCAGCTTCCCCAATTTAATTTTTATTCCAGTATTTTGAAAAACATGTGTAACGACCAAAAGAGCAAATTAAATAATGTGATTTCATATTATTGGCATGAATCCAGCAATTTCTCCATGATCACAAGGAAGTTGAAATTTTTTATCAGATAACTTCTTACTTACGTTGAACCATTTTCTTTATATTTTCCCCTGTAGGATTACACTTTTAGAGATATATTGTATTCTATGTACTGTTTTCTGAAATGAAATTTTAATAATTTATCAAAAATGAGACATATCATGCATAGTGCCTAATATATATTTATTTCAACCTTTCAGATATGAAAAGATCTAGGCTAGAAATAGTTTGCTTACATGGTTATATTTTACTTAGATGTTGGAAAAGAGTTTTGAAGACAATTTGATTGCATTTGTGTTGCCAGTTTGAAGAGCAGCTTGACTTTGTTTCCTTCAGTTCTTGAAGAAAAATATGCCTCTGCTTGTATAACACCCCTTCTAAAACTCCATGTAGTAGATTCTACCGTGCAGTAGGTGTTTTTAATAAGCATGCAGTAGTGTAAGGGTCAGGGACTAACCAGTGAATAAAAGTCGAAACTCAAAATGAGGTCCCTTTCCTGTTTAGAACTGGTCAGTGATAGGTAGTGATAATGTTTGATTAATGAGCAGCAGCCACATAGTGGGTGAAAACATCTGTAAGAAATGATTTATTATTTCAAAGGTATTGGAAGCTTACTGTATCTTTTAGATTTAACTTTGTGTGCCTGAATAAAATAAATGAGATGCAACATGTGAAAAATGAAAACACATTACTTGTAAAGGATGTGTCACAAGGAGCGTATTTTTGTTCAAGTACACTTTGTCATGGGGATTTTTAATGTTGGTCTGAATACAAATCATTTAGCTGGTTCATAAAATCAACCTAGTTGGAATTCTTGCATCTATCATTGAGACAGAAATGAGGGTTAAATTTAATATGCTGGAACATCCCTTAAATTTTTGCATTTGGCATCATATACAGCTGTTCCACCTGCACATGTGAACAGAAAAAATTTTCTTAGAAATATAAGAGAAGTGAAAAAAAAAGTGTTGATGCATTTTTAACATTGAAATAAGGAAAATGAATTAATTTGTAGTGTCATCAAAGTTTCTCACGTTTGCTGTAAATACGTTTATGAACAGAAGTCTAATTCTCTTCCTACTCAAGCTGTGTGCTTGAAAATGTACAATGACTTGTAGATGGAGATTTTACTTTTTTGTACTTGTAATTTAGTCTTGTAGTTGTTGGGTAGTCTTTTAGACTACCTTTGGTTTGTAAAGTGACCTTATTCTTTCTGTGTTACTTGCCTGGGCGTGTCGATCTGGTGTCATGTCCCTCAGCTATTCAGAGCTGCCATGGAGTTTGGGTCACGTAGAGCTAATGATGGTGCAGACTCACCTCCATCAAACTGCAGTGTGTGTTCAGACAAGCTGGAGTGCCCTGACTGCAGTGTTAGAGAAAACTGCCTTTTCTCTCATTTTGGAAATAGGAAAGGTGGGACTGTGGAAATGGAGTCCGCTCTGCCATTTTCTCATCTTGGGTCAGTGACTGTGGAACACTTCTTTTAAATGGGTAATGTTTGGAAATTCTGATATGTATTGTTCCATAAATCTACACCTGGTATGTGTATATACCATATCCACTTTCTTACTCTTCTGTTCTGTCTAATTCAGTAGACATCTAAAATATTTTTCTTCTTGGAATTTGACACTGATTATTTAGGTGTGTATAAATGTCAGTCAAAAATTACATGCTTTCATATTGTGAAAAGCAAGTATAATCTAGTAAAGTTTTTAATAAAGGTGTGTCAATTTTTGGTAAAATTGGATGATGCACTGCTAGGTCCCTTGAACTTATTTTCACACTGATTTGTCTGGAATTTAGTTTGTTCATCAAAAGTTTTAAGATCTTGTTAGATTCTATTCATAGCATCTGCTTTATTCACACACAGCTCTTTCTGCTCTGTTCTTGATCTTGTTTTGATCTTACAGGCTCCTCTATAGTGGGAGTTAGAGTAGAAAAAAGCATCTTTATCTTCAATTTTTTTTTCATAGTATCTCTGACATAGAAAGAAAAGGAAATTAATCTTGTCCCCGGACCATGCTTTCAGACAGTTCTTTAGGGTTCTTGATTAATGTCATAGCTTTGGGTTAGAAGGTTCTCTTGTTCATGGAGAGGTTGGCTCATCCTCTCATCAGGCCCTAGAAGTTATTTTTTTTTAAGATGTACTAGACAGTTAAAGCAATTATGAAAGTGGAGGGCGTCTGGTTTTACTGTCACTAGATTTCATAAAATAGAGCTCCAGGAGTGATAGTAACTCCCTCTCTTTAATGTGGAAGCCACAAACTGATTATATTAAAGGAGTGACCTTTCAACCTACAAGCTGAGTGGAATTAGAGCAGCTTGCCAACCATGAGGTCTTGGTAGCATCTCTGCAGCAGGTGTTGGCCTAGAGAACATATGGAACAACAGCTGGACACTAAGTCCTCTGAGCTCTCTCAGGATCCTGACCCATGTATATTTATAGAGGGAGAGAGAAACAAAACCACAACCCAAACCAAACAAACACAAAGAAGTAGGTAATCAGGATTTATAACGATGCTACGTGGATGTTACTATAATTTAGTGTAGCAGCCAAGTTGAAACTTTAGAAACAAGAGCTGTCAGAAGCATTGTAAATGTGATAATCTTTGCACTGAAGGATTCTGCACTGAATAATCTGGATCCAGATTCTTTAGTCAGGCAACTACAAGATATGAGGCATGGCAAAGAAAAGCCTGGTTTAAGCAAACTTGACATAACAAGCAGACCAAAGAGTCATTTAACATCATCTCTCTCCAATTTGTCAGAATTCAATTAAAATGTATATTAAAATTCTTCATGTATGTATCATCTCTGAATGTGTTGGAGAAGGACTTGTAAAGAGTTGGTCCAGCAACTGTTGTAGTTACATCAGTGCACAATGGATAGGAGCAGGGTCAGATACAGGTAAGGGTTTGAATCTATGGTTTAAGTTCAATGTGTTTTTCATAGACTAAGCCCAGCTCACTAATCCAGACAGGTTTCCTGCTACAAACTTAAAATCATTTGAAAAATCTGTGACTGAACATATTGGAGCCATTTCTCATGTTTTAATTAAGGAATAGTAGGGCCTGATTGCATAACAAATTCAGTGTCTCTAGATGAAAAATTGTATAGAAGAACAAAAAAAAGTATTCCTAAATTTTGATTTTTCACTATTTAAAAAAAAATTCAGTGGTTAAACTGATTCGTGTATCTAAAAATGTGTCCTTAGGACTTGTTTTAAGGTGCCTCTTGAAGCTTCTGCCACTTTAGAATCTAGATGTATGTTTTATTGGCATTTTTAAATTTGAAAACAGATTAAGTACTTAGTGGTTCAAGTGTGCATGAAAATGAGTGACTAAATGTAAGTATCCCTCCTTAAGTCAGGAGGTATTCCCAAAGTAACTAGTATTCACAGATGTTAAAATATATTTTTCAGTCTTCTTAGTGGCCGTATTGCATCCCATGGGTATGCAAAAGTTCTGTATTGAAACCAGTGTTATTTTGAAAAGACATTCATTTGGGGTTCTTCAGTTGTCATTGTTTTCCAGCATGGTGCAACTTGGGTAATAAAGTACAGTATGCAAGAATTGTGAACTAATGCTGCAAGGTAAAGTTCATTATGCCATTGTGTGCTTCTAAAAACCCCTATGCTATTTTTGTTCATATTCTTGAGCTGGGATGGAATTGTATCTATAACAATATGACTAATTATCTTTACATGCATTTATCACTAAATAAACTTCACACAAGACAGCAAGATTGTTTACTTAAGCAGTATAATACTGGGAATGGAAGATAGCTCTAGAACATAGGATTACATTGCCAGAATGGCACTATTTATTAAGCTATGATAACGCTAATGTTCCTTTTTGATGTATAGCATGTGTGACTTCAGCTGAACTTGTAGAGAGCCTTAAGGATGTTTCATTGAACATTTAGTATGGCAGTAAGCCAGAATACATTTAGCCTAAACCCAGATGACAGGTTGGTAATGAGGTAGTGATTGATGACCACTGCTTCCATATGAAAACCTGCTTGATATGCTGGGGGGAAAATGCATTGCTAGCTTTTCTATTTCACTACCTGTGTATTAGTTATTCTTACTACAGAAGAGTAACACTGGGTGCTGGTTATTCAATCCTGGTTTCACTTTTAGATGAGAATCGAGTACTCAGCTGAGATTGTAGAAGCACAGCCCTATGCCTTCATTTATGTGTAATTCAAATCCTAATTTCAATGGATTTTTATTATCAAAAAACCCCCTGCAATTATATCACCTATGAAACAGCCTATAATATTCTTATTACCTGCCTCTGTAATTTTACAAGTCCTTATGATTCACCTTCTGTGCCATCTAAATGGCATTGCTTTCCTTTCCGGTATAAAAAGAGAAACTTGGTCTAAAGGTTGTAACACATTGCTCAGGCAAACAAGCCTGATCAAAACACTACTGTTTGTTTTGCCTAGTCCTTTTGAATGCTTCATTGTAAAGACACTTTGCACTACTTATTCAGATGAGGGGCATACTGTTGTTCTGTGCACCAAGAAAGGATGTTTAAGCCCTATCCTTCCTCCAGATTCCAGCCTGCTGTCTGAATTAGCAGTAAGAAGAGTTAGGAGGAGGCAGCAGAATTCTGTAGGGATTATATCCATAGCTGTACCCACTCAGACAGAGTGTATGTTAGATGTCCCCAAAGCTGGAGGATAACTAATGGGATCGCATTAAGGCCTGGTTAGAAATCATCCAGGGATGCAGTGAAGGGCACTAGGGCAGCGTAAATATCCAATGGCAAAAGAGACTCATTATTAGTGTTTTCCCAGGCAGAAGTGACTTTTGGTCAGAAAAGGCTGAGGAAGCTTGTCACCCTAACCAGAGTGACCTTGTACTCCCTCAGAGCAAAAATATGAGCAAAAAAAATTGGGATCAGTGGTGGAATCAAGAGCCAGAATAAGGAGAAAATGAAGCAGAGCTGTGGCAGTTTTCCATGCTTCTCCTGCTGCTCCCACTGATGTAAGGGAAGTTTTCATGCCCTGTGGGGATGAAGGGACTGACTTTTCCACCAAGAACTAAAGCAATATCAAAATGACAGATTTGCGGGGTAAGCATGCATTGGGCCCAAATGAGGGAGCCTTTATTGCTGGGATTTGCTGGTGGACTTTTATTGCAGGACAGGTTTTGACTTGGTCAAGGTGATTGTCTCCAAGGTCAGTTGAGGTCACTGTTTGATAATGCTTGGCAGCCAGGAAACCTGTAACAGGTACTGTATTTTGGGGCTAGTAATGGTCACTTTGGGCAAATCCCGGAGTGCTTCTGGCATGACTGCAAGAAGGGACGAATGAGTGGGCAAGTCAGGAAACCACTAAACTTTCACTGTTGTATGAACTGGTGGCAACCACGTTTACAACTGGTTTGTTTGGTACTGCAGTTCATTGGGAAATGGATACGCCTTCGCTTTTGGATTGGCACTGGGTAAAACATTTTATTTGCTTGGGAACAGGTCCAGGACTGTGCAAAGTAAGATCTAAGGCAATCAGTAATGCCTCTTGGTGGGAGAAAGGGTTCTTGTGGAATTACAATAGTCTTCAGAGCAGACCCAAAGCAAAGTCCATCCTGTTGTCAGGCGCAGGGAGAGGAGCCACAATGCAGGGCTGGATTCAGATATGCAGTGCAAAAATTTATCTCCATATGCACAAATGGAAAATGATTAGGACTGGAATCATGACCTGGTCTAGTTAGGTAATTTAACTCCCACAGAAGCAAAATAACATTGTTACTTTGGTACTAAACACATGCCTTTGAGGTTTTCCTTCTCCTTGTGGCTTTCACCTTTCATCTAGCAACCTGTTTTGTGAATCTCTATTGAAGAGTAAGCTCTTTAGGTAACACTGGTCTTCCGTTTTGTTTGAAAGGGAGCCGCGTCCCACATGTCCAATACCAGAAATTAATATCTTTTAACTTAGATATGTCACTGATTTGATGGGAACTTATATTCCATAAATTCCTGTGTATAGTGATAGCATCCCCAGGGGAGGTGTCCTGTGAACTGCAGCATTTGTCAGCTCAAGTTTGAGCTAAACACTGCTTTCTTATGAATGTTTTGATTTTGTCAAATGTTCACTTTTAGAAGCTGTCCCTAATTGAGACAACCGTATTTTGTTGTTCACTGGCCAGTGACAAGATGGAGCAGGTCCATTAATTTTTTACCCTGTTCCTAGGAAGACCTTAATGTTAACAAGTAGTGGCAAGTGAGGACGTAGTCTTTGTGTGGAGATTAATGGCCATATGGTGTTGTTGCTTATACACTGGAAAGCTTAGTTATTTACTGTAAAATCTGACTCAAAATTCTATACGCAAATCAGAAACTCCTACTTGGTTTGTTTCCATAACAACATACAAAACAACATCAATCACTTATAGTAGAGCTCCACACTCCCTAATTAGGGATGCAGTTTTAAAAAGTGTGGGAGGAGTTCTGTAAAGTGTTTTTATTTTAAAAACAACATTAGGCCTTGTTCTCACAAAAGATTATGCACAAACTTCACTTAACAGAATGTAAGTCATTCCATTGGCATTTTTGGCTGTGTCTACACATGATGCAGTGTCTGGAGTGACTACGTATGCCATGCTCTGTGTTCTGTCTGAACGACTGAAGTATGAACAAAGTTTGCCTGAGGGCGAGCTTGCCTCCTGTATGGGGATAAATGTGGGCTTTACCTCAACAGACAGCATCAACTGAGCACTTTAACTTACTGTGCATGGATTATACTGCATGGATTTCAGTATGAGCATGAGTGCTTGCAGTGCAACAACCTATAATATTATAGAGAAGTGATACCAAGAAAAAATGCTCAAAGTACTTTATGCAGAAAAAAAAAACCTATTAAATTAGCTGTGCATCTTTTTAATGTAGGTTTTTCAGCTGGTGGGACATCTACCAAAAGTATATATGATATTTTTCACTGGTATTAGGTGTATTCATCCCATCTCCACACTTTCTACACTGTAGCAGTCAATGACTACTGCCATATACAGCTCTTACATCGTGACTTCTTCAGTGAGTCAGTTCTACAGCCGCATTTATCCCTTGGAGTAATCTACAGATTGGAACAGTTCAAAATTATCAAGTGCAAGATATTACTTCCTCACTAGACTTACTACTTTCCTAGAAAATGTTTTTATTTTTGGTGTTTGGTTTTTTGCAGGGGTTTGTTGGTTGGTTGGTTGGGGTTTTTTTGTTTTGTTTTGGGGGTTTTTTTATGTTGCTTGTTAGTGTTTGAGTTGGTTTTTTTAAATACACGTTATCTATATTTTATAGTACCAACACAACATGCAAGTTCTCATGGCATTTTTGAGGCAGTGATGTAACTAAGTTGTGAGAAAACATTTTCTCCAAAGCATCTTGTAGCTGACAAATCCCTGGGCCCCTAGGCAAGCTGTGTTCAAGTCTTGTTACTTTCAGCTGCTCCAGAGACAACTCATGGTGTGAGCCTGGGAAGGAGAGGCTGAAGGGGAAAACCTTGAATAAAATGAGGGAAAGTTAAAAAAAAATTACTAGATAAATGGGAGACAAAAAAAGACAAAAAACTCTACAAGGAAATGGAACTGGAAAAAATTGAGGAAATGTAAAGGAAGAAAAAGTAGCCATAATAGAATTCATAAACTGTCAAAAAAAGGCAAATTGAAGAAATAAAAGCTGAAAGACATGAGAATATCCATAAAGATGATAAAAATGGAAAGGATTAAAATAAAAGCTAATATAATTATTCTCGCCACATTTTCAATAGTTTCCATCCTTTGATAGCAAAGGTGTCTATTTTTTGTTTAAAGAAAAAGAACAGCTGAATGGAATACATGTGTTTTGCTAAATTTTGATCCTTTCTGTTCTTTGTAAAATATTTTTTGTTATGTACACTAAATAAGTAAGATCTAAAGTTAAAAATACCCACATTATTTATATAAAAGCCTCTCCTGAGTGGTCAGCTATACTAAATTAAAAAATGAGGAAATGCATGTATTTTGAGGATTTTTACACCAGTTTTGATTATGTTTCTTATTCAAGTCAGAGAATAAGCATATTGTTATGTCAGCCAATATATTGTAGTTTGTTTTTTTTTAAATGCATAATTAAATCACAGCAAAGGTTGCTAGGTGACAGGTAAGAGAAGCTGTATAATTAGACATGTCCAAAAAAAGTCAAATACTGGAAACCAGTAATCCTGAAGGAAGGCTGCCATTGTGTGTGCTGACACCAAATGACCATCTCATTCAAATGTTCAGTTCATTAAAAAGTCACCTCCTGCTCGGCTTCTGCAGGAGAGCTCTTAGTACTCTGTGTGGAGTCGGTAAAAATAGGGAGGCTTTTAATTAAGTGTGAATTTTGATTTGCTCTCTGAATAACCCTTTGACGATGTATTATTCCTTGGTTTTTAATATTGGCAATCACTTGTGTTTCCCAAAGACAGAGGATGTAGCTGCCCACCAATACGTGTGAGTCTTTCTACCTGTGTCAGCTCTGTACAAGCAACTGGCAAAATAGCTATGATGTGATTTGGTCTGTAGGTGTAATCCATCTCTTTGAAGCAAGGAAGGGGAAACAGTTCCAAAATAAGCATTTTACAATAATTAATAGGTGTTGGAGGCTGTCTCTAGTAGTCTTTTCAAGGACGTTGCCCACTTCTCTCAGCACCTTGCTTCCTGTGTAGGGAGCAGGTGGTCTGAATTCTCCAGCACTCCAATTGCAAGGAGATAACTGTTAAGACAATGCTTGCACTAGCACTGTTGTAGGCAGAAAGTAATTTGCATGCTTCCCAGACCACAAAGATTCTAGTTACGATAGATACATTCTTTGAGCGTTTTAAAATCCTGTTGAGTTGCCCAAGAGCCATCACAACCTTGCTTCTATTGTATAGTCCTCAGCAAATCACTTAAATTTCTTTGCACATCTGTAAAGTGCAGGGATAAATGTTTATCTCTTATCTGGATACTGGATATTTTGAGGATTGACTGTGTAGCACCTTGCAAATAGAAAGTGCTACAAACAGTAAATGCTGTTTGTTACTATTGGTATTGAAGTAACTCATGCAGCCAGGCGTAGAGTATAGCTTGCTGTCTGCCTAACTGATTTGCATTTCTACATGTGATGAAAATGGGAAGGTGTTGCTGTAATATGCCTACCTTTATTTTAGAGATTTTATGGTTCTTGCAGTATAGTCAGAAATTCTGTGTGGCATCTGCTATACATTTAATTACAAGGTTTCAGAAATTTTAGTCTTTTTTCTTCAGTGTCACAATAACATTGCATGTATGGCATCTTTCTCATGTCTTCATTTGCTGAATACATTGTTCTGTTTATTTCCTTCCAGGGTTTTATGTAATCTTATTTGCATGTATGATTTATCTTTTATTAATAATTATTCCCCCATTCGGAAAAATCTTTGCAATTAGAAATTTTGGTTTCAGCATAGTGTTCTAAACTATCTGTGTAAATGATTGAATGAATAAATAAGTGTATGGCAAAGTCCCCAAAACCTCCCCTATGGTGCCTCAATAATAATCTCTTCTTATCTTGCAAAGACTGCATTTAGAAAATGTTTTGTTTCTTGCACCTTCAACATTTTCGTCATTCAGATATTCTGAAATGTGGCTTAATTCGTTAATTTGTTCCTGATTTATGAGTCTCTGAAAATGGCTTTTTCATTTCTGTTAAATTGGTGATAGACGTGTCCATGAAAAGAAAACCAAAACAAAGCTGTCTGATACATAAAATATGTATCTGCTCAGCATTTGATTTCAGACTCCAGAGGCGTTATAATCCTAACCCCTCCCTCCAAAAATTTGAGGGCATGAGCTTATGGAAAGACCTGTACTTACAGAAATCTGTGTATATGCTTGGTGATGTGTTTGTCAGTGCAGGGTTATCGAAGTGATAGTTTTCATCAGATATCCTATATCTTCAACATACAGATTTGATTTTGCATTTGAATGCATAAGTGGATACTTGTTTTCTATTTATATGTATACTATAAGCAGAAATAAAGAAGGCAGAACTGGAGGTAGATTTTGTTTTAGTGGAGTATTCTGTTTATCTGAATCTCTCCTCACACAACTGTTGTTGTTGCTGCTAAGGTTAATTAAAGTCATTCTATGTCTAATTTTATATGTGAAGGAAAACTAATTTATAATTTAAAATACTGCTGTAAAAGACTTGGCTCGATACAACTGATTTGGTGATGCCAAACTTCTGAAAGACAATTTTATCAGTAGGGCTGTGGATATACAAATCAAGATTTTCCTGCATGGTGGAATTTTTATGTAGACTTTAACGAAGCAGTATTAGTTGTAACCTGTTAGAAAATGACATGAGAGACAGTGTTACCCTTCTTACATGTTGCAAGCATCCATGACTGTAGATAGCAATATGTGAGAAATTGTTTTTAAGTACAGCTGAAGTCATATGAGCATAGAAGAAAATTGCATTGAGTTTTTGATTTAAAGTCCTTGTCCTTATCGTACAAGTATATTGTACAAGATTAGAAAGTTATTTTGTTGAAAAAGGCAAGCCAAATTCCATCACTTACTGGGAAAGGGACTGTGAGTACTAAGATGTGCTTTCTCAAACAAGTAATGCATGGTACTAATTAGAAGGATGGAAGGAGTTTTTGGAGTGAAGAAATTGAGAAATTAACTTTTGACTCTTGCGTGAGAACTTTGTTTTCTAGTTCTCCATCCCTGAGCTTTGTTTCTTTGTAGCATGAGTAGTTGAAGAAAGGGTCTGATTCCTTGTACACTGCCACTGGCTAGGAGAGCTCTGTAACGGATAGAAACATACTGTTTTTTTAATTTCTCTTACTTTTCTTAAATGTCTGATACCTATGCCCTAATAGGGAATACTTTTATCCAACTGTAGTAGAGGATTTTTTAAATCCCAGATGAAAAATTTAGAAATCTTTCCATGGCTTAGGGACCTCAACCAGGGCACACTTCATATAATTGTAAAATAGTTGGAAGGGACCTTTGGAGATTGCCCAGTCTAGCCCCCTAGCTCAAAGCAGGGTCAGCTAGGGCTGGTTGCCTAGGACTGTATCCAGTTTTGAACATCCCTGAATACATAAGAAAGCTTGCTCTGAAAGTCTCCTGGCACTCCTGAGGTTCTTTTCCTCCACATCAATAATGTACAGACATACAGAACTTTTGGCAGACAAGGTATGGGTCCCAAAGGTACTTAGGCCCAAATCAACCAGAGTGTTTAGGTGCACACCTAGGAAGGGGTTTGTTTCAAGTTCTGTACTCAGTTTGGTCCATAACACCTGTAACTGTGTTATAGTTATTGTCAGATTTCTGCAGGGAAATATTTTTCAAAACTTGTTTTTGTTTGGAGTGCTTTCATAAACATACCTGATTTTCACTACTCAACTTGCCTACAAATCCCAGCTAGGATTTTCTTCTAGCACATAGGTAGTCACAAAAGACTGCTAAATACATTTCTGAATAGATTTCCAAGTTCAAGAATTTTTGTACTAATCTGAAAATAAGCATGTTTATTATCCTTTGATCTCCTGTGTGTTTTTGTTTCAACTCTAAACAACATGTTGTCTGTGATTGTGTTTTATAATTACATATAATTATGTAATTATATCAATTTTTTAGCACTGGCAGAAGCTTTAAAAAAAAAGTTTGGTGCTTTTTTAAAATTCAGGTTTACTATTATAATATTACACTGAATAATTGTTTCTCCTTCATGTTTTGCATGGACAATCTTTCTGGTAAAGCAGACATAGATCGAATGTAACAATTTTTTAGCATAAAGGGATTGAATATAATCTCTGCTTTCCTGATTCATTGATTAGCCCAAGAAAGTCTGATAGCTGAGGGTTTCCAAACTGTCAGAATATTCAGTGACAAGTTGGTGTTGACATAATTGAAGTTCAATGTATTAATTTTGCCTTAGTGATCCATGAACCAATGCACATTTATACTGACCTCAGTCTGGGTTGGGTTCAAAGCACAGTCAAGGGCCTAATGCTGTGGACAACTAAACTTTTTCATTAATGGTGCAGTTCTCAGCCTTTGTCAGATAGTGGCAAGCACATCAAGCAGGTAGGCATAACAATGGACTGAGAGCAAAAAGTTTCTTGACAGTGTGCAGAGATTGGTTTGTGTAAAAAAAAGATGGAATATTTAAAATAAGCTTAGTATGTGCTTGTTTGCATTATAGCATATTCTCAAAGCCCTTTACAGTTTTGAACAAAAGTTATTTTTTAGTTCAAAACGAAAGAGTGAAATAATAAAATACAATAGACCCCCAAATAGTCTTTATTTCAATGAGCCCAGAGAAACCTACTTTCAATTTACCTCTGATGGGTTAATAGAAAGGCTGCATTTACTAGAAATGCCAAATTCTACATTTGACAAAAAACTAAATCTGTTTTAAAAAGAAAGAACAGTGAAAACCTCATCTTAGATTTATGATAGTGTCATTGGATTTAGGCACTTAAAAACAATTTCAAGAGCAGATTTGCATACAACAGAAACCTGTAAGCAAATTGAAAGTGCTGTTTAGGATTCATAGAGGAACAAAATGCATACTCCATCTCTGACATAATTTGACTTGAGGTTTATGAAATAATTTTTTATCAGATTAAAATATTTAAAGTAATTAAAGATACAATTTGCTATTTAATAAACAATATGTTTTGTAACTTCATTAAAGATGCTGCCCTTCTTAATTGTAATGGTCCAAAAGGTTGTCAGTGAACTGTACATTAACTGCAGAGATAATAATGATTTTATATGCTAATAATTTTTAAATGAATAACTCATGTAGTTTTTCAGTCGCACAGGGAAAATAATTTACATTCCTAAAGCTTACTTCGGTATTAACCCCTTTGCTTGGGGAGAGTGGATATCCTGGTATAAAATGTTCATTTGTTTTACATTAGCACTAATGCAGGCATGTAGGACCCACTGGTGTGAAAGGATTAAAAGCAGCAGCACTAGACAAGCATGAACATTTCAGAGAGAAATCCTTGTTAGAGGGACCTATTGGGACTGTGTAACTTGATTTTCTGTTTATTGATCTTGTTTTTGTTAACATTTGAAACTCTATTGAGAGAGATTCTCCTACTGTAGTACTGCAAGTACAAAAATCTTCACCAAGCATTAAGGATTCATGCTCACTGCTTGATATATTTGTGTGCCTGGACTGACATTAGTATGGGTTGGATGCCATGTCAGTGGAAATGTATGTTCCCTTGGGAATATTTGCACCATTGGCTGCAGGTAATTTGAGGTGTCTTGTTTTAAATTTCTGACATCTCTCTGTCATAGCTGTCTCTTCATGAACTGAAAAGAGACATGTGGTCCTACTTCATTGTCACTTTATGTATCACAAAAATTAGTTGTTAAGAAGTATAAATTTCCCATTTTCAATGTTTTACTTACCCACCAAAAGAATAACCTTAAGAAGAGGAGGGAGGGAGCTTCTGTGCATACCTGTGCAGGTATCTGCACCTACAAACCCAAGTACCTGACCCATGATCCTCAGTGACTGTGTTTCACTTAATGTTCCTGACTGTTGGTTGTTCAGGAGGCACTTGGAGATCTGCACCACCATTTCTGTCTCTGTTTTCTACATAGTAGCTGTACAGCATTTGAAGTTCAACTGCATTATATTTCTGACCCAAAGTAGCAGATTTAATGCCCTGTCAGCAGTCTGTGAAACACCCAAGGAAAACTCACGCACTTGATGAAAATGCTATAATTAGTTAATAAAGACAGTCTGTCTTTGAATAAAATTTTACATGAAATGCCACATATGCTGATGGTGTGGAAGGAATTCAGATTTAATTAATGGATTAAATAAGCTTTAGACAATTTGTTACTTCTTTCTGTCATTTACCTTTACTCAGAATAGGGTCTGGTCAAAGCTGTTTCCAGTACGTGAAAGTATGCAGGGGTAGCTATGCATTTGCTTTAATGTTTCTGTTAATCTGCTTGTGTAGGAGGATATCAATTTAACAGAATATTTACATGAAACTTGCTACAGCTGCTTTTAAAACGAAAGGTAGATAAATATGTGCTTAATGATAAGGACAGCTATGTGTAGTGAGTAAATGACCTGAGTGAGAAAGCTCGTTGACCCTCCAGCATGTTACAAGAATGTCATATTTGTTGCATGGTATTCTGTACTGACACACAGCATGTGAAAATCTGAGAAGATAAAGCCTCTGATGACATATACTTATTATTCACCTGCAATTATAAAACTCTCAGTGCTTTTTTTTCTTAATTGATAGTGAACACTGGAACATAATCATGTTGAAAGAGTCTCTTCAGAATGTTGCCTTAAAGAAATGAGTAAGAAAATCTTCTCAAATGTTTTGATAGATGATTCATGGCACTGAAGCTGCTGACGAGGAGGCAATATAGCCAAGTCTATAAATGTGCAGTTATGAGAACTCTGGAAACGTGAATTCTGGTAGTGTGACAGATTCAAAAAGCACTTTTTGTACTGGAGTAGGTTTCTAAAGTTGCTCTCTTCCTGTTCTACATTCAGATGCCATTGTCTAATTAGGCTAATTGGCTGGCAAATTTACCAGCTTTTAAATAAAATTAGTTTGGAGGTGAGAGAACAAATACCATCAGAAACCTGTTTTATTCTTTCTTTCCATACTAATCGTTTCTTTTTAACTGAGCAGAACTAGGCTTTATTATTTCTAGGAAATTTCTGTTTAATTTACTGTATATGACACCTTTTCAGAAGAAATTAATATTGGCAGCCTATTTGTAAACCTTCAAGCAAAGTAATCATAATGGAATGACTGACCTCTGCCTTACCTGGAGTGACTTGGATAAAGCTCTAGCAAATAACTGTCACCTGATGGTATTTTAATGAAAGGAGCTTTCTTTAAGTCCGTACATGTGCATTTTCCTGTGTTTTGTATTGTCTACTGAAGATCCAAAATACACGGAGGGTAATGAGAATGAATGATAGCTTAGATGTGTTCTTTCCTTGAACTGCTGGTTGTATTAAATCTACAGCTCCTGTGCAGACCTGCAAATCTATAACATCCGTTTCAGATGAATTCGAAAACAAGGGGCTGCATTCTTTTATTCTTGGTCCAGAGATTAAAATTGATCACAGGAGACACAAGGGAGCAGATTTTAGTATCACAGCTCAATGTGGTTAACTGGGATGGTGCACAGCTTCTGTACTACTTAACTGTGCGCATACAGGTTACAAATATTATTGATTGCAAGGGTCAGTGAAGGCTGGAGGGAGGTTATGTTGTGTGATGCGATTTGGTAATTTTTAAGGGACAAGAGCTATGAACTCTTATAGCATCTGGGACAGGTACAGTTTAAATCTGACAAATGGAGATTTATGTTTGTGTGAGCTGGCAGAGCCCCTCAGGTAGAAATAATACATGGAAATGTGATAGGTTTGGGGGTTTTTTTGTTGTTTTTGTTGTGGTTGTTGTTGTTGTTTTTTGGGGTTTTTTTATCATAGATCAAATATTGTGCTGTAGAAGAAGGGAGGAAAAAGATGTAATTATTACCTTTTCATCACATTGCATGATGATAGGTTTTCAGTTGTAGATCTGTGCTGCAGGAAAATGAATAACATTTAGAAGTCTTTTCTTGGGCATCATTTTAAAATATATGTGGAGATGGTTTACCTGAAGTGATTAAAAATGCAGCATAGGTGGAAAAATACTGAATAACCTTTATAGTGCCTTTTTGTTCTTCCATGTGGACAAAACTGATGTATGAATATGTTAAGATTTAAGATAAGACAATATGTTAGCAAAGAACTGGGGAAAATTATTTGTTTCCTATATTGACATTTCACATAGAGTGGTAATTATTCAGTAGCTTTTGGAAGACATTGCTGAATTACACTGAAGACTTCTACATTTGAAGAAAAAAAAACAGCAAAGGAGATTCCTTGAAATGTTTTTTAAATTAGGAATAACCAGAAAATCCCATATTTTGCAAGTATTACTTTGCATGTGGGATATTTTTTTCTGTAGAAGTAAGTTTTTACAATTATTTAATGCAGATACAGTTGTATATGGTGCAAAGTTGTGATTGACCCAGCCTATTGTTTCCTAGTCACTATATTGAAGCAGAATGGGAGCTATGGAAGTTGCGTTCAATAGAGGAATAGTGGTGGGTTTAAGAGAAATGGCTATAGCTAGATATTTCTATGGTTCTTAATGGCTCTATTTCATCAAATTTAGGAAAAAATATTGTAAAAACCAGTGTTTATATTTGTAACACAGATTCCCCCACCCCCCCCTGGATTGGCTATTGTATTCCTAGTATATCAAACATACAGGTTGATTTTAGATAGTACAAGATGATGTCTCAGTATGCCTCACTGCAGCTTCCTTGCTGTACAGTGCCTGCAATCTGACCAAAAGTATTATTCCAGAATATAATTATTCCTCATATATTGCTACAGGATGAATTTGTTACCTTTGATGGATATTTTTTTTCCAGCTGTTGCTTTGCAACGGTGTAGAGGTGTAGTATGTATTTTCCTTTGTGATGCCAACTAAGTATTTGTATTTTTTCTTTTGTGAATGTTTCTCTTCAGTTTTGTTCTCATTTTATCCTTTCCCTGTATATTTACTCTATAAAGCCTTCCTTGATCCAGCTTTTCAAGATTTTTTCTCATGTTTTTAAATAAAAAATTAATACAAAGAGATCTGAACATTTGATTTGAGATGTTAACATTTGATTTTCCCTTTGTAAATTTTCATTTGCTTTGATTATTTCAATACACCAGCATGACTGCTTATAAACAGGGCATATTAGACAGTTAAATTATAATGAATCTGCTTGGAGAAAGATACTGGTTCTATTGCAAACAGGCATTGTAGTATTTTCTGCTTTCTTTTTGGGAGTCTGTTGTCACCAGTCTCACAATCCAGTTTGCTTTCACTTCCACATATTTGGATTTTCCATACTATATAAAAATCACTTTACTATGACATGTGGTTTCTGAGATGATTTTTTTTGTGTCCTTCAAGTTACTGATAGACAGTCCCTGAGGAGATGATCTTGGTCTTGTGGTCACTTCACTTTAGCACTGTTTACTGAGCAAGAGTTAGCATTGGGGCCAGTTTCTTTCCCTCTCCTGTGGTGCAGCATATCACACTGGCAAATAGTACCTGGTGTCTGGAGGAAACACAGTCCCCCTGTGTCATTCCATTGGCAAGTTAGTGCTAGGAACAAACTTGTAGAAGAAAGAGGGAAAGGAACTGACAACATTAGCATGTCAAATCTTAACCTTCAGCATTCCTGCTATGCTGATTTGAGACTGCTCCTGAATAATGACAGCTTAAGCCAGTGGTGGGAAGTGACCAAATTCCAGTCAGGATTGAAAATCCATTTCAGCTCTGTTGTAAGCAGATTCTGGAGCAAGCTCTTTTCCTGGGTGGAATGTTACATTCTTATGGTAGAGATGGATTGGACTGAGACTACTGAATGCATTTTTGCTAGTGACCTTTTCAAATTTGTTGCCAGTATAATAAATGTTACCAAGATGACATAAGAAAGGTTTGCAGCAATATTGCACTTTATTTTTTACAGCAGATGTTTCTTCAGTTACTCTGTATTACAATTTACAGAACTCTTATGTTCTGCAAATCAAGATTCATAGCAAACTTTTTCAGCACTCTAAGTCCTGCAATAAACAACACCAGGCAGAACAGAACCAGAGGGAAGGTAAGCAGCCTTCTGAATCCATCCTTCTCTGTGATGAGGTTTACCTCATAGTGATCACATTTCAGCCAGTTTGTTCACCAGGACTACCAGCTACCTTCCGAGCATTCTAAATTTGATTACTTCAAATGTGGGAAACGTTAAGTATCAGTTTCCATCCTGAGAAGAAAGGCTAGAATTACCATCTGTTTCTTCATTTAGGGATCCATATATGTTTGCGCAACCCAGTATCACTTCTTCTAGTGTGTCCTTTAAAGAATTTTGTTTTAAAAACTCTTGAGTGATACTGTATGCATCAGTTCTGAGGTATGCGTTTGAAAAGAGTGCTTTTGGAGGATATGTGCTCAAAGTTGTTGAGTTTAAAATCTTCATGGTGCTTAACTGAATAGCCAGATATCGAGATTTGCAAAATCATCAGATAATTTCTACAGATCTTTTTTTAATCACCTTGAAACACTGATTTTTTTCATTAAAATACATTACCTTGGTCACACCTGATTGCAACCCCATAAATTCAAAGCACAGGTGCCATATGTGGACTGTAATAAAATTAAGAACAGCAATTAAGACTAGAGGTAGGCTGTGGAGTGTAGGCTAAAGCCTTGAGAAAAGCTGGACTGATTACAGTAGAATCAGATTAAAAGTGGACTCTGTAGCTGATGGGGCTAATGAGTTATGGTTCACCCTTAGACAGTTTGGTCGACATTAGATATCCATCTAATCTTACCACTAAATGTTGTGAGGACAGACCACAAGGCTGCCGCGTTTTGTAATCCACACTCAGACATATACAACACTGATTGTGTGGTCATAATCCTAGTTTCCATCACACACCTGGGTTAATTCTAAACTCTGCCTATGATTCCCATCTGCACTTTCTGGTGTCTAGCTTTTGTGAAATTTTGGCTACCTCTAAACTGGGATTGGACAATTTGACTTCAACGAGAAATTGAAGTATAAGAACAAATTTACTTCTGACTGGTCTGACTCCTTCATTCCCATTATTTCAATACCATTTGCAAGAGTTCAGACACTCACCTCTGTCTCATTTAACAACAAAGTAAGGTGTGAGACCTATAGGCTGCATTACTTTCAGGTTCGGCTACTTATTCAGATGTTTTTAAAAGACATGGTGTGGATATAGCTGTTCAATTCAGAATGCACTGCACAGCTGTGTATGGTTTTTGTTGATAGATGTGAAGGGTGTTCTTTCACATATGCTGTACGTGGTATTCATTCAAACTTGAGGGTAAAAAAAGGGTAACCCAAGTGTCTTATAGTTCTTTTACTTTTTTTGCTTTACTTTTGTTTTTCCACAAACGAGGCCTTTAGACAACATCAGAGAATTACTTGTACAAACCTTGCAGGCGTACCTATTCCAAAGTAAAGAAATCATTAATAAAAAACAGTGAAAAGGAGAAGTTATATTACAAAATAAATCTACCAGGCTTACAGAGAAAACAAATTTGAAGGAGCCACCTGCTGTGAGATGAGGCAGTAATCTCAACAGCAGGAAATAAAGGGAGAGAGGGAGAAAATACAAAAAGCATAGACATTAAAAAAGTAATTAAAACACTTATCTCCATCAACATACATAGCAAACAAAAAAAAAAAAAATCAACCACCTAGAAAATGTCCTCTATTGAACCTCACAACAGGAAGTAACAAAACTGTCACCACAAAAAAAAGTCTTCAGCAAAACAAGAGAGATTCTTTAAAAATATAAGCCTCAAAAGTACTTACTAAAGTGTTAATCAGTAATGGACTGACCTTGAGAAAAACTGAGCACTTGCAGAGCATTTGTGACTTTACTGGACATCTAGGCTTTCAGAATCAAACCTTTAAAAATGTAGAGAGAGAAAAACTCTTTAGATACCGATGGTTGTCTGTTCCATGTATAGTGAATGTCATAGTGTGAGTTGTAAGGGTGTGTTTAGTATAATCAGCTGTGTGGCACAGCTTAAGGACCTTACTTGGATTATGCATTTCAATATGGTTCATATCTAAATTGGTGTGTAATATTGATCCATGGACAGCAATGTTAGCAATATTGATATGAATGAAAATGACTTCTTAGAAACAAATGGGTAGAGCATATGCCACTGCATACAAATAGGTTCTATCATGTCTAGGGAACACTGTAAATTCAACAGTTATGAGAGTTTACAGTTTCAGTGTTATCTTTCAAGAAAATACTTTAATGTACTTAAAACTCATGGTCCAATTTATACAGTTCATGGATTGCGTAACATTAAATAAAAGTGCTTTAAATACATAAATTTTGATCTTCATTTCCCCAGACCACAAACTAGACTTGTTGAAGAAGAAGAGAGCATTCAGAATTATTAAAGGATGCTTATGCGCTTGGATTTTACAGTGTGTTCTTTCTTCTCTGCCATGTACCTTTGTAGTCACAGTCTAACCATATGGTACCTGTAGCTGCAAGTCTCTGGGCAAGTGTGAAATGCCATCAGATGCGTTACATCTGAAATATTTTTGTATGGGAGCACAAGGAGCAAGTCAGAACACTCAGTTTATATAAAGGCAGGGAGATGGCACAAAATGGGCACTTTTCTGTTAATTCAGAAAGACCCCTTCAGAAGGCAAATGGTGAATGTAGAATTTACCTTCAGAAAGTACCTTAGCTCTGTATCTACTTTAACACATCTTTTTAAGAAAATTTAAAACATATCATAAACTCTGTTAACAAAAATAACAGACAATGTCAATTCCTCTTTAAAATTCCTATCAATCTCTGCCCATCAGCCTTTCATGGCTCCTTTGTTCAGGGCACATGAAGGGGCACAGGCAATTCCTCAGGCTGGCCAAAGGTGTGGAACTGCTGGTAAGGAACGTGTGCTGTCTCATTGCTCCACTGTGTTGAAGTTTCTTGCACTAATCAGCAGGCTGGGGCTCAGCTGTCTGGGCGTAGCCTCTTGGGTATTATTTCAGGAGACTTGCATTGCCACCAGAGCAGATATGCAGATAATCAGTCATATGTTTCATCTGTCCAGTTTCGTATGAGATTCTTCGTTCTCAGTAGATTCTGACAATTGAAGGCTTTCCACCCAGTCCTAGAATTTCTTGTAATGGAGGCTGGGGAGGACAGAAGAAGAGTTTTCCTTGTAAATGTGATTTTTCAAAATCTGGTTTAGCTCCAAAACGTGAGCATGGATATGGCAAAAGTAGGAAAGATGTCCCTACCGTCCAACTTTGTAGCTCCAAATCTGTATGGCAAGAGAACATTTTTAAAAAAATAAATTCCATAAATTGGTGAATGGGGTTTAATGTTGCTTTTGATTTGCTAGTTTTAAAAGGTAGAAAAAACAATGTGCATAGCCAGTCAATCCCATTTTCTTTGTTTCTTTTGGATTGAATTTGGATGAATTTATAAATGAAATGACATTTCAGAACAAACTGGAAAAGTTCAATATAAAAATGTGAAAAGAAAGTGTCTTGGATTTTAAAAAGCAGTTCTTGGTATTTTCAAACACAGATTGCGTTTACCAGCTTGAATTTACATCTTTACCTGAAAGTAAGGAGTTGGTAAAAACAATTCAGCTAGTTCTGATCTTGAAAATGCTTTTGTCAGGAAAGAATGCAAAGAGAGAGAATATTGCTTGAGAGTTCCTAGCTCTTAATTTTTTTCCTCTATCCAGCTTAACTTTCTCCAGAATTTAGTATTATCACAATTAAAAATGAAACAAACCAAACATTTCAGTGTTTGATATGAGGAAAATCAGAAGAATCTCACAATGCTCTGGTTTGTTTTGTCCCTATAGGCTACTGTATATTTACACTTCAACTTCAGCTCCTTTTTTTTTTTTTTTCTCTCCCGGAGATGTGTTTTCAATCAGCTGCCAGTGAAAACTACATTTGACCCTTATCAAGAATGAGGGTTTATTTCATGTGTCAGTTATTAAGACCAGTTGAGAGGTTCATTTGAAACTGCAAATCTGCCCAAACATGTCAGATTTAAGTAATCCAAAAAGTTCAGGTTCACAATGCCTTTCTGTTTCTGTGGGAAGGGGATTTGATCAAAATAGGAGAGATATGCTGTGTCTGTACTCCTGCTTTAGTTTGTCTTTCCAGACCAGGCTCATAGTTACAGCAATAGCAGACTTAGCTGGTTGATGTGTTGACATGCCTTGATTTATTTGGTGCAGCAACCAAGTGGACTAGGTGCACTGCTTTGCATGCCAATCCCTTACACTGTCGGTGCATCATTCTTGTATATCGCCTTGTAGACAAATTTATTCTAATCATTTCGTGATTCATATCTCGACTGGACTAGGGAATTGTGTCTAAATTCTCTTTAAATGGAGACCATGGACTTGACACCATGAGTTAAGAAAACTGACATATATCACCATTGGGAGAAGAAAGAGTACAAGGTCTTGATAGGAGGCAGATGATGTTTTTTTCTAATATATATACATGCATGTATATATTTATATATAAAGGATATAAGAATGGGAGGTTAACGTTTGTGTTTTTCAAAGTCACTATTGTAGTGGTTAATGACTTTGGAAAGTACATGGTATGTCAGATATGGGAGGGTCATTGATATTTTGATATTGTACACCAGAGAAGAGATTGTGGGGATCAAATGAAGAACAGAAGGAAAGAGGGTTTCACGCTAAGATAGTAACAAATGCTTACCGAGAGATGGCTGGAGCATCTGGAGATGAAAGGCAAAGCATAGCAAACCAGAGAGTTAGGAATTGAGATGAATTACTTTCTACACTGTACTGACCCAGATTGGGACTGTCTAGATTAGCTTTTGCAAAGCTGAACTAGATCTGTCATGCAGGCTGTTATTTTCACAATGTTTCTACTTTCTCTATTCTTAGTAAATGCAGTTTTCCACAGCCCATGAGGCTTCATTGCGTGGTTTGGGTATCAGTTGCTTCAGAAGCTTCTTCCCTGGCATAAGCAAGTAAAGGGGGACTGAGGCTTCAGGAAGTCCAAGGCCTTGGCTACAGAAGATGAGGGGCTGAGCATAGCTCTCTGCTTGTATAAGGATGTGCAGAGTCCCTCCAAACACACCAGGGGAGTTGCCTTTCTATGCTGCCTCCTCTTGGTTGCCCGTCAGAAGAGTTATTCTTCAGGGCAGGGGAGGGAAATAATTGTTATGACTAGATTTTTATACAGATTATTTTAAAGACAGGATACGTGGAAGAGTGAAAGATTGTTTCAGGACAGGAAATACCAAGTAATAAATAAAACAGAAAAAAAATCCTTTTAGATGGCTTGCAAGTGTACTGGGAGAGCAGAAAACATACTACCTGGACTTCAGCCTAAAACCTAGGGAAAAGACCTCATATTTTTCGACGCACTTTTTCTTGGGTGGCTCTTGGCTATTTTGTACTGCTCTGTGAATTCCCTTTTGCTAAAAGGTCTCTCTGCATTATCTTCAAAGGATATTTCTGTTGGTTCATTATTTTGACCTAAGTTGTGTCTTTCATACAGACTAGGTTTTTTTACATTTTATTTCTTGTCCAAAACTGTTTGCTCAAAACTACACTTTTTCTCTACAGCCTTTTTTTTTTTTTTTTTTTTTTTGGCTTGGTTTGGTGGTTTTTTTGTTAAATATTCTCTCCCAAGAGGCTGTTGGCTATTTATCAATACTTGATCTCTCTGTAAAGAGTACTTCTGTGGGGTGGATGTATATTATGAAATGGTGTCTCTAAAGGGGATCTTGTCTGTTCTTGATCTCTTTGTCTGCCTCTTTCTTAGCTAGCCTAGTAGCTTTAAGAAGTACTCAATCTCTCTATTTTAACAAAATTAAATGCAATCATTAAAATTGCAAATACTACACAGAAAAAAGAGATGCATTAGAGTCCAGTTCAACTTTCAGCAAGCGTTTAGAAAAGAGCTTGAATCTGAGCTAGGTGTTTATAGACAGAAAAGAAAAAATCTGCTGTATTTCCTTCAAATGTAGATATTGCAAAACTGTTTTTCATGGAGTTTTCAGCAAAATGAAAATAGTAAAGTAAATAGCAGACAATGCCATGGATATTCACTGCCTCTTCAGCTTTTGTTTGGTCATATCAGCCAGGCTAAACATTATTGAATCTAATGCATTCTTAATCCAACTTCTTTGATTTCAGTGACACTGAACTAGTGATGAACCTGAACCATGAACATTGCAGTAGTTCCTTAATTATACTCTTTTCTTCAGCCTATGGGAGCTAAATTACTGATGTTGGTAGAGACGAAATAGTTTTCATTAAGAGATGATAAAAGCGACAAAAATAAGTGGAAAAAATATTTGTGAGGGTTTCTCCTTGTGTTTGAATGGAGCTGTTAGGTAGAAAGGAAATTATCTTTAATGCAGGCTGCACATCTTACTAATGGCAAGAGTGTTTCTCCCAAGAGTAAACTGAGGCCTCTGAGCTGGTTTATGGATACTTCAATACAAGTAGTTGCATTACTCTGTCCTCTGCCTTCAGGCAGTCACTGAGAGATTTTTCTGAGGTACTCTTCTTCCTATAGATGGTTTGCAATATATATGTAAAAGAAAATTTATGTAATTTTAAAAATAATTTCTTTAATGCATTTTACATATTGTACTTTCAGCAGTACTAAGTATTTCTGGCAGCCTCTTAAGTTATCCATTATTCATTCTTCATTAGCTGAAATTTCAGTCTACCCAGAAAGTACAGCATTCAAAGGTCTTGAAGTCAGTACGTGTTAGTATTTTCTAACCTTATTTTTCTCAATATCCAACTGTAGATCAGTGTTGGTTTGAAAGTCAAGTGTTCAGCACCTGGGTCATGATTTATATTTATAAATAGAGATTAAGACAGTGCTCAATAACATGAGATTTATGAAATGCAAAAATTTCAGGATTTTTTTATTTGCTTTTTGGCTTGTAAGCCTTTTGAATTCACTGAGGATACTTCACTTCACTGAAACTGTTAAATCTAAAAACATAGGTTTTTTTCTTCTTGTATTATAGTAACTTTATTCAGGGATCTAGAGGTTTAAGAAACTCTCTTCATATAGGTCACTCATGAAAAACCACTAAGTTTTCTCATGATTGAGTTCTGATCTGTGCTGTAATGAGACAAAATTTTGCTGCTTAAGTAACATAAAACGATCCCATACACTCCCTACTTGGAACAGCACTCTTCAAAGCACAATCCTGCTTTATTGTTCACACTAACATGGTGTTATTAGGGTTTTCCAGACCAGTATGTCTAAAAGAGGAGTATATTAGTCTGCTGCCATCCATTCCTGAGAATGGAGGGAGTACAGAGTGCTTTGCATGCTCCAGTTCTGCCTGCTTGCTCTGAGGACTCCACAGTTCTAGTGTGTTTTCCTAGGAAAATTGTGGACATTTACTCCATTTCAGTTTGTAATTATTAATTAGCATACTTTTGATAATGTTGTGGGGTTTTGGATGTAAATTTGAAAGTTGAGACTCTGTTGAAAACACCCTGATAGACTATCACATTTGCATGAAGAAAATGGTTTAACTCTGTGTCAGCTGGACTGGCTTTTTGTGGTGTCCAAATGTTCACACAGCAATGAGATGATGTTATTTGATAAATGGAAGATGCTTTTTGCTGCTTTCTTTTAACTGAAAAGTATTTGTTGCTATTAATTGTTGTGAAGTGAATCCTTGTCTATATCCTAAGGCTTCTATCTAAATAAATGTGTGCTATTAATAACTAGAAATAAATGTCAGCCAATAAAGGCTTCAAGGTTTTGAGAAAACAATCAAGAAAGGCAAAAAAATGATGGCATACAAAGACCCGCAGATAAGACCGATCTATAGCACTGTCATTTATCCTTCTCCCCTCATCACTTAAGCTGCTCATTATTGCCTCATTTGTATTATCTGCTGACCAGCTGTACTGAAAAATGCTTCAAAACAAAGGAAACAAAACCATTTCACAGCAGTAAGAGTTACATGCATGGGCAGGTACAGCAATAGAAGAAACACTTGCAAGAGTCTTCACCACTAGCTTTCCTGCTTTTGCCCCCTGTGCTCTCTAATCCTTTCTTCTGCATTTGTTTTAAGAGTACACGTTATCCAGCAATCTGATTTTCAAGTGCAAGTACTATTAAACAGTTACCAGTTATGTAAGATACAGGCTACAAATGTGAAACCACAGTCATTTGGGATGTCCTTTTGGAAACATCTGAGGGTTTGCAAAAGTGCTTGTATTGAGGTTGTTTTTGAGATTGTGCGTGCAATGTAAAATATATGTTGGTTATTAAAATTTCCTGTGTAATACTGATGTGCCAAAAAATATCTCTTTTAGGTTTGCCAGAACCAAACAGAGACAGTATCTTCCAAGGATTGAGAAAGGATCAAGGATTCTACACATCTAAAGATTTCTTACCTTTGGTAGCAATGGCAAGTAAACCAGGTGTGTGACATGTTCTTGTTGTAATCACATTAAGTAAGTCATTGGTAGTTACTGATATATAAAACTGTCTGGTTACATAACAACGCATCCAATTATGAAGCACCTTCCGATTAATAGATCTGGGACAGGGTTTTCCCCTTGGGAGTGGCAACCTGAGGAGCATTGTCAGGAAAGTCAGTCCTAGAGATTATAAACCAAATAATCATATATAAAAATCTAAATACATCGCAAATCATTACCCTTAATAAGTTATATTTATTTTGAATTATAGTCAAAGGTAATTTAAGCTTCTTATTTGTATAAATTATCTTGATATAAATAGCATATATAAGATGGTCTTGAAAAAATATGATATTAAAGAGGGTGTTTCCAACATATATAAGCAGCTGCTTTGTATATATTGTTGATAAACTGTTTTACTTGATCCCAAGTCATGTGCTGCATGTTTTACAGACACATTTAAGTCAGCACTAATTCCTTACCCAAAGAACTTACAGTCTAAGCCTCAGGACAACAGGAGTATAAAAGAAGTTAATAAAACAACACTCAGTTAATAGGCACCAAGTGCAGTTTTGTTTTATGTTTTTACATCTTTCTTTGAGGACAGAGATGGCTGCGTTTGCTCCCCAAGGAGTATAGCTGCTTTCAGTGTTCCTGAATATGAAGTCATAAGCCCCACATGTGTGATTTCTATGCCACATTCCTTCATGGTCTAGATTTCCTAATGTGTTGATAAAAAGGAATTAATGTAGTTTTTCTGAGCATATACTTAGAACAGACTGTGATATTTTACATATCACAGAATCATAGCATATGCTAAGTTGAAAGAGACCCATTAGGACCATGAAGTCCAACTCCTGACCCTGCACAGGACATGCTAAGAATCACACCATGAGCCTGAGAGCATAGTCCAAATGCTGCTTGAACTCAAGCTTGGTGCTGTGACCACTTCCTTCAGGAGAATTCCCTGGCACTTCCATTGCCCAACCACCCTTTGGGTGAAAAACCTTCTCCTAATATCCAACCTAAACCTCCCCTGACTCAGCTTCATGCCATTCTCTCAAGTCCTGTCACAAGTCCTGAGAGTGAAGAAATCAGTGTCTGTCCCTCTGCTTCCCCTCATGATGATGTTGAAGACTGTGATGAGGACTCCCCTCAGTCTGAACAAACCAAGTGACCTCAGCTGCTCCTCCTAAGGCTTCTTCTCCAGACCCTTCATCATCCTCATGGCCCTCCTTTAAATACTCTCTAATAGCGTAATGTCTTTTTCATATTGTGGCACCCCAAACTGCACTCAGTATTCCAGGGAAGGCCGCCGCAGTGCAGAGCAGAGCGGGACAATCCCCTCCCTCGACCGGCTGGCAATGCTTTGCCTGATGCCCCTCAGGACGTGTTTGACCCTCCTGGCTGCCAGAGCACTGCTGACTCACATTCAAGTTGCCATGACCAGGACCCACAGGTCCCTTTCCTGGCACCACTTTCCAGCATGTCATTCCCCAGTCTATACACACAGCCAGGGTTGCCCTGTACCTGGTGCAGAATCCAGCAATTGCACTTGATAAGCTTCATACAACCACGTATTTAATGTAACTTTTTTGATCTACAAACTGATTTTCATTTGAGCATTTAGAAATTTCTTTTAGCATCATGTAGGGTTGCCTGCTTATTTAGTAGACTTTCCTTAAACACTGTTGAAGAACATATCTTCTGTGGGAAATTATTCTGCCCATAAAAGTAAGGTTTATTACCCCATTTAATGCAAAATATTTAGGAAGTGAAATTCTCCATCCCATCTGTCCCATCTCTCTGCTGTTTCAATCAAATTCTTATTTCTGTCTGTTTTCTTAAGCTCAAAGTGGCCTTAAATGGTTTGGGAGAAAGTGGTGGGTTTTTGTGATTTTTTTTATTTTTTTTATTTTTTTTTTTGTAATTTAAGAAAAAGATGTTTAAAAATAAAACAGATTGAGAATATGTACTGCAAAACATTTGAAGATTAACAAAGAAAAAGTAAATCCCCAAAAAACAATGATTAAAAATTATTAAAAATACTTTCTAGAATTCTGTGAGGACATGTAGTGCTGGTATACTGTTAAGTCACCTGCCTGCATGAGGATCTATATACTGTAATCCACTTTTTAAAATGTTCCAAAGTAGCACTCTTAATGTGCTAGCATATGTAATGATTTTTTTATATATATTTGAAGTCTACAATGAGAAAAAGGATGAACTTGGAAGAGCTAACCTTTTCTGACTGACAGTAATAGATAGCTCTTTGGTGTTGTCTGCAAATTAACATGGTCTCTTTTACTTAATTTTCCTAGTGTCTGTCTGTAGATGTAGCCACCTCTTGTTCTCTAAGGCACAGAATTTTAAAATAAAATATACATATCCAACATCCTACTTTATCCTCTTTTTTCACTCTGACAGTTCTCTAAATAACAGACATAATAGATTTAGTCACAGTAAAATACATTTCTGCCTGTTTGTTAAGTTCTGAATACCACCTGTTAATATATTTTCCTCCAAAAGGGGTTCCCCTTGCAAATACATAGATGTGAGTTCACTGTGGGAGCGCTGTGTTACTACGAGCAAAATGGGCTGCTGTGACTGATCCATTCTCGACTCGTACTGTCATGACACTCTGATCTACCATTCCCCTGCTGCACTTGTGCTTTTTCCACTGCTCAGTGCCCAATTTTTATGAAGGATTAAGTTCATTAAAAATAAATGAGAAAAGTTTAGAGAGAATTTTAGACTAAGAATCTTATTAAGTAAATAGTAAATGCGATGCCATATACATCGGAGGGCAAATCATAGCATTTGTCATACATTAAGCATTTTACAAATGGAGAGAGAATGTTGAACAACATTAGAATGTCGTTTCTCACTCCGTTTATATATCTAAATTAAAAGCATTGTTTACTTGAATAACACTTGTGTTCCACAATTGCATATAAAAATTGCTGTTGCTATAGCTGGTTATTCGAGTTACAGTGCAATGGTTAGATGGCCAGCTTAGTGCCCCCTGACTGGAACTGTCACAGGCTCATTGAGAATATAGCTTTCTGTTATTTATGTCATTCTTTTTCAAGTTGTAATCGTTTGCCTCATCAACAGTTAGTTGTACGTAAACATGTGGTAAAGTGCAGTCTCATCCAAGAAACACACAGTTCAGTTTTATTTCAGTGTTTCTTGTTGAATTGAATCGAATACAAGCTGCAGATGACAAACAAAATGTCATTCTCTCCATGTAACTTTTTACAAAGCATTTGTAGAAAACCACTGTAGATTAAACATTTTCTCTTAATGGAAGATCCGGGAATTATTCTAATAACAATATTCCTTCTCCTCATGTTCAGCTGCTGTAGTGAATAGCCTCTGAGAACCATGTCATAGCCAGAACAGTCAGTGCTTTATAGAAAACTGAGAGGATTAATGTTACTATACTATCACACAAAACAATTGGTCATTTTTTTTAATTTTTTTTTTTAACTGGGAGGATAGGGAATCTGATGAGAGAGAAACTTACTTTTTGAATAAAAACATTTCACAATGCTAGTTTCAACCTGACAGGACCTACAATCCTACAAACACGTTGTCATTTGAATTCTTTCTCAATAGAAAGGTGCAGCTGCTTAAAGTACTGACTATGAAATTATGTATATTAGCGTATCTTAAAAAGGGGAATAAAACTGTTTTTCAGTGGAGCAGAATAATTTGATAGTGACACTCCATGCTTGGAAACTGTAAGATGCAATTTTACACTGCTTTGAGTACAAGTACCTTTTGAGCTGTCATGCAGAAATGGTTTCTCTACTTGAAAATGGGGTTTTCCTTTTATCTTTCAGGGATGTGTGCCTGTCACTCTCCATTGCCATCAATACATGGAACTGTGATTGTACTCGGGGCGGGAGACACTGCTTTTGACTGTGCAACATCTGCTTTACGCTGCGGAGCTCGTCGCGTATTCGTGGTCTTCAGGAAGGGATTCACAAATATCAGGGCTGTCCCAGAAGAGGTAAAATTGAATAACAGCATTTATGAGAAGGCATATTGGTTGCTATTTCTATGGAGTCTGAAAGTGTGCTATGGGTACTTAAAAGACATGTACTAAAGCTTTTGTTTATGAAAGTGCTCTTAAAATGTATGAATGTTTATTAAAAATCTGATGCTCACTTTTTGTACTCTATACAAATAATTTTCCATGGTTGTATCTATTTCCTGTAAAGTCAGGGATGTATTTGCAAGCAGGGGCTAGAATTTCTTGTAAATTAGAAAATGCAGTAAAATGTCTAGTCTTGGAATCAAACAGCCATTCGAGTACTGTAGGTGACCCTTCAGGTCATGATTAGATCCTGGAATGATACCTTCTGGCTGCTGTTTAACGAATCTCAGTGATTCTGACATTGCCTAGTGAGCCTATAAAATCTTGTAAAAAAATTGCTTACAGTGATTTTGTCTTTGAATCACTGCTATTGGCAATGAAGCAATGTCATTCATCACAGATTTCAGCATTCAATTTGATTTTTAGTTTGGCTTGCACTTTGGCATTTAGCAGGTCATCTGCACATTTTGAAACTGACTCTGCATCCTCAATGTATCTGTACTCCAGGAGTTTTTATCAGCTTAGAATTTTTTATTTTGGTGGTCTTTTCCCATTTTCACTTATTTTATATATTACACTTCTGCATACTTGAGGATATTAAGACATCTAATTCATCTTTATTGTGATATTTATGGTAGTTTGGTCATCTATTTCAAGGAGGTGGGTACCTTAGATCTTACAGAAGAGAAATAGAGCTGCAAAGAAAGTAATAAAGGGTGTCTTAGTGCATAATTTACTTCTGTTGCACTTCAGTTAAGAGTTCTAGACACAATGAGATTACTGAAGCCATTGCACAGGCTCATGTGCAATTCAGATTCTTACTAAATCGGTTGTCACTCTGAACCAAAATCTTTGAAAGCAGCCTGGATAAATTCCTAAAAGTTGTCAATGTTTGTACTCATCCAATCATGCAATGGCCTTGAAAATAGTAAAAATAAAAGTGGCTTCATCTGGTAATGGCCATACTAGAATCATGTCAGGTTGGATATTACATTTTCAAAAAAAGTTGTTGTGTAAACATAGACAATCAAATTCTGAAGACTTTGCTAAAACAAAGTGCTGATTGACTTAAGCACTTTTACCATGGCAGAGATTCAGAAGATCTTGTCTGGATTGTCACTCAGAAAACTGTTGTTTGCACATGGGAGTCAGTATTTAATAAAATCTTAAAATCACAGTAAACACAAATCGGGGCATGTCCAAAATAATGCTAGGATTCTTCTTAAAAGACACAGATAGTTGCATAAGTAACTCTTTTGCCCTAAAAGGAGTTAAAGATCTTCAAAGTAACAGAACAATAAGAAAATATTTTAAAGAAATAATTGCCTTGGAAATTTACCTAATGACAGTGCTTGATTTAATAGTATCAGAGGCTCTGAAGGTGATAGTAAGATAGTCATCTTACTACAGGCTGCATACTGGAGGCAGCTGAGTTCTACTACAGAAGAATGCATGGTGACATCTTGAGTCCAAAAGTGTTTTCCAATTACTTTGTTTTTCATAAAAACACAGCATAGTTACAGTTATATGTTTTATTGCTTTTACTCTGCAGATGGAGCTTGCAAAAGAAGAGAAGTGTGAATTTCTGCCTTTCCTCTCCCCTCGGAAAGTTGTTCTTAAAGGTGGACAAATTGTTGCTATGGAATTTGTTCGAACAGAACAAGACAATGATGGAAACTGGAAAGAAGATGAGGATCAGGTTGTCCGTCTGAAAGCTGATGTGGTGATCAGTGCCTTTGGCTCCATTTTAAGTGACACTAAAGGTAACCCTAATGCTTTCTGCAAATGCTGATTATTATTTTAGCTGCAGCCATTTCCAGTGCTTTGACAGTTCATGAAGTGGGTCTTTTGGAGGTGACACAGCCTGTGACTGCTGGTCCTCTTCACATGAATTTCTTTGTCCTTTCAGTAGATCTCTTAGAAAAAAAACTTGTGGGTCTGGTAACAAAGCCGTTTTCTGTATATCGCTGTATAGAGCTGGAACTCAGAATAGAGGTACAGTGGCTCAGTATCTCTTTTTTCAATGCCAGTGGGATCTCAAAGAATACTCTTGGGAATTTCTTCTGGTCTCACTAATTCACTTTAGAGAAAGTCATTACATTACAACTTGAGGCTGAACTGATCTGATCTCTGAAACTTTTTTTTTAAACCTATCAAATTAAGCAAGACTTAAGACATTCATTATTCTGGTTCAGCTGATTGGGGTATTACTCATTACTTGTGCATATACAAGAGAACTGTTACTTCTCTCATCTACAATATTTCTTAGTTGCACTTTACAAGCTTTAGTCTTAAAAGTTAGAAATTACATAATTCTATATTAAAGATATGGAAATTGGCACATTAATGCCATTTCAGAGATTGAATGAATTGTCTGCATTTAGCAGAGACATGAAGAACATGAGTAGAGCGAAGAAGATGGGAACTGAGCAGTGCTTAGACTGTTCTCTTCTGACACTACGTTAGACTTAAGGAGTTCAAGCACATACAAAAAATATGCCTCAAAAGTTAAAAACTTTGACTCAGCAGAAAACACATGGATAAAATGAATGGATCATCAGCATTGGAGATAGCCTAGGTTAGCAGCTTCTGAAGGCCTTAGTGATCCATGTGCCTACCTCTCTGGGACACGGTCATGCCAGCCAATTAACCCATGACTTATTGTCAGGGTCCTGTGGGTATAAATCCTCTGACAGAGGGCTTGGCAAGTGCCTCAGATTGCACATGAAAAGAAAATTTGCTATTCAAGATTTCTTATCATACTGTGATTTTTTTGAATCTTTTCAATCAAGGAAAATGGTAAATCTAAAATATTCTAAGCAGGGTCTGAATCTGAATGGTGTACTCGGCACTTCCTGTTCACTGGCCCAATTGTATAGAATGGTAAACCATCATTCAGCTGGCTGTGAGAAGAGTCTAAACTCTCTCCTTCAGCAAAAGGAAGGACTAACCTGGTTCTTTGAGGAACATGTGAATTCCAAGAGCAGTCCTATCTTGTGTGTGTGTTACTGATGCTTTGCGATAGTTTCTTGAAGCCGAGGCTGTTACCTAGACAGGAATTGCACCCAGCTACATATGGTGCTAATTACTTAGGGCTGCCTCCTGCCCTGCAGCTGCCTCCTGCTCTAAAGGGCACAGGATATACAGTGTGTGTCTCTCAGAGAACAGACACTGATTCCGCTTGGAGCTGTATTGCTGTGTAAAGACTCTGACATCTGGGTCATGTTTTAGGGCTCAGTCTAACCTCCAGGAAGCAGGGATGAGATCTTTTTTTTTTTTAATAGAGATTCATTAACTATTCTGATGGTGGAGTTGATTGACTGAGAATTGTGGAAAATTTTGTTGGTGTTGTTTTTAAAACCCTGTATTTAGATTTTTTTGGAAGGTCTTCTAGAGCATGTGGTAAATCAATATTAGCCTATGCAATCGGTATATTTTGTTGTGATTCATAGACCCTGTGATGTAGGAGTGATGCTGTTTTCTCCCACATTAAAACTTACTTTATTTAAAAGGTTGAACTCACCGTGTTGCTTAGCCATAATACTGTGACAGTCTTGTATTTCCTAGTTATGCGTTCACTGTCAAAATTATTTGTTGTGAGTGTTTTAAATTGGAACATAAAATGGGAGGGAAACAAAGTCATGCAGTGAGTTGATTATGAAAGAAGAGAGTCATTTACCTTGGGGGTAAGCAAAACACCTCAGTTTCACCCTGTATTTTGGGTGAAACTGCTGTTAGAATAGCAATCAAATTAAAAGGGAAAATGCAAAGCATTTGCTTTGGATGTTGTGAAAGTGAGAAGAAACTAAGACTTCAGTGCATAAAGTGTTTATTTTGAACATACCATTTCAGGTGCTTAAATCTTTATTTTTTGTTTAAAGCTGTCTTATTGAAAGTCAAATTTGCTTTTCACCATTCAGCTGGATGACAACCAAGACTCCAGGCTACCTCAGTATACATAACAGAAAGAAATGAAAAAGCCCCCAACAACACCAAAAGCATCTTATCTTCTTAAGTGTTTTGTTGGTGGTGGGATTTTTTGTTGGTGTCTTTTTTATTTTTTTATTTTAAAGAAGCACATTTTCGTAGTCAGGAGGGAGATGGGAATATTCACCTCCCTCAGAAGATGGAAATGAAAATGGTAGAGGTACTCAAAACTGGGCAATGCCATGAGCAAACTAATCTGACTTGGAACTTGATCTATCTTCTGAAGATGGGAATGGACTAGGCAACATCTGGAGGGCCCTTCCAGTCTCAGTTGTTCTGTGACTGGGTGACTCAGATGCAGGTTGAATAAACGTGTTAATTGCCGCTCATACAAAGAGCTCTATCAATTGACCTAATTTGTAAGGCACCTCAGGGAACTGGAAATGTGGTATTGGTATGGGCTCAGGTAGCAGGTTATGTCTGATTAATATTGTTAAATGCTAATTCTACTGATACAAGAGTAAAGAAAATACTATCCAAACCAGAGGGATTAAAATAAGACTTAACCCCAATTCATCAAAGTGTTCGGGGCAGCCTTGGTGCTCATGTTTGAAAGTTTTATAAGGAGCCATTAAGCATGTTGACTCAGGCTGATGTTCTGAGCAGAAATAGCTCATAGGTTAGAAAGTTTTTTGTAGTCTGTTATCCTCAACAAGATGTTTCTTATTCTTGCATGGTAACTATTAAATTTGCAACTGAGATTCCATGAATTCACACTAGATATTTAGACTTTTTTGCTTTGTTAAAATAAAATGCTGATTGTAGTTTTAAGCAGCAGCTCTAGTGGGTATTTGTCCTCTCCTTGGGAGTCAAATAAATGCATCATTAGTTTTAAAAAAATGGACTCCTAAGTCCATTTTATGCTTCTGAAGTTGCTAATAGATGAGACAGGAGAGTTGCCTTCTAGACAGTTTTAAGAAAATTACCACTTCACTGAATAAAAAACCATCCCAACAAATTGATCAAATCAAACTACTGCAGATGAAGTAAGAAAAATGTTTTGCTTTCTCTTAAAAAGAAAATAAAAATTTTAAAGCACACACTCCTTTGTTTTTTGGGTTTTTTTTACTGCACAGCTTACCAAAACTTTTGAGCCATTGTAACTGACCCGCATAAACAAAGAGCTGTGAGAGGAATTTTGTACTTTTCCTCATGTTCCTTCTTTTTGCTTAGTTTGTTATTTTGGAGACTTGTGACATATTAGTGAATTACTGAAATACCTTCTATCCGAGTTCCAAACTGCAACTACTCAGCACACACAAATATAATTCTGTGTGCTCCCTAGCATTGTGCACAGTCTCAGCATCCTACTTAACACCAATCCAGTTGGTTTTAAAGTCTGAACTTCGAAAAACCCTTTTTGTATATATTTATTCTGATAAACCATGGAAACAATATTTTTGGACTGCAAGATTTTGCATTGGAATAAACGTCCTTGTTCTGATTTATTTTCATGAATTTCTGATGAGAACCATGGAGAAATTATGGGAAATAGTATACTTGTTCAAAATGCACTACAAAATGTAGTGCAGAAAAGGGACTAAGGAAGGACAGGGAACTGGCAACAGAAGCTTAGTTCAATACTCTCTTTAGCAGACAGCAGTAAAGAGGAAGTATTCCCATGTATCAGAACCCTGAATCATAGCATAATGTCTCTTTTATTTTCCTGAAGAGGAAAAAAAGAGACATGCAAAAATATCCAAGCAAACTCCAAATACTACCTTTTTAAGAAAACCCAGAAATATTATTTCTGAATCAAAATATATTTTATGAAAAATTTGGTGGTAGCTAACTATTGCATCATGACTTAAGGGCAAAATTCTATTTTGCAATTCTGGGGATCAGTCACAACTTTCAGATATTTTGCTTTTACTTTTAGTACAACTATTGTCTTGCTTGGAAACTGCAGCACCCAGAAGGCTTACTGGTCCCCTAGAATAGTTCAGCATACAGCAAGGATAACTTTTCCTAAGTTGTTTACAATTTTATTATTTAACCCATTCATAATAGATATTTTTTCAGTGTGAGAAGCATTTGCTAGGGAAAAAAGGGAAAATTTTGCAGAGCTCTGACCTCATAAGTGAAAAAGATTTTAGTTTTTCCTTGAGAAAATACAGAACTTCAACTGGCACAGAGGCCAGGGCTTCCAGAACCTGGCAGGAGTGAGTGTTGAGTTTCTTCCTGCAGCCTGCTCAGACAACTAGGTAACTTCAACCTCAGCTGAAGCCTTGACTGTATAATGAAAGAGCAGGGAGAAAGAGAGGCTGTGAATACCCTAGCTGGGCATGCCCATGGCGGCGACCTGGCATCTCCCTGGTAGCACAGCATCTGCCTCACACCAACAGAATAGGCTTTTAGTCACCAGACTTGTTAAAATACTGTTATATAAAACTGAAATATATATAGATTCAAAAGATTCCTATTGAAATAGATAAGAGTTTTCCTGCTGAGTCATTTGGAATAGGATTTTTCTCCACAAGTAGGTTTATTGAATAAGTTTGAGTGCAGCAGTTCCACACTCTGAAATGATTACCAATTTCCAATATCCAGACGTGGCTTCATGGTGGCTTTTAAAGCCCTGCTAACTTAGAGCACAAATCCTGCTCTTTAAGCTGGTAGACATCAGTGCACATTTGATGCTCATGACAGGCAGTAAACAGTCAGTACCAGCTTGCAGCAGGATCCTCTCCCAGCATAACTGGACCCAGCTTTATCCAGTCAAACCACTTTTTAATCCTGATTCAGTACACTAGTGGGGTAGAGAATGGGGGAAGCATGATTGCACCTTCCTGTATTTGCTGGGCATTTAGACTGGGCAGTGTCAGCAATTAATCAATCTGTTGCTGCATGTGACAGCTGTAGTTATACATTTTAGATTAAGAAAGTTACAGTATGTTTGTATTTTTCTGAAGTAATGCTACTATTCATTTTAAAGGAATTCTGTGAGATGGATATCAAAAATAACATTAATGAGCTACTAAAGCTAAAATTACAGGAACTTATGAAATTGGTTAAACATAAAAACCATTAAACTGTTTATTGAAGCTTCACAGATATACTGCAGCTAATGAGCATTTCTGCTATTTAAATAAGCCCAAATTGAACACACATTACATGGATGCATAATTAGTCATGGCAGTCAAACACACACAGTCTCACTTTTAAAGCTTTATTTGAAGAATCTTTTCCATTTGATTTGGTTTGTTAATTAAAATATTTTTTCTGTATTTGCTTATATTTTAATATTGTTTTTGCAAATGCGATAATTTTCTGCTGCGTTTCCACTTGTGTTTGTTTGCTCTCTGAATATAACAAATTTGGAATATATATTCAGCACTATCCTTTTGTTTGGTGTTATTTGTGTTAGCATCACTTGATAGCACCAGAGTAATTAAATTGTATGTCATCTTTCATCCAGAAGGATCTTTTCAAATGATATATAATATCTTACCAAGCTATGAAGGAGAGGGAACACAAACAAGAGATTGTAGTTTAAATTTTCAAGAGGAAAACTATGTTAATTTTAAACTTTGAAGGCTGTGAGTGTGCAGGGTTTTAAAAGACACTCTTTACCCCTGTCCCAAATCATACACCAACAAAAACCTTAGGTATCTAGTTTGTTACTGTTCAGTGTCAATTACCAATTCAGAGAACTGGTAGTTCAAGCTCAGGTTTGGCTCTCAGACTTTCTCTCACCCCTTGCAGGGGCAAAGAAGGGACTTCCCTCTGTGAAGACTAGTTCTTCCCTTCTTTCTGCAGGTGGTCTCAGAGGTGGTCCCTTCAGCCTCACAGTTGCACTGGCTACCAGATCCAAATTGTGAGGTTATTAGGAACTCTTATATAAAATGCTTTTAAACCGTGCCTTTGTTTTTACATAACCTAAATCTTGGAGATTATAAAAATGACAGAAAGAAATAGCTGCTGGATACCATGTCAACCTTGCCACCAGGGAAATGTTCTTTCCCAGCTTCAAAAATACTGATCAGGCAGACAAATCCCCAGGCCCTGGAGAAATGTTTCAGGTGAAGGTATGTTGGGCATTCTTTGCACTCAAAAAGCTTTTGATATAATTATGTCCAGACAGCTATTTTAGCACAAAGCAATTCAAAGATAGATTTGAGAAATGTGATAGATCCAGGGTAACAGAAGTAATACCCTATTTTTCCACAAGATGAAATAAGTAGTCAGAACTTCCAGTCTTACATCATTTCTTCTGAAAAACTACCTCTTCAACAGCATGTTGTCCTCAAACACCTTTACTGTGGTTCAGTCCTGTCTCAGAGAAACAGAAGTCGTCTATTAAATCCCCAATACCAAATCCTGCAGTACAAAGTTTTCCTCTGTGTTTTTTTCCCCCAAACATGTCTTTACAAGCCTACATGTATTTAGTTCGTGAGAACTGTCTAGACCACATGCTGAGATGGTACCACTGCATGCGATATGTTATCCTATATATGACAAATATAAGATGATCAAAAGCTGTCTTGAAGCACAGACAGTCTGAGACACAAAGTTAATGTATTGATTTATAAACATTACTGAAGCATTTCTAATAAAACTGCTATCAGCCATTATCAACTCTTTTCTTAAAAAAAAAAAAAAGGCAACCCCAAACCTAAACAAACTGAAAACCTCGTTTTCCAGACTGAAAAATGTCTCAGTCTGAAGACTGTGCTTCATTTGAACGTTCAGTAATTTAAACATTTTTACAGCAAACAGTTTCTTAAGTTTTTGGTGGGAGAGATCGTGCTAGCAATAGGTCTTGCAGATAGATTAAATAGTTCTGGTAGAAAACCTGCTACAGTCTTTCAGCCTAAAACTGTTTTCTGTGACTGTGGCTTCTGAACAATTTGCAAAAAATTACTTTGGAAGTAAGTCCTGCAGATATATGTTTGTAAATGCCAAGGGTGAGGAGGAGATTGTAGGTGGGACAAGAAGGTGACAGTGTTTGTGCCTTGCTTCCTGTTTAATTATTTTGCCCCTGATTATACACAGCCCTCACTTTGGAGTATGCTTCTAATACTTGATTTGAAGGTGAAGGGAGATACAGAGCCTTGGAAGAAAATCCCATCCCTAAGATGTGCAAGAAAAATGTGTTTGAAGCATGCTGTATACTGAGGCGAGAGCTGAGACAATACTGTGACTTTGCCCTTTGTATTGGAGAAATATTTTTGTCTTAAACTGGCAGGTTTCTCTTTTACAACACAACTGCATCAGCTTAATTGACCTTGGCAATATGCATCTGCCAGTGGTATGTCCCTGAGGGACATTGTGATTTTAAGCTGCGTTTTATTGCGGAATCTTCAGTGCCTGTAGACAGAACTATATAACACCACCACACACCTCCCCATTTTGATATATGCCATCAACATTTGCAAAAAATATTTATTGAAAACATGATTCTCTTAATGAAGCTACTTTTAAGTGCTTTGTGATTATAATAATTTAGGAATTTTAATACAGAGCAAGAATATTTTTACTGAGAATTTATGTGTATTTAATGACATGTATATAATGCCATGCAGGATAAAATTTTTTCTTGTTGTTTTCGCATCTACGTCATTTTGAAGGACGATAATATTTCATGGAAAGAATGTCTATATATGCTGTTTACTAAAAGCATGAAAACTATTAATATCTCTTAATGCATGCTCTGGAAAAAAATCAGAAATTGCAGGGAAAAAGATACAAAATATATTGTCTTCAGGTAAACATTTAATTTTGATTGTGTTTTATGGTTTTATTCTTAATATGCATAACAAGTTTTGAAGTGAACCTTTCTTCCAGGATGTTCTGAGTTTAAATATTAAGTTGGATGGTTTTGACTTTATTGAAAGCTGTGTTTTTCAGAATCACATTTTCTAATTGTTATCGGTGTATATTTGACAGATTTTAGCAACAGTTTTTTCTTTCCTCTATTAACATATTTGTCGTTCACTTTCATTACAGTCAAAGAAGCCATGGCACCTATCAAGTTTAATAGATGGGGCCTTCCTGAAGTAGATCCAGAAACTATGCAAACAAGTGAACCCTGGGTTTTTGCAGGGGGTGACATTGGTGGTCTTGCTAACACTACAGTGGAATCAGTAAATGATGGAAAACAAGCTTCCTGGTACATGCACAGATACATACAGGTGATTTTTTTCAGAAGTATTTTTCCCGTTTCTATCTGCTTCTAGGTACTTTTAAAAATAATTTCATTGTGGTTTTGATTAAATATAGAAGTTTTGGGAAACTAATACCCAAATTATCTGGTGATTAGAACATTATAGATTCATTCAACTTGGATCACATACATGAGTTTGGAGAGATGAACCCAGCTTTCTTACACTATCTTAGCATTACCTAATCCAAGCAACATTTTCTTGGCCCCAGCTCTGAATTCCACTCAAGGGTAGCAAACCTTCCTGCACGTAGACACTGCAAGTAGAAGTCCTGATTGGGTAACTGGGGAAAAGAAGTGAGCCCATAAGTATTAAGAAGTAAGGTCTTCTAATAGAGCATAAAGTAAAAGCTAATTACTGCCAATGTTATTACCTGGGGAAGACCTTTTTTAGTTTACTAGCAGTTTACAAAACACTCTGGTTATCTACATGGGAACCAAAGTTTGCTCTGATGAGACTGATAAAATGGATACAAAAGCTTGACAAAAGCCAAACACTGAACGCACAGAGGAAAATAATGCAAAGGTGAATTTGCCTGAGAAATACGAGTTTAAGAGGTACAGACTTGAAAAACTGGGTAACTACGTGTTTCCTTTTGGCTCTCCTTGCATGTCGCTGACTGAGCACCTCTGCCCTAATATTTCTTATTAAGTCTAGAGCAGCTGCGGAGGAACCTTCTGAGACAGACACAGCCTGTATGTGGAGAACCAGTTGACAAAAAGTGTGTTCATAGTGCAGGGAACTTTTTAGAAACATGGTACGTGATTCATTCTCCCACATAAAGAGATTTGAACAACTGAAGTTGGGACTGTAACAGCTCGATGTCTTTCTCCCCCATCCATCTGCTCAAAGCCTCTCTGATTGCATGTTTGTGCAATTTCATGCTGTTGGGGTCTGATTTCACTTCCTAAAAATACTTCAACTGAAAGCTTGTTGTTAGTATCTGCGCATATTTTTTCTCACTTGTTCTAAAGCACTGTTTGTGTCCTGCCTTCTTAGACCCTATGAAAATGCTGAGTGTGAAACATCTTTAATCCCTGACCTGCTTGCTTAATTTCTCAGTGCACAATGAATTTGGGTAACCATGATAGGAGGAGAGAGGATATTTCCTTTTTGTCTCCTTATTCAACCTCTAGAAATACAGGCATCATTTAAATTCCTCTGTTATCATTTTGCTTCCTCCCCCAAGCTTGGCTTTTTGTCCCCCTCTGGAATGTATATAATACTTCGGAAAAAATCTGAATAGTCATGGCGTGAGAATTAGAATTTTAAATCAAGCACACTTGTGATGTTAGAGCATTTCCGTTACCCTTTGCAGGTTTCAAGGCAGCTTATTCAACCTTACAGTCTCACCAGGAAGCTAATGGGAAAGCCTTACAGCAATCTTCACAAGAAAGTTTCCAAATGTCAAGTGTCACCTTTCCAGCTGTTAGATGAATGGGTTGCCCAAGGGCATTTATTTGGATGTGCAGCCCTTGTAAAATCTGGTTGCTGTGGTGCAGAGTGCTGTAATTTGGCAATTTACTTCACCAGTATTTGGATCTGGTAGAAATTTTAGTGACTGGAGGAGAGTTTGTTATTTAAAGAAGTTGCTTAGAAAAGGATAAGAGAAGGATTGTATCACCCTGATGTTTATAGGGGTAGGTGTGCCACGTGTGTGTGCCTTTGTGTGCTTGCGTGTTCCTGTGTTCAGTTCACAGCACTGTATTCTGGAAACTTCTGAAAGCAATGAAAAAATACCCTTATACCCTACCTTATTTTCTCTCAACCGTGAGATTCTAAGGCAGGCAACTGTCCTGTGATCTCAGTGTCTGAATCAAGTACACATTAAATTTTAAATAAATGCATTGATAGCATCTATATCTCAGTTACAGTAATAGGTAGCCATTTCCAAAATCACCAGCTATCTCAGCACCAGAATCTATAAATAATGCAGTCAGTCTTCATCAAAATAAAGCTATTCCATAGTTTCTCAATCAGTCCAAGACCATGTCAAAGACTGAAGCTCAAAACCACTATCCTGACTACTTGCCGAATGCACTGTTTGAACAGCACGCTGCTTGTATCCCAACCTACTCCAGGCAAAAGGCTAAGTGAACAGATGGGCCTGATATGTGCCCTGAAACTCCAGTCATTGCAAGCTCTGGCACATGGTCAAGTGAAGCGTGAGATCCAGACTCAAGGACTCTCCAGCAGAAATGCCTTATGTTCAAAACTGGGAGTTATTTACAGAAGCTTCTTGGCTGCTCTTATGCTGGAAACTTTGCATCATTAGTTGCCTAAATATCTCCTGCCTCTTAACATATTCCTCCCACTATATGAGCCGTAAGTTCATCTCAGAAATTGTTGCCTGCAGCTGTGTCAGGTTAGTTTCTATAAACATGACCGGTCAAAGCCTAACTAAGGATAGTTGTAGTAGAACCTGTTAGAAAATATAGTCAATCCTCCTAGAACTGTTCCTTAGCCGTTCCTTAGAGATCCAAACGGAATCAGCCCAATCCATGCAACTATCTACTACTCACATTTTCGTATGTTTGAACCTTCTTTTGTTATTCCATGAATGATGTAAAAATTTCCATAAAATAGTCTTAGTGATTTATTTGGTTGAGGGATTGCAACGGCCTTCACTTTTGTCTGACAGTGACTTTATGATCTTGTGCAGAAGCAATATAGGCTGCTGTTCTCTTCTATGCCTCAGTTACCTTTCATTTATTTTTGATTAGTGAATGGGATTTAATAGTATAATAGTTGTATTCAGGGTAATTCACAATTATTGCAGGACTAAGTTCTAATTTTCTGTGCCTGCATTGGGAGCAAAGACAGCTGCCACTATTTTCTTCCTGGATGACTGTACCAGCCTTAATGCTGTATTCATACACTTGCCTGTGGACTGGTTTCCCATATGTGACAATCATGCTGCCATCTTCTTTTCACTAAAATCCCTCTTTCCTGCTCTGGTTCACAATAAGTTTTCTTTTATTTAAACCTATCTTTTCTTTACTGTAATCTCGCCAGTGTGGACCTTTTTTTTATATTTTTCCTGTACTGAAATAGATGTGATACATTTAAGGAATAGAGGTCTGGATCTGAATTGATATAAATTGCTCTTCACTAAGATACTGTTCAGTATGAATTTTGAGCACATCACTGTGATATTTGGAAACATGATTGTATATTTGCTCTTTTTTTCTTTACCTATGCTGTCAGAAAACATACAGACTTTGTGTCTGAAGAATATGGTTGCTGATTCTTTATGAAGGGTGACCATTTTCATATATTCCTTGAGCATGCATGGATGTATGTTATTTCATAATCAATACTAGAGTTGGGTGGTGCCCAGGAAGTTTGTATTTGAAGCTGTTAGCTATGTTGTCTGTTTCTTTTCAGGATAACCACAGGAAAAAAATGAATGTCCCTTTGTTTAGCTAGAACAACACAGGACACACTAGAGTGCAGACAAGTAACAAAAGAGCATATGCTAAATAGTGGGACTAATGGCAAGAGCAGAAAACCTGGTATTTTATTTGCTTGCCTCTGAGTAAGCAATATATCTGTTACAGAAACAGAAAGCCAGGAAGGAGCTTAGAAAATCTCTGTCAAACTGGACAGAACCCTGAGCAACCTGATCTGGTTGACCCTGCTTTGAGCATGGAGATTGGACTAGATGGTCCTCAAGCATCCCTTCCAACCACAACCATCAGAGATTGTCTGAAATAACATAAACATATTTACCACAAAGTTAAAATGGATAGTTGGAGAGAGTCTGGAAGAAGCAAGGAAGAAATGTCATGTTTTAAGATCAGACTTAAAAACAGAGAAAGCAGGAGTGAGATGAAAGTATTCAGGAAAACTCTTCCAGGCAGTGGGATTTGTGTAGAAGGCTCTCTGTGAAAAATAACAGTAATACAACTACTTGCTTTCACAGTCTATCTTTGTTAAAGGCCAGGAAATGGAGTTAGACCATATTGCTCTGGTTAGGAATTTTCTCCATCTAAAGCAAATTAATGTCAAAAATTGTATCGGGTCTAAAGCTGAGTTCCTGTCTCTCAGCCCTGCACTGCAGACCAGGCGCTTTTGCCTCCGGGCGAATCCTGTGTAGGGTAAGGTAGGGCCACTGTCTGCAACGTCCTGGGAATTTTTCACCACCCTGTTCCAGTACCGAAAAAATTGCCATGATTGAAACAAGTCCCTGCAATATTGTTAACTCAGCTGGTTGGCATCAAATTAGAGGAAGAATGGGTAACACTTTTTGTCCTCTATTTCTAAAAATCAAGGGAAGAGTTATTATAAATAAACCCTTGCCTGCAGGCTTTCTTTTCCTATTTGTTTGTGCAGTGTCAGAGAAATCCTTCATTATAAAGATGATTTTACTTTCAGGAAGTAAAGTCATTTTAGCTTGCCAAAAGTTTTGCTTTGTAGAAAACAATGCGTCAAGGCTTCGTAAATTTATTGAGCTGAATGGGAAAAACAGCAAAAAATAAATAGAGCAAAAAATGAAGTGATAGGAAGAAGGGAGATAAATCTGCAAAGATGTATTGCCACTGGCTACTGAACCTGCAGCTGCATCCTGCCCCTGTGTGTTTTTAAATACTTAGTTTATTCCATTGAAGTCTCATGTAATCCTTCCCCTGCCACCTCCACCTGGGTCACTTCATCATTGACAAACCATTAGGCACATTTTGAGGGACCTGAGTGCATCTGGGTGGAATTGGTTTGGGTTTTGCTCTTTTGAAGAGAAGTAAGGGAAGAAAAATGGGCCTCTACATATAGTTTGGGAAGTGGCTTACGACTAGTTTTAGTGAGGGAATGCAGGAGGCAAGGCATGTTTTCACATAGGTGTTTTCAACCACGTGGATCAAAAGTCTTTCACTGCTCTGGTGGACTTTTTTTTTTTTTTTTTTTTTCGTCTTATGTAGGATTTATCTTCTGTGTTACCACAGAAAGCCCATTAAGAATCACTTTCAAGCAACACTCATTTTAAGTGAGAACAACTTTTAGAGATTTAATTGTCCTGCTTGCAAAAAGAAATGGTACAATGGAAGTTAGGCTGCATATTCAGCACTGTCTCCCTATTTGTCTATAGCAATCAATATTTACAGCTGTACAAGATATGAATAGTTTATAAGCAATCCACAGGTTGAAATGTATTCACAGAGAAGATTTGAACAATTCTGGATAGCAAATTAATTCAAACTGGAAAATTAGGTTTATTGCTCACATGTATGCATAGAGTGGAGCTTACCAAACGCTTAAGTCTTTCTTTGCTGTCATTCTTACAGAATCAAAATCAAAGAGATTTTTGTAAGAGTTTAGTATATCAGTGTTGATTTCAGCAGATTTCCCCATACACTGAACTATGTAGGAGACAGTGCGCTAGCATTTTAAGAATGCTTTAATTTCAGGTCTGTTTTCCAGGGAGTTCTGCTTGGGATTGCAAACAACATTTTGCAGTTGGAATATTAATTTAGAAAAACTGAAAAAAAAAAAAAGAAAAAAAGTTACGAAGATGAAATCAAACTCAAAGTAATAAAAAAATACTTCTTGATTGTTCATTTTTTTACACTTTTATTTGCCAGTTAACAAAAGCTTTTGAGATGTAAAATGCCAGGCTGTTTGGTATTCTAAGAACTCAGATTTTCCTGGAGTTAAAAAATAGCCTTGTGGAGTGTGAGCACTTAGGATGGAAGAAATGTGGGATATTTGGCTTTTTATGAAGTGTAACTGCATTGACTGCTAGCTGAGAGAGGTTGTGAGACAACCAACTTTGGTCCCAAGTGTTAGGGATCTTTAAAAATTAGCTTTTCTCAAAATGTTCACCATTAGGGACTCATTCAGGTTCACATCTTTCAGGCTGGGACAATTCCACTACTTTCAGGGCTTTTAAGCTATCAGAAAATTTGGCCCTGAAATATACCCTCTCTGAGGAATCAAAGATCTGGGGTCAGAATAGTGAGATGAGAATTATGGCAATCCCAACTCCAAACAGACATGTGAACTCTCAGGTTTTGAAGCAGCCTAGGAAACAAAAGGCACTAAGGAAACAAAAAACTCCTCATCCCATCAGTGCTTAGTAATTTTCACAGGTAAAAATGGGCTAATGAATTTCCTTAAAAAAGTTAAAAATACAAAACCCCAAAGGTAGCAATTTGTAAGCGGATGAGGTTTTACTCTTACAGAAAATCTTCCCCACACCTCAAGTAGTGGGTTTTCTTGTCTTGCTGAAGAAATGTTTTTAAGGGCAGAAAAACTGCTGTGATGTTACCTGTGACTTATTAGGAACACAGACAGTGTAGGGCTTCTCTGTGTTGGAAATTCCTGCTCTATTTCTTTGTGGTTTTATTGAGTCAACTATCTGAGTGAGGAAAGATTTAGATTTCACCCACCACAGCCTGGTTAGGATGCTGTCCAGTATCCATACACGGAAACAGATTTTCGCTCTACAATTTTTATAGTATTAGATGCAATGTATACATGGAAAGCTTTTCACTGATTCTTCAGAGAAAATACTCTCTTTAAAATGAAAACAAGTGACTGTATAGCCATAATGTGTGTGATGTTCTTCGATCCCAAATCAGAGTCTAACCTTTGTCAATCTTGAAGTATTCATGCAATAAAGTATAAACCCAATAATAATTTTGCATATATTGATAGATATGCCAATGTGAAGGCCATATAAAATCTCTGAAATTGGGGGGAAAAGGTGCAGAGGTTCAAAATACATTGAACTAGGGCTCAGTGATCCCCCACATTATGTCTTTCCTCATTTTTCACAATTCTGTACACTTTAGATTGGCACCTGGGAAGAAAACTAGAAAGAATCTGTCTGCATACCCTGGGTGTTTTTCAATCTCACTGCTGCTGGCTGCTGTAGGGAACAGAGCTTGGCTGTTCAGAATGGCTGAACAAACCTTTGGACTGAACCAGCCTATCAGTACAGGATGTAAAATAACAGCTTCTTTATTATTGTTGTTGTTGTTGTTACTGTTATTCAGTTATTTCCAGCATAGCATAGTATTTCAGCATGAATACTAGTTGGGCAGAAAATGTTAGATATGCAAGCGTTTGCATGTTTTACTGATTTGCAGGTCTGAACATATAATAAAATACTTAAGCTTTGGGTTATTATATGTAAATTATTCTCTTTTCAAGGTTAATAATGAATTATATGAAAATTAATCAGCAAAAAAATTCTGTGATTTTTTTTTTTTTTTTTAACAGTCCTTATATGGTGTTGCAGTTTCTACGGTTCCAGAACTACCACTCTTCTATACTCCTATTGACTTAGTAGATATCAGTGTAGAAATGGCTGGACTGAAGTTTCCAAATCCTTTTGGCCTCGCCAGTGCGACCCCTGCTACTAGTTCTTCAATGATTCGAAGAGCGTTTGAAGCTGGCTGGGGCTTTGCTGTCACTAAAACATTCTCCCTGGATAAGGTAAGGAAATATTTTAGGGTATATTTCATGTGTGACCATTTCTTTGTATAGTTGAAAAATCTGAGTCTTTCGGGAATGACACTATTGGATCCAGCTAGCACAAACATAGCAGGGAAGGGTATGATACATTGTTTAGTTAACTTGTCAGGGAGGTTTCAACAGTGCAGGGACACAATTTCTGGTTTGGTTTGTTGTTACATCCTTCCCTTTTATTCCCCCACTATTTAATATTAGCTAACTATTACACATAAGAATCCTTTTTTTAAAATATTGCAGTGAAAGTGCTTTCTGTAAAGGATTGGAATGCAAAGGGAATGAGTAACAGCTTTGTCACACCACTCATGAAAGGCGGATTCTGTGCCAGGGGCTGCCAAGATAAGCTACTGAAATTGAGTTGCAGTTGCAATGTGATAATGTGGCTGCAAGATGGAGACTGGGTGGGTAGTGGAAGAGAAAGATGGAGGCAATATAAAAAGGCTGGAGAGAAGAGTAGTTGTGCTGAAGGTTTGTGGCACAGTGACATCAACCTTCAGTAACACAGTGGAAGAGGAAGAAGTTAGAATTAAGTCTTGAAGGCTATGGCTCAGTGTGGCACCTTAAAACATTTTGTGTAGATTTAAGTGTGTAATTGCTTGTTTGACCTGAGAATTGCATTCAGGATGGATTTCTTGTTGCTATATTCAAAGAGGCAAAATGAGACTGAGCAAGAAGTTTAGACAGTGAAAGAAAATAATAGCTTTGATAAACAAATCACAGAGAAAAGAAAGAGGTTTTGGGCTGGGATGTAGATATAGTTTGACTTGTGGAGAGAGGAAGAAGAGCAAAGGCAAATTCTTGGACATAGGCGTGAGTTGGAAACATTGTAGGTTGGCATTATGTGCTAAGTTGTTTTTTTTAACTTTGCTTCTGGTTAGGTAGATATAGATCTTGTGCAATGTTCAGAAGGGAGCAGAATGCTCTCTTGGGCTGTGGTACCAGTGGAAGTAGAGATTTCAGACTGAGCTTTCTGCCCAGCTAGTCACAGCAAACTGCATAGTCAGACCAGGAGCAAAGATTTCCTGGTCTAAACCTGCAGAGTTGGTGGGAGGAGGAGGAGCTGCTCCCCAGACTCCCCAGCAGTTCCCAAGAGTGGAAGACGTGCTGGGAGCTTGCTAGATGCAGTTTTTGGCAGCTGAAGCTCTTCCACTTCAGCCTTGATTGTGTGTGATACAAGCAGGATTCTGTGTTAATCCTTCTTGTCCCCTCATTTTATCTGTCCTGGTAAGGCTTAATTTCTGGGCTTCCTTCTTATTTGCAGTAGTTAAATGCTGAGTGTTAAAGTGCTTGTGTGGCAATGGGGGGCTTAGCAGCAGGAGAAATTCTCACTTTTCCTGAGCTAACGACTGATTTTGCCACTGTGTTTGGACACTGATAGGGGAAACAAGTGACTTCCCTATATATACCTACCATGGGCATCCTTTGACACTTCAGCAAAAGTGACTGATCCAGGCTAAATCTGAGTGACATATAGCTGGTGAAAAGCATATACAGCCCAACCACAAATTTCCATACATTAACTACTGTGGAATCGGGTAAGGTCAGAGAGAAAAGCATGGTAAATCTTGGAAGAAGGAGATCCAAGGACAGAAATAAAAAGGACTCAGGCTAGAGAGCTGGGATTCTCATATGACAGCATTTCTTTCTTATGAACTACTTCTCCTTTTCCCTCTTTCACCATCTAACACAAAGCTCTTCTAAAACATTAGGCTAGGGATCCCTGCTGCCTATGAGAGGCCTTACTATATTGTTTAGAGGAACTGTTGGGTAGCAGTGCTGAAGTTCCAGCCTCTGGACCATAATTTACTCCCCTAGTCTTTCCAATCCTCATCTGTCATGGCTTCACCTTGAAAACTTCACTTGCTGCCCCAGAGGGAGTTAGCACAGAATGCACTGTGCCATGCCGTGCTCTCTCCCTTTTTAAACACTCACATAATTTGCTACATAATTGTCTTCATGGCAACCTGTGTGGTATTTTCTGTTTGTAGGGTGAGGATTTCAACAGGAGTGATTGAGCAAGTTTGTTGTTGCGTAGTATGGTACTACTGTTGAAACATTAAAAAAATTAAAAAACAAACAAAAACCCCCAAACCTAATGTAAGAAATAGCTGAAATTCCTTTATAGTTATTTATACCTCTAAGTATACTGCACTCTAAATATTTCAGAAGGTACTGGATATTATAGCTTAATGCAAATAATAATTGTAGGGTACTGTACCTGTAGGTATCTGAGGGAGATAGTGACTTGTAGAATTTTATTTACTAAATTAAACATCTTTCCATAGCTGCTTCAGTATCAAGTAGATTTGATTTCTTCCAGAAATGAGAATAACTGCTTTTAAAATGGACTGTCACTAGGAAAGACAAATGGTGGCAGAATAAAAGTGTCCCTTCACACACCTTTTTCTATATTCATGTCTCCTCTTTTTGACTGCAGGATCAATAGCTCATTGCTCTGTTGGTTCACATAGTATTTCTGTCTTATTCAGATAACTTTGTCCAGCAGCATATTATTTGTATATTCTGTTTGCAAGCTATTGAAGGGAAATGGGGGAACTGCATATCATACAGCCCACAAAAAGCAAATACCAATTATTACGTCTTTTAGAGAAAACTACGTGCAGAATGAGAGATACTGCTTTAATTAAACAAATAACTGGGAGTGGGAGGTTTTTAGTGGAAATGTTATACTGAGATGGTTTATTTACTTAGAATTTATTAGTGAGTATTGTTTAGTACACAAAATTTACATTAAAACCTGTAACCAGAAAGTTTATATAAATATAGTATCAAAGGAAGTCAGAGGTTGTATGAAGTGTGCGCATCCCTGTACCATATTCAATACTACAGTGAGGAGTTTATAGCAGAAATTAGGGTTCTATCAGCTGAATTCAGTCTTTGTTGTTCTCTCACTGCATGGTATGGGCTGTTAAGAAAGGAAAAAACAACTGGGTTAGCAGAAATGTTTGCTTTGATTTTTAGATGCTTCCTTCACTTCTAAAATTTAATTCTGATTAATCAGATTCATCTGTCTTTATTTTGTTGTGACATGCATTGATTTGTGATGCTGTCGCTTTCAATAATGCGGAAACAGTTGCCTTTATTATGAGAACCAGCAGAAATCAACATGCAAACTAACTTCATTTTTAATCTTTAATTTTTTTTTCATTATATATGGAGCAAGTTGCATGGCTGATTTTAAAAACAAAGCTACAATTAAAACTAGATTAAATTTGAACTAAACATAGCAGAGAAAACTTTCTAGCTGTAATATATGTTTATGCAGTTCACAGATGTAGGTTTTGCGATATATTTTTAAAACTATTTCTAAATAAAAATCATTGCTGGTAGAGAATTAATTAATTTGTCCGGGATATATCATATTTCTATGTGCTGTCATTACAATATACATATTCAGGCTCCAGCATGTACATTTGCACTGTGTGCACCTTGCTTCATAATTGGAGGTGGTAAAAAAATCATGGTACAATGAAGCATTGTTTTCCATAACATTAGTATTTCACAGAAGTGAATCTGTATTACAAAATGTATATTTTTGTATGATATTACAGCATAGTAATTTAGATTAAACTAGTTATAATTTATGGTGCCAAGCCAAAAAGCTATTTAAGATGCATTAAAATGCAGAACCATGACATTTGAAATTCTGATGTTCTTAATATGACAAAGGTTATTCTATGGAGTTTTGCTATAATGTGAAATATTAATATTTCACAATACAGTTTTGATGAAGTACAATTTGCCTAGCTTGCATATGATGAAGAAATTAAATGCTTACCAAGGGAGTTCAGTGAGAATTAGAGCCCCGCCTGAACATCTGCTTGAAATGTTATTATCCTGTCCTACTGACAGCATCGCTCCCTCATTGTTTTTCAAGATTGACAGCTGAATATTGTACTGATTTCTGCAGCAAATATGTCTAGGTGAACTTTGTTTGGTTTTTAGGAATTTAGAATATGCTTTTGATTTCCATCCTATAATTTTTTTTATACTCTTGACATTTGTAGATGCCAGATTGAGGTCTAATATGCTGTAGCAAAGATAGACCATTGACTTGCAACGAAATGCCAGTTGATATCTCAGTAAACAGAAATATTACTATTCTTTATTGTGTGGTCTGTATGAAAGCTGTATGGGCTTTCTTTGGGGAGACAAATAATCAGATTGTTAATGTCAAATATAAAAAGGACTGTTTGCCTTTCTACTAAATAGCATCAGACAACTTTTATTAACTACGTTTTTGAAGAGAAAAATGGTTATTTTACAGGATTCCTTAGCACACAGAACTCTTAAGTTATTTTTTGGTTTTAAAAATGTTAAAAGTATTTGGTTTAGAATTGAAGGAGTTCTTTATGTTCCTCGTTCTGTCCCATGGATCTGAAAGAATTTTAATGAGATACAAGCTTCATTGTCTCACAATTTTTACATTTTTAGATCAGTGCATAAAATCAACAAGTTTAACAGGGGAGGTGAAAGACTATGCTAGGGAAATGCTATAGAATGTAACTATTATTTTTTTTAAATGCTGTAGTTATGCCATTGTATTTTTCTTGAGTATTTTTATTCAGAAAATGTGTTATTTGAATACAGAAAAGGAACAAATAATTCTGTCAATCTGATTAAGTAGAAGCAAAACACATTTTCCTCCTTTTTTCCCAAGAAAAAACATTTCTCTGACATTGAACTTAAGGTCCAGATCTCATCTCTACTTAGTTTTACATGATCCCTGACCCAGTATAAAGAAGGCTGGGGATTTCTTTAAATGTAAATAACCTCAGTAGCTTCAAAATTACTGTCTGAGGAACTGGAAAGGACTGTGTTTAACCATTCTTTTTCTTCAGTCCATACACCTGGTGATGTAGGGGTTTGGCACATCTTCACCCCGGAGAACTCTCAGGCTGGAAAGATGTACCACAGCTTGAACACAGTGAGAGAGGCCAAAGATCCCAGGACTGAGAGCTTTAACCAAGTCATTATTGATAAGCCAAGTCCCTTCTGCCACAGCTGAAGTCTGCACCAAGTAGATGTATGCCTTAAATTGTTGCAGGAATGCCTTCTGACACCAGCAAATTTGCAAGTGAGGCACTTAGGACCATTTAAAAGCTGATTTTTACAATCAGTAAGGCTGGTTATTTTGGCCAATGAATACTTTGAATGCTGAGGATAATGAACTTCATTTTTAAAGCAAGAGTTTAACAACAACCTGTAAAAAGTCTCTCTCTCTCTCTCTCTTTGTGATTGTATTTACTACTTTAGAAATTAAAAATTTCTTAGAGTTTTGTGATAAAAATTAAACTTCTGAGTTAATGTTTAGTCCCACTCTTGCTGTAGCATTAAACATCACATAAATGCTAGACTTCTGCAGTGAGAGTCTCTCTTTGGTACAGAGGCTCTAATGGAGTAGTCTGTTATCTCAAGGCACGGACCACATTGTGACAATTCATCAGTGGAAGACAAAGAGGGATCTGTCGTGCAGAGGTGTTGAACATGGAGTCAGTAAACCTCATCTCTGCTAAAGGACAGATTTTTACAAATAGGCGATCAGCAATTTTCTTTCCATGTTATCTCTTTTCCCACCATTCACCCTTGTGGAGAAGAGTGAGCTTGACTGTAACTTTTATGCCTTTTGCCTTGAGCTGGTGGCAGAAGTTCCATGGGGTCTTTAATATGGCAATGACTTATCTTCCCCAATGCTGCAGACGAAGCTGGCCATCAAAGGTAAAACTAGATATATCTGCAAAACTGGTTCTTGGTAGGCTACAGGATTCTCAATTATATAGCTGTTTAAGGATTTGTGTTTGTTCATCTTGAGATTTTTTTACACAGTATTTAGAGATTGTTTCTTTTTCTTGTCTTTCTCTACTGAAGTCAGTGGTTTAAAACAGTGTAGCAAGAGTACATATACAAAGTGTCATTTTTATCATTAACCTTGAGCTTGAATATTTTACCAAGCGCATGTATACAACACTTGTAAATCAGTCTTTAAGGTATTTTTTTAATCTGAAAACTGTTGCATATTGTAATGAAACTCCTAGTGCACTTGGATTGGCATAACTGAGAAGCAGTTTCACAGTAATTTGGAAGAGTGTAAAGACTGCACCACTGAGGATTTTGCTACATACACCTTTCTACAAAAAATAGCTGCTAAAAGTAGGAGTGTTCATTCCTGCTCAGCATAATATGTGCTCTTCTGATAGTGACCACTGCTTAAGAGAGGATGTAATTTCTATTTATAGTGCAACCATTAGCCAGTCAGTCAAACAAAATGGATGCAAATTTTACACTAGTTAAAAATCAGAACAATATTTCTTTTTATGTTGAAGAAGCTGCTTTGCTCTTTGCTAACATTGCTTTATTTACCTCATTCTTCTGAAAATACCTGCAAATATTTATCATAGAGAGACAAGGAGAGCACACATACACGGTTTTCCAAAACTGCTGAGGATCTGCAGCTTCTGTTGGCTATATCTGAAGTACTCGGCATTTTTGAATATCACATTCTGAATAAACAGCATTCTAAAAAGCAAATATGTAACATACTTGTGTAACATATCATTCAGCTATACTTTTCTGTAGTTGTTTTGTATGTCCTTCGAAGTTTATTGGTAATCTTGGCAATGTCTCACATAATTTTGTGTCCAAAAGGAATACAGCTAAGAAGGCAGTTTGAATGTAAGCTGGAAATTGCCAAGTAGAATTCTGAAATCTAGAATTTTCACACTTGTTCCATTCTCAATTCAGATTTGTTGCAAACCGTTTAGTATTGTGCCAACCAACTGCATATAACTTTCTTAAAAGGCATGTATGTATTTTATAATTTATTAGAAAAAGTCATAGTATATTTTTCCTAATACTCATAGTTAAAACACACCTGAGATAATCACAGTGTAAGACCATATTTAACATTTGTTAGTTTTTTCCTTTTTTTTTAATTGTCATGATGTACTTTAATAGCTAATTACAGACATTCAAGAAAAAAATGAAATCTTTATTTTGTCATTACAGATTTTAGAAGTTTCCCTTCTGTCAAGTCATTGACTTTTTATCTCTTCCCATTTGGTTAAGTGCATGTGTCAGAGTTTGGTTTTTTCCCTCATTTCCACATTTTAATTATAAAAAAAGTCCAGAATACAATCCAGACTTTAGTAGGCCTACTGAGATATTGAAGTGGAGTAAAGGAAAAGTGTTCTTCATGCTTCAGCTGCTCTAATTTTCAGTTCAGCGTCTTTGCTGAGATCTGCATTCCTTGCTGTGGTCAAATGTTGGCTTCTGTAGAAGTCTAGGTGACACTTTGGGACCCCACCTCTGCCCACTACCATTATAAGGCTGCAGATGTATTGGGGAAGACCTGCTTCCAGCAGCAATCCAGACCACGCCTCTTCTCCTGGGCACTGGCTGGTTGTTTCTTGCTTCAGCTGTGCATGTTAAATGGTAGCCCTGCTGTTGGACGACTGCCTTTCTCCTCTGCATCAAGAAAAACTGAAGAGAGCTGAAGCATCTCATGCAGCAGCTATTGCCCCAAGATTCCTGGCTGCAACACGTTTGCAGAAATGTGATCCCAAATTGACTCAGCACGGACACTCTTAGACCAATGTCAAGCATATATGTGGTGGTGTATAGCTTGTGTTAAGAAGTTTCCAGGCATTAGCTGAAATGATGTAACTAGCTCTGAACTGGCATATGTTTCCACACGCGTGTTTACAGGGTTTTAGCTTAATCACTTTTCAATGAATTTTTGGTTATAGGAGTGTAGCTTCCATGTAAAGGCAATACGCTTCTCTTAAGTGCTCAAGTTATCACAGGTCTTGAGTTCCCACTTGGTAAATGAAACTGGTAAGGTTGTGTTTAACATCTGATTTGCCCACACAAGAAGTTAAGAAAATAAAGAGCTGATCTTTCAATCTCACGGCGATATAATTGCATTTATTTCTGATTGACGTTGTTGCAAAAGCAGAATGAAGTCCCATATGTTTAAAAAACCTGACAGGTTCTTATGTTGAAATACCTATTACTAATCCAAATATGTGAGTGTATTCTAAATAACATTTGTTATCATTACTTGAGATACATAATAATCTAAATTTTTTACTGTAATAAAGACTTTGGCTTTATGGGATTCTGTCCTTCAGTCAGGAAGTGTAGGATTTTTGTGAATAAATCTTTTAGAGTTAATTCCAGGAGGAGACAAGTATATCCACCCCATGAACTTTGGGATTATTACTCTTAAAAATTATCCGAAAAGCTTACATCACTACTACTTGCAAAATCCAATTTTTGGTCTATAGAAAAAGGAAATAGAAAAACACTTATTTTTTATATTCCCTTAGTATCCACAGTATGATAATCTTGAGCTGTAACTTCTGACATCATGTATCATAAGGGCATATAACTTTAGATTTGTATGGAGGACTTGGTACTACTTAAAAAATTAATTATTTCTACTGAATTACTCTAATGCTATTGAATTATTATTGAGTGTTGACTTTTTATACTTTAAAGTAATCTAATTTGGCTTTCCTGGTGCATTTTGGATTATGAAGCAGTAAAATACAGCGATATCTATAGGTTTCGAAAGCACCTACCAGCACCTTTTCACTGTTCTCACACATATATTTAAACCTACAATATGTTAGTAGGTTTAAAAATTATTGTTTTGCTTAAATTCTGCTTGCCTGACTTCTCTGATAATTTAGTGAAATATAAGAGTTTAAAAAAATAAAATTTCTAAACCACATTACAAATGAAAAAGATGTCAGCTAATGTTATAGATGGATGTTTCTTTGTTAGCAGCTGACCTTCTCAGAAAAAAAAAAAAGTAAGTCTTGGCTAGAACACAGTTCAATAAATGAACAGGCTATATATTGATTTTCCTCCTTCTTCCCGTGTTATGTAATATGATTTCCCTTCCCTTGCAAGGGTGGCTGTTGTACAGGATAGGGCTGGGATCATGGTCGTGGAAGCGTATGGGAATGTGTAGACTAAGGAAGGCTGTCACAGCAGTCAATAAGATCTGAGAGGTGTTGACTAATTGCCTGCTAATTACACAGTAAATTGTCTAATTAAGCTGATGGTTAATTAGGGTACGCTCGCACAGCAGTCTTATGGAATTTTTGTCTGATGTCTGGGAAGCAGCTTGTGTAATTGGCAAACTGGTAAGGACTGGCAGAGAACATGACTGGGAAGCACGCTGCCAGTAGATGACAGAATAAGGATGCATTTGCACAAAGGTTGTCATGTGAACACGGAGGGGTTTGTTAGCCTTCTCCAGCTACGAGGCAGCGAGTGCAACAAGGAATTTAGCTGAAAGCTACTGGAAGCTGTAAATAAAATAAGGACTAAGCATGTAATATTAGAAAAGCAGTGACTTGCTCTTATATTTTAGTCAGTTTGAATTTTAGATAAACAGAGTACAAAAAGTCTCATGTAAGGAACTTCACCAAACTGTGTGATTTGACCATGGCTGTAAGTATTGTATTATGTCCTGTTTGGTGGAGTCACAAAATCATATTGCTTCACAGGACATATGTGTTGATGTTGAAAATGTATAGCTCTTAATAAGGATGCTTGCTGGCCATCATAAGCAGTATATGGGGTGTTCTGAATCCAATTTAGTCAGCCTTGTGTCCATCCCTAGATGTGACAGAGTATAAGCAGGTCATAATAGTGCTCTGAATAAAATATGGATGCACTATGCATAACTATAATATGATTAATGGAAGTATCTAAGTTCCAGATTCTGACCCAAAGCCAATGGAAATGGTCAGGAATATTAAACAGACAGAACCCAAACAGTACAGGAGTACAGACATCAAATTCAGTAAAGCATCAAATAAATTCTTTGTTCAGTAAAATGACATAGTATGTGAACTTTCTTGAAGTTAATTACAAATGTCAGTTTCCCGCAGAATCAGAAGAGCATAACAAAGGATTGAGTTTTCATGTGATGTTGTGGTTTAATTTTGAGTTATGTGTCTTCAAAATCTAAGAAAAAAACCAGCTCTTTTGGATATCATGAGCTAAACCAAAGAAAGTGTGTGTGTGTGTGTGTGTGTGTGTTTATTTGTTATGAATGTCTTGATGTCACTTAAGAAAAGTGAAACTTAATATTCACTTTGATTCTTGGGAATTATATTTGTTTTAAACGTCCCCATCTTTTTAATTTTTGCTTCCAAGCATTTGCAGTATGTGGTTCGGGCACAGTGTCTTCCTAGAACAAAAAGGAAAATTAAGTGAATTCCAGATCTTCATTGCTGCTGAAAACTGTTGATTTTCTTTTTTTTTTATTTTTTTAATTTAAACAACAAATGTTTCTTCTCCCATAGGAATGGATTTTTTAAAAATCAAAATTTGAGAGAGTATATTACACTTTCTTTGAATTAATAAGGCTTCTACCTTCCTGCACCTGCACAGTTAATAATGCCTTTATGGAGCACCCTCTATATTATGAATTTTTGTTTATGATTTTTCCTTCAAAAATAATTGAGCAAAATGAGGATACACTAAGCATTCTCAGTGTGCCCGTCATCAGACACGGGACTCCAAACACAGACTGATCTAGAAGGCCTTAAACCTTCTCTGCGGGGGATTATAATAGTACTTGTAATGTTGCTCCTCTGTGTATATTTGCACAGAAGAAATTCTACAATTCCCCTGCATCAGATCCTGTAAATTGTTGCATAAAATGAAAAAGTTGTAATACATTGATTCAAGTAAAAACAATACAGGGATGCCCTATGTACATAATTTTCATTCGAATAAAATATATTTTAAATTTGCATTTGATGTTTACATATGTGTTTTTTCCACATCCATTTGCACATATGGAAAAACAAACCTCTTCAAATAAATTTTCCTTCCTGTTTTTAACGATTATTCCTTAAAAGTATTGGAGAAAATATTCTTTTTGTCTCTGACAGCAAATTCAGGAACAAAGCTCACTTCACCAGCCAACTGCAGGAACTGAAAGCATACGGTGCAACCATCACACTTGCTTTCATTTTCTGTCATGGGGCAGCAAATGGATATGTTCTAATGCATTTTATTCTCTGAAGACAAAGAAAGGAGTTCAGAGGATAATTGTTACCTTATTACGTCCTTCAAAAAGAATTTCTGGCACATGCTATTATGATTTATGTTTTAATAAATCACACAAACGTAAAAAAAGCATGTTTCTGGTAATTCATATGGTATAGTAAATGTATGTATGTAAAGCCCTATTGCAACATCACAGTCTGTAATAAAAATTGTATGGCAATAATGCTGCTGTTAAATACATCAATAACCAACTCTTTTTAGAATTTTTTTTAACCATACTAATTTTTTTATATGCAGCTGTAGCTATATCTTATCATACTATCTGTGCTTTATTGTGAAATCCATCAAAAATGAGAATGTTTCCCAAACTTCTCTAATGCATTCTGTCCCAAAGCATCTTCATTTTCCGTTTGCAAGCCTCATGCTTAAACAATGGAGTCAGAGGAGCATGCTATCAGTGCATTGTCAGTGTTACGTTCAGGTTTATTGCCTGTGATCGTTCTCTCCCTGTGTAGTTCAGGAGGGTTCCTGTTTGCACCTTTTTATTTAATGTGTATATCAAGCCATAGAGAAGGTTTAGTAAAGTGACATTGATTGAAGTGTTTTCAATATATCGAAACTCAGCTTTATAACTCTCAGCTGATTTAGCTGGAGCAGTTGATTGCATTGTTCAGTGTTTGTGGGAGACTGGGGCATGGTTGAGAGCATGCTGAGCAAAAGTCAATGCAGACAAGATAGGAGTGGTGCTGGGATCGTTAGAGGAAACATCCAGAGGCTACAGCAAGAGAATTATCAGTCCTTCCGTCTCAGGGATGTAGATCCATTCCAGCCTGTAGCTGCAACAGCAGATAAGAGCCAGAAGCCTACACCCCTTTTATTTTCTGAATACAAGCTTTGCAATGAGTATCCATGCTTTATATTTCAAGATTAACCTACTACCAGTCCACGGTATATGGGACTGGGTCTTAAATCTCTCCAAATATTGTCAGTGGTGGCAAACTTCATGGCTTGAATGCTGTAAAGTGCCCCATTAGGGAATTAAAAATGTGCCCAGCCAACAGTATGGACTGTTTTGGGCATGCTGAGATGGAGCGGAAGGAAATGCTGGCAGTTCACATAACACTGTTGTTGCATATGCTTGGACCTCTTGCCCCAGGGTGATCTGTAACAGCCTAAATCCCTTAACTCCAGCACAAACTTAAAGAGCTTATTTTTCATCCCAAACTTTGCAAGAATTGAGGAGAGGATGAATATTGGATTTCTAGTTGCTACTGGTTTTATAATTATTCTGTCTAAGTTTAGGTTGCTGCCAAGAAGAGTGTTCTCGGTAGGTCCAGTTGATTGCTGCTCTTGTGTAGGAGGTATATTTTAAATCTACAGGAGTACCTGGAATAGGTGGTTTTACGTGGAGATAATGCAGCTCTCAAACACATAAGTAAACAAAATCTTATTTTCCTGTATGCTGGGTATATTTAAACTCAGATTAATTTCTCTGTTTACATTTATATACTTCTTAGTTTGATATCCAGAGTTGTTTTGTGCCTTTAAGGAGAACAGAATACTGGAGTTCATGACCAAATTTTTGGAGTATGCATTGAGTGTCACATTTTTTTAATGGTTATACTTTTGCCATTTCTTATTTTGGGCTAAAAATCTGCATTTATCTTGGGTTAAAATTGAACGAATCTATCAGCCAGAAAATTCATAAGAGTATATTATAATTTCTTTTTCTAGAAAAAGAAAATTTAACCTGGAATTGCAAACTTAATCTTCACTTTACAGTAATACTATATGTATCCAAACACACAGTTTTCTTTACTTGAGCAAGTTTACTCTCATAATATGATTTACATTTTGTTTTCCATTTGAACACTATTATTGGAGAAGACTCTGAAAATATATGAAAGAGAAAGTAAGACTATACTTGAAATTATTAAAACAATAAACCAAGGACCATCAATCTTAAACGTCTTTCTTATGCCCTTCTTGTCAGTACTAAAAGTGATGCTTTGCTACCGTAACAAAAATTGTTCCGTGTGTGTGTTGGGAGCTGCATACCTGTAGATACATAAGCTCTGCTTTGTGATGTTTATTTCATTGCTTTTTGGGTGTTTTTTTGTGTTTCTTGCATTCCTCCTTTAACACAATTTTAAAAATTGATGCCAGAGAGTGCAAGGATTTAATGAGGTTAAATTACCAAAAGTAACAGTTTTCACAGAGAGTGCCAGATTTCAAGCTCTGCTAAGAATGTATCTGATAGTTGTATTCATGCAGAGGATCGACTTTGTTCTCTGTCTTAACATCCTCTGTGTCTAGCTTGCTTCAGTTATGTTCAAGGGTTCAAATTCCCACCAAGGTCTCTTCCTGATGTGTTTTCCTTGTCTTTTAAGAAGTCTTTTGTTAGCCAGCCATTTCTCGTCCTAAATGAGCTTTATTATGGGTTGTGGACTGTCCATGCTTTTTTGGTTTTTACAAGATGTTCTGGACTGCTTCCTGTTTCTAATGTAGATGTTGGAACATAACATCACTTATACTCCTGCTTTTCTGTCTATAAATCAAGAGTTCACAGTGTGTTAGCTGGTGTTCAAAACCATGACATTAGTGTCTGTTTCAAAATAATATGACTTAATAGCATAATTGAGGATGTGGTATTTGCATTCAGCACTCGTGTTTACAGTGAAATGTCTTGATATAGCTAAGCTCTTACAGACAGAAACATCAAATGCAACAAAGAAAAACATTATTTTTTTTCCAAGCAGTGGAAATGAGAGTTGTTTATTTTAAGAGATCTTATGTAAACGTTAACTGGGGGAGGGAAGTAAACCAGCACTTCTAGCCAATCCATGCCGGCACACATGTATCTCTTCTGGCTGGAGCTTTCCCCTTTGGTGCCGTTAGCATTTTCATTTCAAAAAATGACAGTCTGCAGTGGAAGCAGTAAAAATGTTCAACCTGTGGTTTAAATTATTGATTTTTTTGAATATTGAAGCTGTATTTCAAATGGGTTTTGTTCGAGTTACTTCTGGGTAGAGGGTTCCAGAGGTAATTTGGTATCTAAAAGCCTGTGTATTTCAAAGCCATTTCAGTCTTCTGAGTTCCTTCAGCTGATCAGCTGATTGGGTAAAATACCTTATTGTCTTCTGAATTGCAGGCAATAGATAAACTTCAGCTCGAGGTTAGCACATAGACTAGCATACAATGCTCTTGGTGATTTATTATTATGTGTACTCAGTGTCCAATCAACTGACAAAAAATACCTCATTTATTTTTAATGCAGTAACTTCACTTAAAAAAAGAAAAATTCTTTTGAGATGTGAGTGTTCACAATCTAGATGGGGGGAGCTCTGTTTCCTCTATCACTAGGCAATATTTATGCATAATTAAAATTAGGAGAATTCACGATATAGAATCCAGTATGTGTAAATAAAACTTAGGTGCATGTATTTTTACAAACAGATTGAGTTACATTACTGCAGAACAGAATGACTGCAGTGAAAGAGAAGTCACTTTTAAAGAACTGCAATAAAAGCAGCACTCGTGTTTATATATGAGTTCTTTCAAAAAGAGCTGGGTTGTTGACGGGTGTACATGTACAGTGTTTAGGAAGTTATCCATTCTCAGCACCCTTCTATTCACAGAAAAAAAAAAAAGTAAAAAAAACTTTAATAAGGCTCAGACCTGGCAATGAGGCCATATTGGAATGCCTATTGGAGTTGATGGGAACTGTGATAAGGAAATTAATTGCAGGAATGGGCCCAGTTAAGAAATGTTATTATCACTGATGGCATTAAATATCATAGACTAATGGTATGAGTCAGATTTTAAACATTTTTTTTTTCCCATAACAAGGCTGTGGATTAAAGAGTACCAAAATAAAAGAATGTTTCACTGAAGTATGGATTATGCAAATTATGCAATTTATTTTGCAAATATGCATATATATATTACATATATGTTTATATAAAATTCAAATATATGAAGATAAGTCATGAAAAGCTGTGTGGCATAAAGAGCTTATATAATGCCCAGTTGGTTTCCCCCCTAAAATAACTCTAGTTTCTGTGATTGTAGTTTAAATATTTGTCAAAACATTTGTTGATACTCTTGAGATACTGCACTTCAGTATTTTGCATTGTAGTTTACAAAATACTGTTTAAATACCACAAAGTAAATTTACTGCTGTACTTAGTGTGTGCACATAATAGTTTTATCCTTGCTGTTCTTACATATGCAGCAAAGAAGTCTGTCCTGCTCTGTACTGGCTGCACAAACCAGTGCTAACTGGGGAAAGGTTGTCTAAAATAAGCAGAGATGTAAAAATCCAGATCCCTACTGCCTCCAAAACCAGAAACATGCAAGGCACACCTGCGTATACTTTATTGCTTTGCACATTAAGTAGGCATTGACTATGCTGTATAGGTTAATCTCCATACACGGGGATACAACTCTGGGCTGAGAAGAGAATATCAGTAATTCATGGCTTTATGGTGTAACACTGGATCTCGGTGCTGTGGCAGTTTCCTTGGCCCTGATGCAAACTTGGCTTCATTGCCCTTGGAATGAGACTGCTCATGTGATCAGGCATGTGGCAGTAATGGGTATATCCTATTCCTTAGTGACATTTTGCAGTGAGCTGTGCTTTAAACTCCACAGTTCTGTGATACGGAAAAGGATGGGAAGATAATCCCTATGTCCTATTTATAGTTAGTATAATTATCCCTCTTCAAGGATTTCTTTTGGGGCTAAACCCCATATTTCTCCTTATACAACTTTGTGTCTGACTTTTTACATTTAGCATCAGAAGGCTTTTGAATTCTTGCCCCAGTTTTAGGTCAGTATTCTATTGGAATAAATGGAGACTCTACAGGTCAAGCTGCCCTCCCTAGGACAGAGGACAGATTTACTCTTCGTGTTTCAGTTTTGAGCATGCATAAGCCTTTTGTAGCATGTCTCAGCTGGTTCTGCCATTAATGGTGCCAGAGATCCAGCCCCAGCTGTCGTATACTTTCTTACACCCCTGTGGCAGTAATAGCAGGAACATTTACCACAGATTCCCAAATGAAACCCTAACTCAATTATAGTGTCTAACAACCACCTTCCTATTGATTTCAAGGGGAATGGACTTCATGTCTACCTTATCTGTGTGTGCCTGCTAGATCCTCTGATGAGCATATTTACTTAACTGACAGACCTGAGCAATGACTCCAGAGAGGGCTGTGGGGTTTGGGACCTGTTATACATTTAATGAAAAAGGACATGGTCAGCTTAGAATGATTTTTTTCCTCAACGGTAAACAGAAGAATTATTTTGTTAGGAATTTCCATGTATCATGGCTACTTTCAGTTCTTACAAGTGTATTGTAATAAGCTTTGCTCTTTTTGCTTTATTAAATTTGTGCTTTATGTCCCACAGAACAGATTTTTAAAAGTCAATAGAATGTGCCATTTTTCATGGGCATTTTAAAAAGTTAATAGGCAATGATTAACCTGATGTTGTGAAAACTTCTGGTGAATGTGGAGGAAAACCAGACTTGAGGTGAGGCCTCTGTGTCTGCCACAAGCAGATGGGAATCAGAGCTCGTCCTTTGTCATAAAAATTCTGTGTGCACTTCAGCATTTCTCTACATGGATTTCTGTCTGTTAGAGAAGGTACAACATCTGCAAACACTGAATATTTATTTATTAAGAGCTCAGTCTGGAAAAGCAGAATCAGCCCAGCAGGCTGGAAATCTCTGCTATGAAGCTCTCAAGAGGAAAAAACCATCTCTCTCTAGATTATGGAGCCCGCGTGTGGTGCCCCTTGTGGTGACTGATGGATGATCACACAGTGCTCTCAGAGGTGCTCAGATCTGTAACGACAGATCCGGGCATGCTGGGTCTACCCTTCCTGAGCTCAGTCCACCCAGGGTGTGCGTTTTCAAACACCCTCCCTGGGATGATGCATACATGACGCCCCAAGTTCAGTATGAAATTTCTTCCCAGAGCAGTACTGCATCCTTATCAATCAAAATATGCCAGCAAAGTTTGTTTCATAATTCAGGGGATCAGAAAAAATGCATTAGTCATTATAAAAATGGTAACTAATTCAGGATGATAGTTTAATTTGCAGTGCAAGACTTGAGTTTCCTTGAAAGTTGATTCATAGGAAAGTAATTTAAAAAAAAACTTGTCAATTATTTGATTTTCTTTATTTCATTTAAATCTATTCTGAAAAGTAGTTCAACTACTTTTATGTCTATGAACATAAAATCTAACCGTTTGCATGCAATACCTAAATGTGTGTCCCCATTCTGGTAGCCAATGCAAAGAGGAAAATACTATTTTTTTTTTTTCATGGATTTTAAAGTAGATGAGACCTCTAGCAAAAGTCAAAATCTATTTTAAAGATCCTCTCTAAAATTTATTGCTGAATTAAAATTGGTTTGAATCTCTTACAAGATGTTCAAATGCTGAGTTAAAATTCATAGAGGCTGTTATTTTCAGGGTTTGTTTTTCCCCATGATTGTGTTATCCAGATCTCTGTATAATCAGGCTCTGAGAACGGTAAGTGGCTCAGCCTTGCAATCCTTGCTCTTACAAAAGACCCTTGGACTTCTATAGGGCTTCTACATAGAAAAAGATAAAAGGGAGTATGTTGAAAACACAGTTAATGTTTAAGAGTTCAAGTTATCAAAGTAGAAGTGTTATGGCTGGATTATTATTGGAACGTAAAGCAAAATATTCCCCTGGATGTTTCCACCTTCCCTGTACCCCTTTATCTATTACTTGAAATCATTTATTGCTACCTGGAGAATTGATATTTTCAAAGTTATAGTACTAGCACCTTAAATAGCTTCCCAAATAGAATTGGTATTGTTTCTTTGCATTTCTCACCCCTAAATATACACAAATGTTAATCGATGCTTATAGTGTTTAAACATTCTTAATCCTAAAGGAAAAAGAAAATATGCAAATATGCAAGTAGGTACAAGACGTACCTCAATATTTGCAATTCATCCCCAGCAGAAAATTTAAATACATGCTTCAAGGAAGTAATGCGATTCTCACCCTAATTACTTAGTCCAGTAATAAAAGTATTTTGGATTATACATCAATTTAAATACAACTTTGGTGATCAGTAACTCCCAGATGTTGATTCTTTGTGCAAGAATTTTAACAACTCTTTAAATAAGATTGTAGTTAAAAAATTTTTATTCTTGATTATTGAAGAAATCATATTTTTTCCACTTGAAAGGAGGCATCTAATCTCTCCTCCTCCTAGGAGAATATAATAGTCTTGATTTACTTATAGAAATCTGAAGGAAAATATTTTAGTGATGGTTCATAATTGACTAATGGAGTTTTACAAAACAGCCTCTAGGAACAGCTAGAAATACATTGATTATATGGCTTCCTTATGAGAAAACAGTAATTAAAATTATACCACAGATTCTATCAGGACATGTTAATATTTAATTACGCAATAAGTGAGCTTGGTACAGGTGTCCAGAGTTGTTGGCAGGAGCTTTGTTAATCCATGTAGTATTGTCTCTTAAATAAATAGTTACCTCTTTGCTGTTTTCAAGTGTGAAGTGACATGCTTAATTAGCAGCCATTAGTATTGCTGTGTTAGAGTTTTTGTTTGTTTAATTTCTGTGTTTATACATTGAGTGCAAAATCCTAGATGTTGTGGGGTTTCAAGATCTCATTTTCCTACTGTTTGTTCTTTCTGTCAAGGATTTTGTTAGAATTATGAGACTACCTGCGGCTCTCTCCCATTTTGCTTCTAGACGAGCTCCTTCTGTGGTATTGTGTGTCTTGCCTTTTAGGTCATCCTGTTAGTGAACCTCCCTCTACTGATGTTGCCCTGTTAACTCCTTACAGTATTTTGTTTAGCAATTAGAAAAGAATATTAGAGAAAATAACATTGAGTTGTCTCTAACGATGAAGTTTGAAAAACCTATGTTAATTTGGTGTTCTCTTCAAGTACAAGAAGAGAATTTGTATTCTCCTAAGTGAGCATGACTCCTTTAGTGACTCTCTCAAAAACTTGCTGCTGCAAACATGTCATGTAATTCTTCCTTTTCTTTCCAGGGTCTGACCTATTATTTATTTTTTACAGGATCTTACCTGTGTTGGTTCTTACTTGATTCTCTTAGATTCACACTTTTAAAAGTGCCTTTTCATTCCCATTTCATGGGACCATTCAATAGTAGTAATCTAGAAAGAGGTCTAAAGAATTGCTGCTCCTTTTTGTGGTCAGTTACTTAACATGTCACAACAAGTTTTGATTACTGATTTGATGATAATATTCCCTGACAACTGAAAATGGACTAATATTTTTAGATCTCTGTAAAGGAATTAATCTCTTAAGGCAGGCTAAATTCTTGTAATCTAAATCTGCTATGGTCCCAAGGGTATGCATTATATAGACCAAAGTAGTATATTTCAATTATTATGCATTAGTTTTCCACCTTTGTGAATTTACACATGTCCTTTGAAGCCATGGCATGGAAATTTCAGTTTAGGATACAGATCAAAAGCTACAGTCCATGCAGGTAATTTATTTACCCATGTACTGCTATTTTATTCCATTCTTTTCTCCTCAATTCATTAGCATTGCAACATTTGCAACATGATTTTCTGTTCTTTTGACCTCTTACTGAAAATTAATTAATGTTTTGAGAGAATTACTGAACATTTTTCTCATCAATCAGCTAAAGCAACTATTCATTGATTAAGTGGTTTACTCTATCAAAACACTGAGATCTAAGAATAAAAGAATCATTTAGGTTTGGAAAAGATCCTTAGGATTATCAAGTCCAACCAATAACCCTAAACTGCAAAAGCAGGTCCAAAAGTGAATGTCTGCATACAGATACAACTTTTTTTCACGAATTGTAAGTCTGCTTCTCTCTTCTTTGGTGGGTACAGTTTTTGACCACAATGCAGTTTGACAGCAGAATTTAATCGTGTCCTACTGCTTACACCTTTATCAGAATGCTGATAAAATGTGTGCTCACACTGAACATTAGCAAGAAATTTTTCAAATGTCCTTCAGGTTTTTTCTTTCCTTTCTCTTCTCTCCATCCGTCACTTCCCTGTCTCTTGCAGAGAAACTGATATAAAGCTGATGAGAATTTGGATTTGCTTTGAAAGCATCTTTTGTTCAAAGACTAATTTTAACCTTGTGATAAAGATTGCTTTTTGTATTCTGTTCAATGTGATATCTAGTAATTGTTTGTCAAGGCAAAGTGCTGTAGGACATAATACATTTTAAAAATTTTCTTTTGTAATTACAGTAAAAATGTCCTTATATGCTGATGTCCAGAAAACAAACAAATATGTCAAAAATAAGAAAAAAATATGAAAAGTAATGTTTTAGTTTTAAATCAATATGACCTTGCTTTATAAAAAGTGGGGTTTTTTTAAAGCACTCAAGTGAACATAATTGTAAACAAAGATCAAAACTTCATTTTCTTGTGAAATATATAACTCAACTAGAAAATATTTGTAGATTTGGCATAAACAGTATAGTTACCATTCTAATTTTTTTGTACTTTTACTCATAGTTTGTATTTTATTTGAATCTCTTTATTTATTTTAGGGAGCTTTAGTTTATACTCTTAGGAGTTCTAGACAAACTGTCATGTATGAATTTACAAAGATTGGGGGATGGCTGTTGTTTTAAGCAAGGGCAGCAAACCATTTTTATTTGACTTACAGTGGTGATGGGATTGTTCCACAATTATTCTAAGGTAAAGAGAGTGATTTATTTTTTTTTAATAGACTGATCTAGTAAGATTATCTAAAGAGCTTGGGATTTTGCTGTCTTCATCACAAGTCATCAGTACTGATGACCTGCTGTCTGAAAAATGCTTTAGTAAGAAAGGTGGTGTGCTGAGCAAGCAAAGATAAAAGCCTAGGTAAAATTTAAGTTTGGTGTCTGTAAATTTTGAAGTTTCTCATGGTTTAATCTTAAGCACTAATCAGACAGTATAGGAAAAAAACATCAAATATATGGCAACTGAACCTCTAACTTGTCATTTGTCTTTCACACAATATGAGTGGTTCGGCAGTTTTTCTCCAAAGTCCTGACACGTTGCTTTTTCCCTTGTGGGGCTGCAGTCTTCTCTGCTAACTTAGTGATTTGGAAAGCCAGCTTACTTGCTGAAGCTGTAGTGTTAAATTGGTTTAATAAACACCAATGGGATAGTTTAATGTTGTAAAAGCATTTATGAGGCAGTGGTCTATTTTTTAAAAAAATAGTTTGCATAACTCAGCTTATTGAGTCAAGAAGTAGAGTAGAATATTAAGGGAGATTTACAAGCACTGTTTGTACTCCAGACTTCTGGAATATAAGATAAGTAAAGATTGGGGTGCTTTCACCTTTGCAAACATAGGACAAACAGACATCAAAGGACAGATAAGAATATTTTTAAGGTATCCTTTTTCCCCTCTATAACATACTAGATCTTGTATGTAAAAGCTGAAGAAGCACAATTTGCAAGTTACAGCAAGGTTCCTTTTCAAGATGTGTTGTGTACTAGTGGAGAGATCAGAACAATGCTGGAAGGCTGAGGAAATAATATATTCTTCAATTCAGTTCTTATTTTTGTGAAGGAACTTAAAAATATTTATTTTACATCATTTTATCATTATGTGCTATCTGACTTCAAGAGAAGGAAAGCACTGAAGAGGAAAGAGAGGTCTAGGGTTAGACTTCAGTCACAAAAAAAATGAAAAAAAGGAGGTGTCTTTATGGTACTACATTTCATATCTGGTGGTGGAGAGATTAGAGCAGTTTTTGCATGGTGGGATGTTCTGATATAAGTTTTTTTGTCAAGGTGGTTTTAATTTTTAAAAAATGCCTCTGTATGCACTGAGGGAAAGAGAATGGAAGAGTGAGGAAGTGACTTTGATGAGGTTTTGTACTCATACGGGAAGAATAAAGTCTGGCCTATTCCCTCACTAAAATAAAATACTGAATGCAAGTGTTACAAATTCAACAGGCAGCACTGTGTGCAACATAGTGTTTTGGGCACTGGAAGGTGCCAGTGGCTACATCAAGCCTCCTTGGGCAGAAGTCATAAGCAAATTTACTTGCCTTGCTCCATGACCCAGTAAGTCTTGCTATGTGTTGTAAAAAATCCTACTCTAGCACATAAGGGCTAGATGGCTGTACCTGTTGGAATGGTTTTGTGTTTGTAGAGGTCCTTGCTGTGGATTTTTCTTCCAGCTCAGCTGGAAAAAAAATCTCAGCTTGGGGAAATTCAGGAGAGCAAGTCAGTGCTTTGGGCCTCATAAAAGAAACCCTACCCATAAGTAGCCTGTCTCAGTTCTGATGGAGGAGAGAAAGGAAGGAACAAGTCAGAATGGATGTGTAGGAACAGTGCTGTGTGCAGTGGTATTGTTGCTTCAGGTTTCACTTGCCTTTTGTGGATGGTTAAAACTCCAGAAGGGGTGATACTAGACACAGTCTGGCTAGACAGCTGAGTCACAGAAGAGGCAAATCATCACAAGACCTTGAGTGAGAGTTGGCAGGGAATTACAAGGACATAAGTCTGTGATGCCATTTGTATCTATGAGGGTGTGCAAACAGCAGTGAGCCAGATTTCCAGAATGCTTTTACTATTGCGATATTAGGCAGAAAAAGGCAATGTCTCCTTCTCCATATTTTTATAGAGGTGAAATTGAAATAAAGTTCTACTGTAGTGAAGACTGCAGAGAAAACTGAATCTTGATATTGGAGGGTTGATTAGAGCATTTAGAAAATAAGCTCTAAAAACATTTCACACATAGTAGATTTTGAAATTTATACAGTATATTTTTTAAAATTTGTGTAGAAAAGCACATCATAATTTCTTTAAATAACTGCCCTTTTCAACAACTGTACTTAAGTATTAAATTCAAGAGGGTGATGTGTTGAATATAGTAAAGTAGAAACTTACATCTGGTCTGGTTTTTTACATTGCAGTTTACTGTCTACTAACTTTAAATATGCTATTTTGACTTACTAGACTAAAATTACCTTAATAAGGTATTTATTTAGATCTCTCCTTCACAAAGAGGCCAGTGTGGAAGCTTTGGTGTTCACATTAATGTTTAGTGAGCAGCAACCTCGAGTATGTGCAGACACATAGTCCACTTGGCAAGTATAATGCCCTCCCTCCCTAGAAGAAAGAAAGGTCAAATAAATTAACTTTGTTAGAAGTAGTAATCTGCTCATTGTGTTTAATCTTTTTTTCTCATAATAATGAAAGGAAACTGACAATGGTCACTAATTCCTATCTGCTTTCATAAGTTAAAGATGAGAAAAGCTTAATTTGAAGTATGAAGTGACTTTCAGTGACTTTGGGGGCAAACACTACAAGATAAGTTCTCTGTGTCTCTTAGAAGCCTCTCAGAGTGAAGAAAACTCATGTTAACACTTGTTATAGTCTGATTAAATGTATTTTTAAAATCCAAAAACCTTATTTGAAACCTTAATTGTGCTGCAGATATTTACATTGCAGAACACCTCTACTTCAGGAGTACAACTGGTTAATATATTAATTAAAGCTACAGTTAATTTCTTTTCTTTCTATATCCAAAATATAAATGCCCAGGTGTTCTCTTAAACAACTGTCATGTAAAAGGGGTGATTTTCTCAAATCCTTTGTGTTTGATTAGTCTGTCAGCATCCCAGGAAAGCCAATATCCTTGTGTTATGGCCTGCCCTGCAAGGCAGAGAAACTTTTGGGTTTTGCTGATAAATACCTTGGGGTGAATTAAAATAAATTGATACTAGATGGTCAGTATTTACAAATACACATATATATTTATAGGGTTTGTTTCAGAACAATTTGATTGCAAAGAAAACAGGTATGTAGCTGTTTTGGTTGTTATTGTCTTTAGTAATCTAGCAATATAAAAGCATTAAGATCTCACAAAAGAAAATTTGTAAAGGAAAAGAGAAAGAAAGAGAGAGAACCATAAGGGAAAACAGAGAAAGAAAGAGAGAGAAAGAATAAAAATTTAGTCACCAGTCAGAGGTCTCTGATGGACTTGGTCATTGTCAATGGTGTTAGTGGCATTTTGGTCTGTCAGGGAGTGGTGGGGGAAAGAAGCCCAAGAAACATGAAGTTCAATAGAACAGAAGAAGAATGTTTTGAGCTCTGTAAATCCATAGAAAGACATCAGAGGTTTGATATGAAAAATCATACAGATTTATCCTTTTGTTTCTTTTTATACTGTTTAATATCTTTTATTATCATTGCCTAATATAACTGCATCAATGGAATAGGCATGAGGTGGTATAGATTTTGGGAGAATGCTTTTCTGCAAGTGACCCCTTCACACATTTTACTCCAGATTTTGGGTTGGGTTTTTTGTTTTTTTGTTTTTCTAGAAGACATGATTATGAAATAAAAAGTGAACTCAATTAATGAAGAGCTGTCATCATGGTTTCCCTAAAACAATAATTCTGAGAGGTGAATGACTTGATTAATTTCTACATGTCATTAACTTCCATGCCCTCAGATGACAGTCAATGTTAACATTCACAATGTGAATTATTTTTCTGGTGATTAGTTTAGGAGAAACACACAATGACTGTACTTATCGCATGATCTAACACTGTGCCCAACAACCCTTCAGATCCCCTAAAACTCAAAATGTTCCTGCTGCCCAAACATGCCTTCATTGCTCGTTTTAGGCAGCATGGTTGTGTTTTTACAGAACAAAAATCTGTGGCAATTATTAACTGCAAATGTGGGCAGTGCAAAGCAAAACAAATTTCAGAATGACTAGTAAACTCTGGACTGATGTATTGATATATACCTTTATTTAAATTTAGCTGACTAAAAACTGCTGAGAGTCTGGGCTTTATCTTTAAAATGTTTTCTCAAATCTGTCAGCCCATTAGACTTAACTAGTTTAGAATTCAATGATCTGATTGCAGAGTTCAGAGATTATTAGAGCAAATGGGGCCTGATCAATGCCTTGGGTCGTCTTTTCAGTGTGTTAATTAATTAATCAACAGGAACAGAAATATATGTGTAACGCAAATTAACTCAGTCTCAAGTTACTAGAATACCAGAATTGGTCATAGGCAGAAGAGAGGAATCCAAAAGCAGCACAATAGTGGTGCATTTATCTGTGTGACACCACTTTCCTTGGTGATGTCTTGAGCTAGAGATCTTTGAAGGATTAGTGTGGTTGTTTCTGGTGTGCTTTCCTGGAGAAATGAGTACCTTTTGAGGCACTGGAAGAAATTCAGCAATTGAAATATTCATGATTCGCAGTTGGCCCTTGATTCCATTTGTTGTCACTGTTTCTCTTCATTTACATTAACTCCTCCAAACCAGGTTGTTTGCTGTAATCTAGTGCTGAATACAGTTCCCCTGATCCCCAAGGCCACATTCATTTGCAATAGTTCCCCACAAAACAAAGGAATTTTATATGGTCTTTTCTGTTATCTTTGCCAAGGGTTTTTTTAGTCTTCACTGCCCCCGCCCCACTCCCCTCCGTGGCTTTGTCTTTTTGTGTCAAAATATATAACCTTTGTTTTCCCCTAGTTGCTCTTTATTGAAAGTCTTCTATTCTTGGTCTTCAGAGTACGTGAGAGTGTTGAGCTGTTTTTCACAAGGACTATTCATTGCCTCCATTGCCTGGGGAGGTTATATACTTCATTTGTTTTGGAGATTGGAGACATTCTTCTATTCCTGTATGTGGGCCTCTACTTTCAACTGCATGCAGGGACCAGACCAACTCATTGCTCAGGTCATCTCTTTGTAGCAGTCAGCTTTGTCTAGAATCAATAAAGTTTTTAGGTTCAAACCTTGAAGTACTTTCTGCCAGGTTTCTTGCCCCCAGTTCTGTCATGGCTTTTTATGCACACAGTAATTTTTAATAACAATGAAAGGGTTCTGTGCATATTTGGGATAAAAGTTAAAACTAGGGTTTCAGAAAAGAAAAGGAATTATTAGTGCCAACATTTGGTCTCACAGTTCCTACAAACAGAGAAAGTCAGTGTTAAAACACTGGAAGATGGTCTGTCACAAACCCATTAGACTGGAGCGTGAGGGCTATTTCAGCTGGTGTGCCCTTACCTGCTGGTTTTGGGGGCAGCAGTAGCAACAGACCACCCACCAAGATTTCCTATCTTAGTGAAACAAATTGTGATATTTTGTGAAATTCACTCCTAAGACCAAAGGCCATGAAGTTGGCTAAGCCAGGCCAATCCTTTGCCTGACTCTCTCCCTGTTCAGCTTTCATAACTGTGGAAGGAGACAGAAGACAAAGATGTTGCTAAGGCAAGTTGTGTGTAGGTATTTCACACTCATCTCAAAAAGACAATTTTCTATTCTGTCACTTGTGTGATTTTATTCTGTATGTACACAGACAGATTCCTTGAATCATCACATAAGTTATAAATTCCATTTTGTTTCCATGAACTGTGAGTCTCCCTGTGTCTGGGGCTGTCATGTGCTAACAAGACACAGGAGGAGTGCCAGAGTGTCAGTCATTACAGACTCTCTCCATCTAGTTTACTCTTAACTGGGAGTGGCAATTGAGGAACAGGATCTTAAATAAGGACAGCATCTCTCTCCTGGGAGAAACCAAGACAAAGCAGCCAGGTGGTAATGTTTGGATTTCAAAGCCGGGAAGGATTTGTGGAAGCAGAAACAGCTTGGTCAGGAAAGATAAAGTGATGCACAGACACACCAGAGGGGTCTTGTGACACAGTGGCAGTAGGGAGGCAGTGGAAGCTGCCATTCGAAGAAGCAGCTGTCTGCTGGTGGGGAACAGGAGAGGAAGGTCTCTGAGCAATGTCGGGGATCTCACAAAATCTCAAGGAAAATTGAACAGTGAGGAAGTGTAGGCAGAGAGATGTAAGTGTGTTTACTATTTCATATGGCTCTGTGTTTCTCTTGTCGTCATTAAAGTGAAGAATGGCTGCTTTCGAGGTAGTTTGCAAAGTCTGTGCATTACCTGATTCAGCTTTGTGGGATTCTGGAGAGATAAATTGTCACTCAGATGTTGACTATGACTTAGCTCCAGGAAAGAGTGAGTCAAAGCTGTTGGGAATCCAGCAGCAGTCAGAGGGTCTAAGAAGGGGCCTCTATTCTTAGAAGAGAGAAGAGATTGCCTGGAGACCCAAAGCAGGTAGAAAAACTTGCAAGTGTTTGCATAGAAGCTTTGTGAGTGGCCCACTAGAGGTATAATCTAGGCTGTAATATCTCAGTCTTTGTATTCTTACCTGTAGTAAAATGAAAGTGCCTGGAAGAACACCAAGACTTGCACATAGTAAGATAACAAATGGTACCATCAGTGGCTCCAAGCATTATCTAGCAAACACATATACAAAAGCAAGCCACGAAATGAAAGTCAGAACCATGTGCATTATCATAATTTGCAGTAAACTCAAAAGTAATAATTCCCACCAACTGACAGGCTGTTAGCTCAGGCTTAGTGCCATGCTACTGTAGCTACGTTGCTGCTGACTGCTTTGGAGCATGGGAAAAGGCAGCTTATGGTTGCTTGCAGGATGGTCAAGGTAATGACTGCACTGTGTGCACCCTGTGTTTGAAGGACTCAGTTCAGATTGCCAGCGTTTCACTCCTTGACTTTGTGTGTTTTCACATATGGAATGATGGCCAGGGTACATGAATAGATTTCTACGATTAAGTCAAACCACAAGCTCCTCTGAGGCAATTTAAAAAGAGTGAAATGCTCAAGAGGATAATGTGGAGCAAACTGATGTAAATAGTTCTTCTGCATAAAGTGCAGTTTTTCTGATTTGTTTTGAAACTGAGGGGAGCGTGCATTGCTGTATAGTTTTGGTTTGCATAAATTCAGAAAGAGTTCTGAAATTTTTTTTCTGCAAATATAACAACTGTTGAGAGGAAGGTAAAACTGTGATGAAAGGAAAATATTATAATAGGAAAATTGGGGGTTAATGTGATGTCCATGTTTCAGACTTACTTGGTCTGAAAATAGGTGAACTCGGGATATTACTTTGTATGATTTTTACATATGTAAATGAACATATAATTATCCATCAATATAAAATATTAGTGCATATTTACTGTATAATAATTAACCCAACTTTATAAGCAAATTAAGATTGCCACAAATTTACATACAATGTGAAGAAAAGTCCCTTTATCCTCTGTAACTGCAGCATTTGGCAGATTCAGGAATAAATAATCTTTTGTGGCAAGGGTATGCCTTATCAAACATATGCAGATCAGTGCTAATTAATGCTAATTAAGGTTTCCTGTCTATCTAGCTGGAAAAACGTCCAAATGTTATGAAATCCAGTTAGTATGCCTATTACCCTAATTGTTTTATATGGGATGGTTCTTAATTAAAATATGTAAATTGACCTTAATTGCTATATACTAATGGAGGTTCATGTTATCTCACTAAAAATGACAAGATGGTGAGGAGGGGTACTTAAACAAATAAGTCTAATACATTTGTAAATAAATGACCTTTACTCAAAATTATTTTTAATTGGAAATTGGCAAAAGGAACATTTTGCCATCTATGTTTCTCTTTAGTTTTAAATAATGTCAGAATTTACAGTTCTTTGTTAATATAGATCTGGTGACATTGCAGCTTAATTAAGACTACTAAACAAGTCAACGTTGTGTGTGTTTACTGTATGTTTCAAAATTGTTTGCTAACCTCACAATGACCTTCAGAAATGTCATGCTTTACAATATTAATCTTCTTGTTCACTATTTTTTGTTTTATTTTTTTTTAATTTTGATCTCTTTTAATCCTGTGGTGTATTTGTGAAGTTTGATGCACTGGTGTACTTTTGCTGGTGCCTGGCCTGTGCCTTTGCAGCAGAGGGGCTGGTGAGCAGCACTTCTTTGTGCCTCACCTGTGAGTGTAGGACATGGACTTTGGTCATCTTTGGGGAGGACAGTTCACATGTATGCTGGGACATTACTGAGCCCTACACAGGTTCCTACACAAACTCTTGTATGCCCTCTGCCCAGTAGAGAAGCATTATTTGAATGATACTTTCTATGGCAGTTTATAAGTGCCTTATCTTGGCATTTTCTTGGTAGTTATACCATTTCACACACACAGCAAACATCTTTCTCCTCTGATGTAAAGAATTTAATTGGAGAATCTGCTGGTTTAGAGAACTGCCCTATAGTTGCAGCCTTTACTCATATTAGTAGTAGACTTCTAAAACACCTTGTGTATTTATATTATATCACATACATTATTGATAGATGCCTCACTTTGCAAAATCAGTCTGAAAGTATTTGCTGTTTTGCAGGATATTGTGACCAATGTTTCTCCAAGGATTGTGCGTGGAACTACTTCAGGTCCTATGTACGGCCCAGGACAAGGCTCTTTTCTAAACATTGAACTCATCAGCGAGAAAACAGCAGCATATTGGTGTAAAAGCATTGCTGAATTGAAGGCTGACTTTCCAAACCATGTAAGTGCCTCTCAATCATACGAAAACTTACTTATTTAGAATATCCAGTTTACAAATCTGTGAAAACTCACATATTCAGTATTTATTAAATAGAATGAAAATTGCTTTATTGACATGCAAGTAAAATTTTTAAAACCAGAAAAGCCCATCCAAATATATTTATGACAAAATTCTGTGAAATGACTGTTATGCAGAGAACAGTAATGATGTTTTAGTTAGGCTGATGTTGACATTCAAATAGATAGCATCAAGGAAAAGAAGTGATCCCAGTGTGGATGCTTGTCAATTTGATTGTGAATAATTTTGTATTTAAGATGATATTTAAAGATGTAATTTATAATAATAATTGTTTCTGTGAATTGAATTTGATCATAAAAGGAATATGTGGGTTTTTTTTCATTCTTAATCCAAATGTGAAAGATACTTATAATATTTTTATAAGCAATTGACTGCTTTAGGTGAAAAAAAACCAAAACTTCACTACAAGGATAGAGTTTTGTTAGAGCTTGTTTGGCTCTGGGGAATATCTGCCTCAAAAGTAATAATCAAAGTTGGGAGCAATGATGCCAACTAGTTGGCAGAAGTGGTTTTCAGCTACTCTTGTAGTGAATAATAACAATGAGGTGGAAAGTAAAATTCTCCTCAATTATCTCGTATTGATAGAGCTAGAAATCCCAGAGCCTGCATATCTTCTGTCTTGAAGTTATTACCTCCATGGTTTAGCTATGAGCAAAGTAAATGAATGTTCTTGAATATATTATGACATGGAGATAATCAGGGGGAAATTTTTCTTATTCCTTGTGTATATATGTACACATCAGCAAGTATAAAAGTGTTTAAAGACAACATTTTGCCAGTAAAAGTTAAGTGCTGCACATTTAATATTCTGCTTCACTGTGGATGGATTGTATTTCTTTGCTGAGATTCTTGTCACTATTTACTGTGACTGAGCTTCATCATAGTGAAAGTATGAACCAAAACTATCATGTTCCCTGATTTTGAATTTAGAATCCTTTGTTAAAGTCCTGGATATTGCATGCAGGCAGACTGACCATTTCTGCCGTGGGAATACTATCCCAGTGCAGTCTTCACCAAAAATCCCTCAAAGTGCTTTGTGCTTGGTATCAAACCATTCTCTTTTGTGAGGAACACTGCTAGCAACATTTCAAAAGGAAGATTTGAATTTTCCGAGACCTAGTGTCATGTGTGGGATTGCAGCAGTCCCACTCTTTCACAGTTCCTGTGGTCAGCATCTTCTGATCATCCCTCATTATATGTGAGTTATTACTTTGAGAATGTGAATTCAAATCCTGCACATTTGGCTGTGGCTGCTACTGTGGCATCTTTGAGGTTGGTAATGCCCACATGGGCATGGGAGAAGCAGCACCCAGCAGTAGACCTTGGCATTGCTTACAGGGATTTTTAAAATGTGCCTATGAACTCATCTAAGATTTGTCATAACAGTATATTTGTTTCTAACTGAAAACAGAATTTTGTTGACTGATAAGAAATCTCTTGGTGCTTGTTTTGAGATATTCTTTATAATTAAAGACTGCAGAATTTTCTTTCTCCAATTTCTATTCACTCCTCCAGAAAGGCTTGTTAAACCTTTTGACTTCTATTAAAACCAAAACTAACTTCTGAGATCTGTTTTGGTGAACTTAATTAACAAGCAAAGAATTATGTATTCTGTTCAAATGAAGGCCAATCAGGTGAGGACACAATTGATTACAGTAAAAAAACTATGGCAAATTTTAAAAGCAAATCAAAACTTATACATAATTACTTTTCTATGTAATACAAGTAATTTAAGGTAAGTTTTATCTTACAGATGAAAAGAATTTGAGCAAAATAGCTACCTCACTAGAAGATGATCACAACAGCATCTTATCTTGTGCCATTGGGAAGAAGCAAACCATAATAGGCAGCTAAATCCCCCCAACAGAGGCTAGGGTGTAAACTAAATTTTGCAATGGGTTGTGCAAAAGAGGACCACCAGTCACAGCTCAGTGGGTAACGTCACTTAACTGTGACTTGTTGCCTCTGTAAATCAGAAACTAGCATCTCCATTTTGCTGTCTTCACCCCTGTATTGGGTAGCCTCATTCTTTGGCTCTTCTGGCTCCTGATTCTTGCTTGTAGCTTACCATTATCTCTGACTGGCAGTCCTTCCCAGTCTTCTCTTCTATTAGCTTCTCCTTTCAACCCCAAACCTACTCCAAGTGGACTAGGGCAAAGCTGCCACAACCAGAAACTTGCTTCAGTGCCAGCGGCAGTGACTAAATTATTTGTAAGGGTCTAAGCAGAGGAGAAAGCAGAAAGTGTCTGGGTTTTGTATATTTGCTGGTGAAGTATTATCAAAAGCTTTGCTGTTTCAATTTGGGATTTTTTTAAACTGAGTTAATTTAATGTCACTGTTACTTTTTTTTTTCAAAAAACACACACAGATACAAAGAAATTAGGTCGTATGCATAGTACAGGTCCAGATTATTAAAAAGGTATTATTTCTTTTTTTAATCAGGTGCTTTTCTTAAAATAATTTGCAGTTAGTTATTTTTATTCTTGTACTTCAGTCATCTCAGCAAGGTGTTACTCCAAAAACTTGGCTGAAAACTTTTAAAGCTTATGGTATTATCCAGCATTGTTTATTGTTAGATTTTCAAAGGATGCAGTTTTAAAAATGTTGTGTCAACTTCTTTTGTATATACCAAGAATACTGTTGTTTTACTTATTTATATTGGACTGTCTTATCATATCCAAATATCTTCCTTACATGGTTAACTAAGGGGGTTTTTTTATGCACGTCTTTTAAGTGTGTCTTTCTGTGTCATGGCCACACGTAGCATCTGATACCACAGGATTTATCATTCTCCGCAATTATTAAACAGCAAAAAATGGATTTTGTGTCCTTCTTTTAGTAGTAGAGACTAAGAACTTGACAGTGAGAAAAGATGGGACAATTATTTTATTAATTTCATTGTCTAAATGTAATATTGAAATGCTTCTTCTTAATTAGTATAAAGCTGACATCTTAGTGAAAATTTTTGCATCCCCACTTCCCCCAAAAAGTTGTTTTAGAAAGTGAATATGTATTGTTAATCAGAATTTTAAGACTCAGATTTACTCTTGTTTGACAGGACTGATCACTGAAACCATAATCATAGCCTGGTAGTCTGTTCTCTTTACTCTCTGCTATAGAGAAACATTTAGTGCCAATAAAAGCTGTTCCCATGTAGTATGAGTATTACCTCAACATCATAATGTGAAATAGGAAGATGCTCCTTTCCTAAGGCCTCCTTAGACCGATTTGGAATGGCAGAGGGGAGATTTGGAAGTGGGGAGTGAGCGAGTAGCTGGGTGTGGGCTTAGCTGCTTACTGGGGTCAGCCTATAAGAGATGGGAAATGCATAAAGTTGTCAGTTCTTGTTAAAAAGACTAGGCCATAATTGGGACATGCAGAACTTAAAGTGCTTGAGTTAGCAGGGCAAAAGGACTAATACTGATGTCACAGCAAGCCCCACGTTTATATTCTATTCACCAATGAGATACCTGATTATATGGTGTATTGATGTACTTCAACCAAAATGTGACTGAAAAAATGACAGTTTATGGCATATTCAAGAAATCAGTTTATCTAGGAAATATGAATTTAGCCAAGTAGAACTCACCTAATGATATGATCAGGAATGAAAACTGTGCAGGAAAAAAATAATCACTTTTACATTAACAAACATCTATAAAAAAGTAGGAAATGACTGAGGAAGTTGAAAAGAAAATTACAAAACCTTGGAGGAGAACTTACTCTTAAAATTTTATATTTCCATACTTTACAGTAGCTGCAGTCTGGCCATTATCTGTGCTGGGAACTGCGAATACTGGTAGTGGCAGTACGTCTTGTTGTGCTGGTAAAACACGGAGCTGTAATCTCTTTAGCATTTGCACTGGGGAGAAAAAACTTGAAAAGAAAGAGCAAGGTTTGAAAATGGTAAAATACTCTGCAGAAAAATGTGAACTGAGGGTTCAGTAAGAGGGTGATGGATGCAGTTCCCAAATAGTCTTTCTAAAACTTCCTAAAATGGTAATTCGTGCCCGGTAGCTGATAATAAAGTAAGTAAATAAATGAAAAACCTCAATATGCAAATTCGTTTGGGACTGAGCATGTGCAGGAGGTTTCAGCAGTACAAATAAAGGGCTTTGACAGGACACTTTCTAAAATAGATTGCAGGGGAAATGTCATTCCCTAGCCGGCTTACAGAAGTCCATCACAAACAGGCAAATGTCTGAGAAATTTGTACTACAAGAAAGAACTGAGATCTTGGAGGAAGATGCCAAATGGAATTTTTTTCAATACTGCTATGTTAGTATACTGAAGTCTTTAACTTTTTGGCCTCCTATCTCAATACAAATGAGTTTGCTCTCCTTCATGACTCTGGGGAATGTACATAGGATACCAGATTGTCAGCTGTGACACTGAATCTGTGATTCAGATATCAGTGTCATGATGTGTTGAATTGAGAAACCTCTTCTGCTAGAAACATTAAGTACTCTTGGACCCCAAAACTAAGCTGAAAACTCTTGTCTTAATGTTTGTTCTGCTGCTTGTGGAATGTTGCTGACAGTCTCTCTGACAGTTACTCAGCAGAGAGCAGCTTTTCAAGGCTGAAACTGTTAAAGATGTATTTTTATTCAACATTTTGTTCAGAATGTCCCAGGAACACCTGTTGGGAATAGCCATGCTAGAGAGTGTTGAGAATAGATCGCTGGATCCCAGGCTAGTAACTAACTCCTCTGTAGCATGGGTTTTGTTCGTGGTTGTCTTCTTGAGGATTTTTTAATCTCCTGGAATGGTGTAATTTGTTTTTTATATTATACATTTTTTTCTACCATAGAAGTATGAAATAAGGCTGCTGGTTTTGCTTGCTTTGGGTGTTTGTGGGTTCTTGGTTTGATTTAGTTTTCTTAAATTTAGGTAACAAAACCAAATTTGGTTTAATTCCACTCTGTGAGGATAGGAAAAATGAGGGGTTTCAGAGGAAGAAAAATACAGTCTTAACAGGCATATGTGAGTGCCTTGTTCCTATAAATAAATTTTGGTGGAGAAACATGCAATGTTCAAAAAGATTTTATGAAGTTATAAAGTGAATAGAAACAGATTTGCAACAGCAATAATAGTTATCTGGATAGTTTACTTGGAGAGTTTTCCAAAGTAATCCCTGAAGTGAGGTCATCAATCTTATGTGGTAGACCAGCTCTGGTTTTGTCCACAGACTGTGAGCAATGTTTATCTATTTATATAAACCTTTTTCCTCGTTAAGTCAGCACTAATAGTAGACCTTACAATCTAGTTACTGAGAGGAATTGACCAGAATATCTAAAATTGCTGTAGATCTCCTTTGAGACTTAAAATTAAGGGACATTAGGTGGAAAACTTTTTAAGATACAGAGGAATCATAGACTTCACAGCCTTACTGTGAGGAGAAGGTCAAAGTTGGGTTTCTCATTAGAGGTATTAGTAATAAGTTATGTATTTTTGCAGGTATTATCACAGCCCTTGCTTTTAATGAATGTTTAGAGGTCTGTGAGATGTTGTACAGAGTACACTATTTGCATTTTTAGATACCAGTCACTGACTTGATTCAGATTATAAAAAGGAATAGTTTCGCTCTTCCTAGGGCTGATATAGACAGCTTTGCCTTTTCATCACAAAGAAAGGCTACTTTGTACTCCAGATACTGAGGTGCATCCGCGTGATAAGTGGATGTCATAGACATCTTGACAAGCTAACACCTAGAAACCTGGAATAAAACATTTCTAAACAACCAGGTAGGGTCATCCCCGTGTGGACCTCACTTGGTGCCAGCATTGACCAGTGTATAGTCACCTGAATGGGGACAGTACGTACCGTACATTCTCAGGCCTATCAGAGGATCTTTACTGGAAGTACAGATGCTTTTCCACATGAACTGAAAAAGACAGAGTACAAGGGGAGGGAACCACAAGCTAGGATGTCTAGAAGCATGTACATTCCCAGAAGTGCCCAGCAGAACAGCTACCTGTATTCCTCTGTCTGAATTTCAGACCCACAAATCACATTAAAAAAACTCCAGAAGTTGTTATTGCTGCAGCTTAAACTTCCCAAAGCCAGCTTGATAGGAGGTGGATGCTTGGTAGGAGGTGAAAAAACCCACACAGCAGTTGTTAATTTCACCATATGGAAAAGATCCCTTTCACTACAGAAAACTGGCAGCAGGCCTATTCCCTTAACATCAGAGGAAATCCTAGCTGAAAAGAGAAGATGAGGTTGGAATAAGATGCTCATGCTGATTACCTTGCCCAGGAGCTAAACCACTTGGTCCTAACTAGTGTGGAGCACAAGAATGGTCATGACTCCTCGATTTCCAGTGACTACTGTGGTGGGTAGAAGAGAAGAGATCTCAGAGCATGGAGCATATGACCATGTTCCTTTTTTTTTTCTTTGCCATCCACCACAAGGAAAACGGAGGAATAAAAAACACTAAAGATACTTACTAGAAAAGAGAGGGAAGAGAGCTGACATGAAAGAACAGACACATTAACAACATACCTCTGCATGTTTCAGGGATGCTTCCACGCTCTCCCATCCTGAGGGTGTCCTCATTGCTCCTGGTCCTGGCTCAGCTCTTTGTGAGCCAGCAAGATGCATTTTCCTATGTGCAGTCTAAAGAGGAATTTATCAAGAACTCTGATTTACACAGTGTATTTACACCAGAAGTGCCCATCCATTTCTGTAGGTACAGCAATTTCTATTTGCAAGAGAGAATGAACAGAAACAGAGACCAGTAACAGAAATGTTTATGTATTGGGTCTTTGAGATCACATTTTCTTATAAGGAAGAACGTTTTCTGGGAAAGGCTCTTGCACAAGATATAAAAAATGTTCAAGTCTCACATGACCTGAATATTAACAGAGATGGGAATGAGCTACAAAATATGGTGCTGTAAATTTTCACTCCTTTAGGCTTAGGTGTTAGTAGGGGGAAAAAAAAAAGGAAAATACAGGAAGATTCTTATCTATCATCAGCATGTTTTGATAGTCATGTTGGCTATAGCAGATCTGCTTGAGGCTTGAAAAGTAGCAGAGAAGTGACATGGAGTCAGTGTTACACCTCTTTTCTGGGAGAGATCTGGGGAACTACAGACCTAAAATCTTTTATCCTTGTATGCAAGTTGGTAAGAGCTGTTCTAAAAAACAGAACTAGTATAAAGAAAACAAACAAAAAAAGAGTAAAGAACCCCCTTTGTAGTATGCTATGCCTTGAAAAAAAAAAGTTCTTTGAGGACATCAAGAGAGACTCAAATGATAAAGTGAGCTTGAGTTTCCAGAATCATTTAACAGGATTCTTCACTGAAGAATTGGGAAGAAATTAAGTCCCCATAAGATTAGAGGAAGAAACCTACATTTATAAATAACCAGTTAAACACAGGAAACAATGTTAAGGAATAAATACTCTATTTTCACAGTGGATAGAGAGCTCCAGGAAAATTCTTTAGGGATCTGTACTGTGTTCTGTGCTATTTAAAATGTTTGTTGATAATCTGGAAAAGAGAGAGAATTTTAAGAATGTAAACTTTGCTGATAATAGTATATATTGTTGGGAGATAGAGGTGAAAGTTGACTATAAGGGGTTGTGAAGCATCTTGCGTTACTGAATGACTGACCAATGAACTACCAGAAAAAAACTAAAGGTAAAATGTAGTATGCACATGGAATAAAATAGTAATAAATTTATATGTATGGTGAGGGATTGCATGCTAACTATACTGGAGTTACAGTAGAGAGCACTATGAAAATTTCAGCATTGAATCAAACACACTATCTCTGGGAAAGGAAGAGAGAACAAAGCAAAACCCACCACTATGCCAGCATGTTGGTTTTTATTTTTTTTTAAGCATTTTAAATACACTCTGTAGTTCACATTCTTCTGGATTTGAACCAGCACGGTGATAAGTGGAAATGAGCAATAGGTACTTCTTCACATGGCTCTGCAGCTGTGGAGCTCATTCTCATAGAGGCATTGCCAGTCCCAGATTGAATGAACCTACTGGAAAAACTATATGAAAGCATCACCTCTGGCTCAGGAAATTTCTGTGCCTCAGATTTCTTAAAAGCTGGGAGAGTTTTCAAGGGAAATACTGCTCTAAGCTTGACCTAGAGAGCTGCTGCATGTCAGAGAAGGGGGACTGAGCTACATAACCCATTCCTATGGATTTACATTGTCAATGCACGAAGAGCTGTTAGGTTTGTAGCCAGGATCAGAAACCCTCTCCTGCCTCCCAGTCCTGTCTCATCTCAACCTTTGGACCACTGTTCCTGTACTACGTTTTTACAATCTGATTAGCATGTAACTACATTACTTGAACTGAAACTGAGATGAAGGTGTATTTTGTACTAGTTTGAAATAATGTGCTAAGGGGGTTGTAATTCAAATGCTATTTTCAGTTTACTAAGAATTGAAAGGCTGCATTTCCAGAGGGTTATCTCAGACAATCCTACATATAGAAACACCTGAAAGTCTGCTAAAAGTTTACCCAGAGAGTGTCTGATCATGCACGTTTCAAATAACCATGCAGTACATGTCATGATATTTGGTCCCAACCCCACATTCACATTGGGGGGTTTTAATTATAATTTTTTTTAAATATAGTTATTAATCTGGCAAAGAGGTGGAAACATGTATCTAGTCATTAATTTGAGGGAATTTTATTTTAAGAAAGTGCATATCTTTTGCTGGAAACTGCAATTTGTAACTGAAAATAGGACCACATTGTAAATTCAGTGTGATTTTTAAAATCAATTTATGATTCAGATGTACATGTTTGCGGTGACAAATTAGGACCTTGAGGACAAATGTGAGAAGGTCTTTTATGTTTGGCACTTGGAAAATACTGCTTTGTTGAGAAGCCCGTCAAACTAGTTTAGTGCAGAATTGTACTTTCTATGCATACTATAAAGCCATGACTTATTTTTGTTTGTTTTACTTTCATGGCTAAGGTTTGAAAAATAGTAAGACAGAGGACTATTTGTACATATGTGAAGAATATCCTCTTGATTTGAAAAGTGAGTTATTGATCCCTGCAAAAAAAGAATAATTTTCACAGTTCTGTGAGGACTATGAAAACATCTTTAAAACTTTAGCCTTAGGGTAAGAACTAGGAGAAAATTAAAGCAGTTTCTGAAATACTTCACCAACCATTTCCTACAAAATGACCCAATCTGCTTGATTATTGGAAAAGACAAACTCCTTAATGGCTGGCATCAGCTGAAGCTGCTTCAGGATGTGCTTTGGCAGTTGCTGCTAAAAGTTCCTTTTTTTCAGAGATATGTGAGCGGTCATTAAGCAGGAGTATTGACAAAGGAAATGCCCTAAACATAAAGACAGTGTGATTAAAAAGATATTTCTAGAATGTAATTCTGCTGACAGTGACATGAAGAGTTGCATATTTTTGTTCATCTTATTAAAGTGGGAATATGCAGACTATTATTTAGAGGGAAAAGACAATCTCTTAAAAACACCAACTGTTTTCTCAGTTTGATAAGTTACTGTGTGTACAATAGAGTGCTGCAAAATGATCTCTGAAATCTGGTTGGGTATCAGGAAGAGCATTCCTTCTTTCTAGAAATGTCCTCCATAAACTGCAACAAAGGAAATGGCATGATGCGTTAAAAAACCCTGGTACGCTAAGATGTCCATTTCGCCCCCCTCAATCTGTGCTTAAAATAGCAATAACAACCTTGGTGCAGGGCACTTCCCCGTGATTAATAACTGGCCAGGGTTAATGGCCCTCAGCAGTGCCTCAGGCCATCAACTCCTCCTAGCCAGTCATTACTCCCTGGGAAATGCCCTATTCTGGGTAGTTATTGTTTTAATATTAAGATGTAGAAATTGCCATTGGATGGGGATAAAATGACCTTGTGGCAATGTTAAAAAATAAACCCCCAAACAGCAAAATTTAAAAATTATTAACAGTCAATAATCCATCAAAATTAAAATCTAAAGTTTGTAAGTGACAAAATTCTGCCAGCCTGATTACCTGTGCAAAGCATTTATCCCCCAAATACTTCTCCCCAGTTTTCATTTCATGTTTGTCATAGGCAATTGAGTAAATTATAGAATTTGATCTTCTAAAACACACAGTATCTTTGACATTCATTTTACTGCCTGAGATACAACTTTAGTCTTTATGAAGCACTGAGTGTATGTGGTTTAGGTAATTCTGCTTTTTCTCTTTTATGTAATGTATATTGTAATAATAATAGGAAAGCAAATTTATACCTGATAAAACAGTAGTAAGTATATGCTTTTCCTGTAGCCCATATTCTGCATATTCTGTGATTTGGTTTACATTTTAGGCCTTCTGCTACAGCTCTAATGAAGAAAAATTTGAAGGCTAGGTCTATATTTAAAAGTCTTGCTCACATAGTTATGTAGGCTAGGAATACTAAAAATAAAATGGCATCTTAACTGCTGTCCTGGCAGAACCTGGTGTAGATGCAGTCATCCCATCAAACTGTTTATTTTTGTTCAGGAGCAAGTACAGAGTTTACTGCTATGAACTGTGCTGATAGTAGGAGAGCTGGCTCTATGCAGACTTGTTCTAGCTTAGACAAGGAAGGCAGAGGCACATGCTTGAATCTATCACAATTAGAGCCAGCTCTTCAGTCTGATTGACAGCAGCTGGACTATATCCCAGCCTCCTGTGCTTTCTGAGGAGGGGGGCTAGGAAAATATCTCAGATTCTGAGGAAAATGTGGGAATAAAGTGTTCCAAGATTTTTTTTTTTTCCTTATCCACCAAGAGGAAGGTGTAGATTAGCAGAATTCTTAGTGGGCTCTGAACTGATCTTAATCTACACCCTCAACGCTGCTGGTAGCTTCTGAACTTTTTATGCCCGTTGAGTTTAAGAACTATGACCATAAACTTTTACATAATTTTCATCACCAAACTTCTCATGTTTGCCACATTTCCATATTCTAGATCTCAATTCACTCTGGTTTTATATTTTAATTCCTCTCTTTTTTTTTTTTTTTTTTTTTTATTGTTATAATGAACTGTGCTGGTAATCAAA
>JAWWEU010000005.1:18151074-18179202 GCA_035583155.1 Acropternis orthonyx | reverse complement strand
TCTTTCTCTTTCTCTTTCTCTTTCTCTTTCTCTTTCTCTTTCTCTTTCTCTTTCTCTTTCTCTTTCTCTTTCTCTTCTCTTCTCTTTCTCTATCACAGTACCTCAGAGAACATTCTCATTATATATGGAGGAATAGTTGTGTATATGTAGGAAAGTTCAAGTAAATTTTAGTCTTGATATGGGCAGAAATTCTAGATTCCAAACTTCCACCTTCTCTTCTGTCTCTGACCATGGCAGAAAGACTGACTCAAGTGGCTCTGCAATAGCATAGCATAGCATAGCGTAGCGTAGAATAGAATACAATAGAATAGAATAGGAAAAATAATTTCAGTTGGAGAGGACCTACAATGACCATCTAGTCCAACTGCCTGACCACTTCAGAACTGACCAAAAAGATAAAACCTGTTATTAAGGGCATTGTCCAAATGTCTCTTAAGCACTGTCAGGCTTGGGGCTTCAACTACTTCTCTAGAAAACCTGTTCCAGTGCATTTACCTTTTGGTAAAGAAATACTTCCTAATGTCCAGTCTGAACCTCCTCAGCACAGCCCACCAGCACCCCCAGATCCCTTTCTGCAGGGCTGCTCTACAGTCACTCCTCTCCTAATTTATACTTCTGCCCAGTGTTACTCTACCCAAAGTGCAAAATCTGGCATTTGGGCTTGTTAAATTACATCCCATTAATTATTGCCCAGTGCTCCAGGGCACTTTGCTTCTGTCACTAAAACTGGAATGACTTTGTATTCCACATCATGGCTGATTAATTATAACAACAGGACTACAGTAGTTGTGGTGCTCCTTTCCATCTTAACATCTTGCTAGTTTGCTTGTCTCTGGTCAGGACAGCACACCAATCAGAAGTTTCCATAAGCTATCAATAGTGTCTCCTCCTGTGTTTTCTTTTGCAGCTATTTTATCTAGAATTAATCTGTTGGCAAGACCAGTGAAAGTTACTTATTTTGATAAGCTGTTTGTCAAGCTACATTTTTTTCACCGTGATAGTACCTGTTCATCTACTTCTATGAAATACTTACAAGTTCCTTCGATTCTCTTTAATTTAATTTAAACAAAAATTCACAAGGCATAATTTTCATTACAGAAACTCTATTGAATTATATAGTAGAGGTTCATCTAAGTGTTTGGACAACACTCTCAGGCACATGGTATGGGATTTCTGGGACTGTCCTGTGCACAGCCAGGAACTGGACTCAATGATGTGGGTCCTTTCTGACTCCAGATAGTCTATGATTCTATGATTTCAGTTATTTTTTAAGCCTACTTTAGCTAGTACTGCAACTATTTTAGTTGAAAACAAGGCTTAGAGGTCCCTAAATCTCAGAGCATCTTTTTGAAGTATTGTCAAAGCATCTATAATCTTTCAATGTAAAGTTAGTTTTAAAGAGATTACATGGGTTTGTTAGCTACTTTACTGTAAATTGACCTTGGTTGTGTACCCTCAGATTCTGGTGACTTTTTCTTCTTTAATCCATAATTTTGTTTCTAACATTTCTTCTTTTCATATCTCACCCTCTGACAGTACCTTTTTACCAAAAGAGATTATGTGGAAGGCAAGTACCTCCCTGATATGTGTTCCCTTTGAACTTGCTATATGAGATGCAGTACCTGCACTGTGTATGGCTTTCTAATGATATAATGAGAGACCTGTGATGTTCATCATCTCTAGAGCACAGTGTGGTCTTATACAAAAGGGTCTGCATGAAGATGGGCACAGCAGGTCTACAAGTAGCCAGAGCTGAACCATGAATTGTATTTACAAATACAGGTTTACTAATATGGTGGCTAATGAAAAGTTAATCACCATAAAATGTTTGATACATTAAAATTAAAATGCAGTTTTTATAGCATTGCAAAAATAATATCCTACTGAATAGATCTGCTCTTTGTGTATACTCTAAACCACATCTGCCTAGCTTAGTGACAAAATGAAGTTTTTTTTCTGTACTCATTAGTAACATAAAACTAATGGATTCTGCTCTGATTCTCTCCATAGCAACTGAACTCCCTGCCAGTTCCAGTTGCAGGACTACATTTCTATCCTAGTTCTTTCAGTACAGTTTTGTTGAGAAGAGCAGGACAGCACAGCAGTAATCAAAAGGAGCACTCCATGTCCCTGCTCTCTCAAAGGTGCAGCCCCGGACAAAATTTAACTTCCATCTTTTTTCTTTTTTCTTTTTTTTTTTTTTTTTTAATTGCTGCTGGTAATGCATAAGCCAGAAAGAACACAGCTTGGCTTTCAGAACCTGGCTCCTGTTTGCAGGTCTGGCAGTTGCCAAAACAAAAACAAAAACAAAAAGCAAACAAACAAACAAAAAACCCACAAAAAACAAACAAACAAACAAAAAAAAACAGGGAAAAACCCAAACCCAAAAAAAACAAACAAAAAAAGATTGGTAAACTTTGCAAATTTGATCTGGAGGCCATTGAGATATACCAAGTGTGGAATCCTTGGTGCCATTTTAGAAAGTTGCTTTTTGGAGTGAAACCACTTTAAACAGTGAAAGCTGATTATTTCTTGCTGAACTGTTTATTTTGTTCCAAACGTTTATGATGTGATGAAAACAAGCTCTGAGATGCTGTAAAAGAGTGCACCTGCAGAATATCTTTTAAGTACCATTGCTTTTTAAGTCAGTGTCTTGAAACTTTGCAAATGAATAAAGATACAGTTTTTGCTTGAGAGAAAGAAGTGATTATAAGACACATCACCAAGGAGTGTAAATGAGCAGTAAGTCGTTGACACAGTCTTTTGAAATAACTTTCAGGCCTCTAAAATGCCATCATCCTCCCTATTTGGGATTCTAAGTCCCCCCAAAGTGTATTTTTTTGAGCTGTGAGAAGCGAGACGTGGTTACAAATTCAGAAATCACCATGCCATATGCATTGTTTATGTTATTCCCTTTGTAAGTCTGTAGCTGGAAAAATCAATTTTGATCATGTTGTTCCAAGAAACCACTTCCTGAGCTATCTAATGGTATCCTAAACCTTGGAGTGCCTCCCCCCTGTCCTCCAGCTGCTTCCCTGGAAGGCCATTAACCACCTCACTCCTTTCCCACTTAAAAAGCCATTTCTAATTTCCAGCTTTGAATTTATTCATGTCTGGGTTATAATCATGTGTTCTTGTGCCAACATTGTCATTTAACTTCAATAGCTCTTTTCCCTCCTTGATGTATATATAGACATCATATTCCTGCTCTGCCTTGATCTTCCTAGGCTAAATATCTTGTAAGGTTCTTTTTGTCTTCTCTCACAAGCAAGCCCCTCCATTTCATGATTATTTGAGTGGCCCATCTCTGCAACCTCCTTGAGATTTGTGGGTTTTTTTGTGAATCCAGAGCCTCCCAGAGAAAATTACCTATGCTATTTAAACATATGCTTTTTTCAGATTAAAAAGCCCTTCACTATCAGGAATCTCCCCATGTTGATACTTTTGCCACGTGGGCAAGCAGTGGAAAGCTTCTTCACTGTATGTTGTACAAGTGTAACAACATTTCTTTAAATTCTTCAGTACGCAGATCATCACTTGCAGGAGATGTGCATTTGTGACACTGGAATGTTTGGGGGCTATATACACACACAAGAGAGGATACTTAGTATTGCTGGGGGCAGTAGATCACACAGAGATGTGTATTTTGAAACCTGTAGCAGGTTCAAAAGACAGGGCTTGTCAACAGACAAGCCTACATGAGAGTTGAAACAAGCTGGAGCTGAATTCTACCACTGCAGTATTTCAACTGACACAGGAGACTGCAGACACCTGAGAACTGTAGAAACCTGAAAACTGCTGTAAATTCAGTAAATCCGTAGACGTTTCTGAGTAAGAAGTGGAAATGAAAAGATAGTGGTGTGAGCATTTCCTAGGAGATCATACTTGATTTAGTTACTGTAGCTCATCAGTGGAGGCACAGTAAAGGGCTGCGTGCTCAAGTCTTGTTCTAGTAAGAAGTATTAGCTGAAACGTTTTCATAGTTGTTAATTGACCTTTTACAGTAGTTTAAGCAAACAGACTTTACTTCAAATTTACAATGAATTTGGACCATGCACATAATCGGCTCACACAGCTCTATTGATGAGTTCTAACTCATTAAGCTGTGATAACTTGCTCACAGTCATCTGTCCATGCTCATCATGCTGCCTTTAGCAATGTTCCATACCTGTTTTATGCTGGAAGAGCATTAATGTTCTCTGCATGTTGCTGAGAGGAACTGGAAGGTTTTTAGCATTGAATGAATGCAACCAAAGTATTTCACATGTCAGCAAATTAGGGGGTTGGCGGAGAGAAAACATTTGAGTGTTTTTGGAACAAGAAAACAGTACGGTTTGCCAGTCTTTCTTCCTGGGCATAGGATTTGGTTGAATTTCCTGCCTCAACAGTCACTAGGAGCAAATTCATAGATGCTACTACTGCATCCAGTGAAGAAATTCTTCTCTTTAAATAAAAATACTGTTGTATAAGTGCTGAAGACCAGGTAGACCTCATTCTTGCAGAAAGTAGAGCTGGTTTTGCAAGGTCTTAGCAGACTGGGAAGACAAGTTAGGACTCATTTTTGCATTTAATTCATGTAGCAGAGCTTTCCTTTAGAGGTAACATTGATAAAGCCACATTAACACATTGCTCTGATGTGGCATAGGAATAATTAGGGATGTTTGTGGGGGATTTTTTCAAAGTAAGGCTGCCCAAAGTAAGATATGTAATGAAAATGGAAGTTGTTGTAATTCAGTTCTTTGTATGAGCATTGTGTGAGATTATATATTTTACAGTTAAATACAACATACTATTAGACACTTAAAATGGTTACTGATAATTTCAGAATAATTTTGGGACTGACAGGAATAAGGTTAGTATTGCTTGCTCAAAAATACTGAGAAACAGAATTCAAAAAGAAATCCTCAACATGTTTCCTGGCAATGTAAGACCAAAGATAAACACTTTGAAGCTTATAATTTTGGGTAGACTTGTCTGTCGCTCTTATTTGCTTGCTCTTGAGAACTTTTCAATTGACTTGGATCAATCTTCATAATCAGAATCATAATGACTTCTTGGTTTGTCACAGTAGAATGACTTTTAAGCCAGTTCTCCTATGACTCAATGAGATTTCTCTAACACTTAATAACTGCGCTCCTTTTTAAAGCAAAAGTAAAATGTCCTGTTGCATCACATAACCTTCATTTACTTTATCTTAACAATGTAGAATCTTGTACGTAAAGTTGAACGTGTTTTGCAACATGGCAACTTGTACAAGTGTGCTTAGAAATCTCTCAAAAAATCTGGGCAACCGATACAGAGCACGGAGTTTCGTGCAATAATGGCAAAACAACAGCACATGCAAAATCAAGTTCTATATATATAATCTATTCGTAGAACATGTTTGTACACCAGTAGTTCTAGTACTGCCTATATGGAGCAATCTTTGTATTTTACAGGAGGTGTGAAGGTCAGCAACTTGGAAATTTATAAGAAAAATCCTAAACATCACCAAAATGCGTGGCCAAATCTTCCATATTTAAGTACTAGAGAGTGCTCCTGTGCAGCTATAGAAACTGCTTAGGTATCTTATTTGTATAAATGAGTCAATAACTTTATTTTTTCCCCTAGGATGTAATTGGAAAAGCACTGCAGTATATTGGAACATATGGTGATCTGTGCAACACAGAGCAAGTTGTGGCTCTGATTGACGAGGAAATGTGTATCAACTGTGGCAAATGCTACATGACCTGTAATGATTCTGGCTACCAGGTAAGAGCACAGCTGTAATTAGTAGAAAGGCACGATGAGTTATCTTTCTGCTGCTGGGAAGAAAGAATTCACCTTCTGTTAATGAGCAGGTGGTAAAAACAGATGCCTAAAATACTGGATTCAAACCCCAGCATGCTCCCAGGATATGGCGCACAAGCCCTGCCTGAGCTGTCTGGGTGGTGGCAATGACACCACCCAGCAGAGCGTGTCACTGTCACAGGCCCTCCCCAACTGCAAGTGGAATTCTTTTTAGGAGGAAGAAAACAATGGAGTCCCAAGTTAAATGGCAGTAAATGTAGTTCTTGATGGTTTTCAAGTACATGAGGGAGAAAGGGAAGAACATATTCCTTCCCACCAAGGGGATGCGAGGAGACAAGGGCTGATCTTATTGCCAAATGCTTTTTAAGAAATCCAGTCCTTGTTCCCTCAGTGTAACTGAACTTGAACTAATTCTGGTTTCTGGCAGGTGGGGTTTTGTTTCCATCTTGATAGAGTTACAAATCCTTTCTCCAGGATAACTGCCAAAGTTTAGAGCACCAGGCTGAAGTTTGCAGAAATCATTGTGACCAGAAAATAGCACAATTTTGAGCTGAGGCTCCTGTTTGCAGCAAAGTGTTTCTCTGATTTCTGCTCAGTATGGTAATAGAAGATGTATGAAATGTATCCACGTGTCTACGTGCCATTCTGCACCATGTCCACTGGAGCTGATGGACTGGTTTGCCCTAAAAAAGGCAGTACAGGAGGACTCATGTTCTTTTAGAAAACCAAAATACGGTCTGGTGTAACTGTCATATTATATGCAGTAAGCAATAAATTCTACATGAATTTTTCTGTACATCTTAGTCTGAGAAAAACTTTTCAGAAACAAATACTTAACTGAGCATCAAGTTTCCTCTAGACACCATAAGTTTTTATTCATCTTTAATTCAGTCTAATCAATAGTGGGTCTAATGAATTGAACCACATACAGTCACAGAAAGAAGTCTTCCATTTAAAATTAGCTACTGCAATTAAAACAAGTGTATCAGTGCAAAGGTAAACATGAGGGGTTTTTCCACTGATACAGGAAAATGAATGCTGAATTTATACCAAAATAGATTACTACAGTGGCCTTTTAACTGTCTAAATTTCTTCTTAACCCTCCAGTCTTTGCCTCTTCCCCTTCTATCAGATTTTCTATTGAAGGGGAGGATAGAGCCCTTGGTGAGCAAAAGACTGGGTTTATATTTAGTAAAACTTTATTTTCTGTAACTGGAAACAAACTCAGCACCAAAAGAACTGAAGTTTAAAGCCCCGGGAGTTTTCCTAAGAACAAAAGAGATGTTTTTTCCTTATGTAGTTAAGGAAATTTAAAAGAAATTAATTGCAAAGAATTGCAAAGGAGTTCTTAATTGCAAATAGATCAACAACACACCCCCCCACCCTTCAAAACAGCATCTGCTTTGTGCTTCCCTTTGTTTCAAACATTTCCATGCTGCTCTGCAGAGCTGTCACCTTTTTCCAACAGAAAAGGTTTCCTTAATTTAAAGTCAGCACTGTAGTCCTGACTTCCTCTCTCCCTCTCTGAACTCCCTTTCAAGATGTGCATTGTTGTTAGTGAGAGAGAAAGGAGTCCTCCTTAAATACTTACAAGCCAGGGCTCTCTTTGTGCTCAATCTAAACTGAAACGCATAGATCCAGGGCAGTAACTACTGACTTCATGCCCTTGCTGGTTGCTACAGCAACTTCTGTGTCTTCTGAGCAGTGAAACCCCAAATCTACCTTTGGAATCAACCTGCAGCAGCATCCAGTACCTCCCATCACCTCCCTGCCTGTCCTAGTTGCTGACAGTGGTCAGAGAGATTTGCTAAGGCACTGCTTGTTTGCAGAGAAGCCAGAGTTCAGTTTCCAGGCCTGATTTTCCCTCCTAAACTCTTAAAACTAGATATTCAGTGTTTTGGGCATTTTTTAAAATGCTTTACTTTTCCAGTCTTCCCTCTTAGATATTGAAGCTTTTGCAGTTGCGTGATGCTTTTGTTTCTGTTTTTAATTGTTATTTCTATTATACCAGAAGCTTATTTCATTGAGACTGCAACTGGTATTTCACATTCAAATACACTTATCACCCTTATTGGTAATGAGGATTCACTGCATGTAACATAAGAATTAAAACAAGCTCTGCCTGCCCCAAACTCTGATATGCCTTTGGAAGATTTGTAAAGGAAAATAATAACACAAGGCACAGTGTGCTGTTTTTCTCTACTATTTATTACATTAGATTTTTTCTGCTGTGCTGACAATAAAAATCAGAAGAATGCATTGTGACCAGCATTGTGCTTGAAGCCGTACATGCGTGGTCTGGTGTCTCCTCTGAACCAACAACCCTGGCACATTGTTGTCCTACAAAACATTTCCTTCGTTTGAAGGAGAAATACCCTCAGGGAGTTTAAATATCATGGGCCAAACTCCTCCTTTTGTAACCAGCCCCTATGAGCTTTTGCTGAGGTGTAATTTGGCCCACATCTCTAATTTTCCAGTGTCTGGAGAGGAAGTTGTTTTGTTCCCTGCCAGTTGAACAGTCACTATAGCTGCAGTGCAAAATCACACCAAGATGTCTCCAAGTGCTGCAGCACAGGAAATGCAGACACTGAAATGGGAGCAATTTTGACCTTTTCTGTAAGTGACATCAATAATGTTTGTTCCTATTCATAGGCTATCCAGTTTGATCCCAAAACCCACCTGCCCACGGTTACTGACAGCTGTACAGGCTGCACCCTGTGTCTCAGTGTCTGCCCTGTTATCGACTGCATCCGCATGGTTTCCAGGACAACACCCTACGAGCCAAAGCGCGGGCTGCCCTTAGCCGTGAACCCCGCGTGTTGAGGTGATCGGTCCGACAGCTAATGTGAACTTTACACTTGTTTGATGCAATTGATTTGCTTTCTAATTAGTCCTTGAAAATCTACTCGTATAAAAAATGTGATATTGATAGCCGTTCCAATGAACACTGTTTTCCAATTACTATTTTTACAACAATGAAAATCTGACATTACATAAAGTGGGTTGTGGCTATCAGTTGTCCACTACTTGAAGTGTAACTTTCTCCTTACAAATTCACGCTGTGATTCCAAAATCTCTCTATAGACTCCTTAATCTCTATGTATTTTCTGGCTCAAAATATAATTCAGAAAGCATTTTTAATGAACTACAAATCAATGTACAAGCTAACTGTTTTTAAGGGGGCATTCTGTAATTAAACATTACATTTAGTTTTAAAAGAGTTTCTTAGAAGATGTAATTAACTACATAGCATTCAAACAAAGCAATTGGCTTTTATTTTTCTATAGACAGAAATGAAAGGGAGTTTAAAATAGGATTTAAGAACTGGATTAATCACTCTCAACTACTACAACATATGGTAGTGTAGTTTTATAATTATTTCTAATTCTTTCTCACACTAGTCACTTTATAAAATAAATTTGCCTTGCACTGACACATGCTGGACTGTTCAGATTTGTGTGTTGCACGGGTAGCTTTAGCGTTACTTCTGCCCCCAGTGAACACTTGTAACATCTCTTTGAGAACAATTAAACCAGCTTATTAGAAGTCCAAGTTGCATTTCAGGACTCTGAGAAGCAGCAACATTTTTTAGTCCAAGCTCATCATCTAAATAACTTTTTAATTGTGCCAATTAATGTTCCAGAATGTACATGTTACAGGTCAGAGAGCTGATTACGTGCAAATGGACTACACACCCCGCACGCTGCGTTTGCCAAACACAGACACAACAGGGCAAACTGGCAAGGTGATTTCCCCCAGTGCTGGTTCTTCATAACTTACTGGTTATGTATGGTTGTGATAGTTTCACAGACAAAAATAAATATAGATTTGTCTGTCCTGCTAAGCAATATCTCAACTTTAATCCATTTTTCACTCACAGTAGGAACTTTCTAATATGAACATATTGCTGTCTGCTTTACTCCACTTAAGAATATAAAGTCTTTAGTTTCATAACACTAATAAATGATCTATCAGTTCAATTTCTTACACTGAATATTGTGAGCACCAAAAGCTTTGATTAAAAATATACTGTCTTTTGTTTCTTGATTTATGAATTGCATACTGAATTATAAATAAATTTGAAACCAACTTGGGGTTGTTTGTGGTTTTTTTTTTCATTTACTAAACAGACTTTTTTTTGTAGAACCTTGTCAGTTGGTGTTTCGTGATCTCTAAGACTCACACCAGGAACCATTAATGAGTTAATTCCTGTGTATATTATTTCACTGATTGCCTACAGTGCAGAATGCAGCATGCTCTTTGCCCCTTTCAGCACCTTTTTGTCGACCTTTGACTTGCCTTCTTTTTGCCTCCCTTCCCCACACAAACACATACTCTGGGTGTACACATTTGAATTTTTTGAAGTGTCATTTCATTTAGTGACCTTGCACCATCAACACTGTTTTGCTGGCACTTTAGGCTTGCTTAATGGGATCCCTTGGCAGGTTCAAGCCCAGTAGTGTCTCCACTAATAGCTTTCTCTTCATACTTTAATTTTTCTATTTATCTTTGTGGATTATTCACGCTCAGATGAAACAGGAACAGACAGTCATACTGCTTAGAAAGTATTTGCCTGAAACTCCCTTAAAGTTCTTACTTTTCTGATAGTTTCTTACCTTACATGATCTGCAGAGGACTCACGGGAAGAACAAGCTGTTTTGTGAATGTTAGTGGCAAAGTTTGCAGTCTCTGCATGTGCTGCTTGTACCTCTGCCAAGGAGCTGGCTGACAAGCAGCATGCCCTTGAGTGGGGCAGAAAAAGACATCAAAACCAGATTGTCTGAAAGTAACATTTTATGTTCTCAGACAGCAGATGCAAGGAAAAGCAGGTATCTTCTACCAGGCTGTTACCATGTACTTCCTATTTCATGTCCTGAGGGTGAGAGGTGGCATATCACCCGTGGCTGAATTGGCCAGCTTCTCCAGATCTTCTGTTGCTGCATCAGCAGACCTGATTACCTTGCTATCCTGAGGGCATCACATCTGGTAGTCTGGCTTCTTTTAAATACAGGACAATGCCAAGAGGCCTAATTTAAGTATCTAAGCACATGTACATCATAAGTGTAACAGAAAAATCAGAGCTTTTCCAAGGATATTCAATAGTCACAGAACATCCAGTATTCCCAATTAGCTATAACGTAATCTTTGGAGGTAAAGGCATTCTTTGTGATTTAAGACTATAATCAAGACTATAATTTGTTTACCAAATAAGGAATAACAGGCTATGTTATGGAGGTTTCTTTCTTACTACCCAGTCTCTCTCCCACTCTTTTTCAGTCAAGTCTGTTAACGGTTTCATTCCCAAATGAATGTGAATAGTTTCTGACTCTGAAAGTTAGCAATAAATCTGTGTGTTGTAGGAAGTCCAAGAAAGGACCACATTTAGGTTTCCTGCAGGAATGTCTTTAAGTCATCAGGGTAAGCCAAGTTGTAAACAGGCAGGGAAGATAGACACAAATTATATATTCCTGGGATTTATAGGTTTTTCACATTGGTGTTGGGAAATCCATCCCATTTGGTGCATTCAAGAGCCAAGGAAACAAATTAGAAAAATCTGGTCTGGTCTGCAAGTGCTGTAGCCAGCTATTAAAAAAGAGATATGAATTTTCAAAGTGTAAAAGGCTCCAAATTAAGCTCCTATATTTCAATGATTTAGTTGCATATTTAAGGAATTACCTATTATTAAAGACATGATGGTTGACGTCCTCCAACCTTAGCCCTCACAGTTTTTAGACTTTGTCCTATTGATTACTATTATAAAATACTGTAAACTACACTTGACAAATTAAATTATGATAGAAGTGCCATAGCTCATCCTCCAGTAGCATGTTCTTGTTCATATCATATTCTTGAACAGAAAATCCTCCCCATGTTCAGTGTATGCTCTGCAGGCCAAGAATTACTTGAAAAAGCTGCCAGATATGCTTGTATGAATCCCAATGCACATTCATTGGAAAAAGAGATGTTTTGCCTCACTAACAGACTATACAGGCAGTTTGGTTTTTGGCGTAGTATTTCCAAGGCATTGGATTGGCAACATTATTAGCCACATTTGAAAAATTACACAGGATTTTTAAAATACATAATTTCCTGATTTAAAATGAAATATTAATTTGATCTCATAATAAAATAAAAACTAGTCATTGCAAGAATCTGTTGGGCAGCCTGTATCTTCAGTGCTGAAGCTGAAGTATGTGTATACCGCTCCTTGCTCTGAGACTTTACCAGTTGTTGCAGGAACACTTTCTAGCAGTCATCCATGTGCTCACTTTGTAAAATCTTGCAGGAGCACAATGTAAGTTACCCATCTAGAATTACTGCCCCTCTTTGTTGTGTCTTGGAGGACACAGAGCTTTGGAAGAGGTGACTTGGCAGCTGCAGATGGCTGACTGTCATTTCTGCAGTCTCCCCGCCTTTCAGTACATATTACTGTCACCTTTGGGTCCTCCAGCTTTGTTGTCTTTAAACCTTTTATCTCAAGGTGGCAAAAGCCATTGCTAGATTCAAGGCAAATTATCCCAACTCCAACTGAGTGCCATCAACCTCAAGCCTCATAAAACCATTTTGTTTAACACAATCCAAGACTGTAGTCTTAGAAATAAAATGTTAAGCATAGATACTTCTGTCAATAAGATCTTGCCAACACCTTCTATATGTATGTTTCATTATTTATCTACTGTAACATGGGGTTGGGCATGTTGTTAAAATTTTATGTTTTTCAACATGTTTCCTAGTAGAAAATATTTTTTTAGATAAAATATTTATTTTATTGGCATAGGTTTCACTTCACCAGGCAGTTCCACTTCTTTGATGAACTGTGGAAGACAGGTTTTCATTGGCAACATCTGGCAACCTGGCAGACGCTCTCGGCAGCTGGATTGGTAACTTCAGAGTTGCTTCTGGGTCTTTCATATAATTAGTCTGCTTATGGGCCATCTGGGTTGCTTTGTTTTTGCTGTTGCTGTTTCCTTTTTTTTTCTGAGGAACTGTAAGCTTTCTAGTTGTTTCTCCAGGAGATCAGTTTTTAATAACTCTTCCTTGGGTTAATCTGCTGGGTCTTGTGCAAACATCCATACTGTCCTTGCCCAGGAGCAGAGATACTGCTTTTATCCCTTTTTTCTTGCAGGTCTGATTCTGCCCATCATGTTTTTTGTGATGTGAGAGCAGAGCTTCTCATTGCTATCAAGCAGTGAAGCCTGAGGTCAACTTGGCAACTGAACACTTATCACCTCTGCACAAATAAAGCCCTAAACAGTCCAAATCTTAACAATAAATACATACATGCACTCTCCCCTCTTCTAGTTTAAGTACACTAAAGTTACCACATTTTCTGTAAAAGAACTGCAAGTTATTAAGCTTTACCATGATATGCCTACCTGGATGCTTTCACACACCAGGGCTGGGAAATATATGTGAATTAGCTTGGGCACTGAACAGAAGAAAGTCCTTTCTACTGTGGCTCAGCAGCTGAACACTGTAGCCATTCAATTTATCTGTGCTTTGACAAACGCTACCAAACCTCTGAACTCACTGGGGTTTCTTGTGCTCCTGTAGAAATGCCAACCCTCCTGCATACACTCAGCACTGCAGCAAGTGCAGGGAGGATTTTTTGTGCTCTGCAGAGGTGCCTTTGCACCTCATGTGGCAGGGTTTTCTCTGCAGGGACGTTACAGCATCACCTTTTAGATGTGGAGGTTAGACAGTATTCCTCTCTCTGCATTGCACAGGCCATTCCACATATTTGTCAACCAGGATTCTAAAGGACAGCACAGTTTTGAGATGTTGCTCATCCATTTTTGAGGTACTTTGGAAGGTTCAGAAGAATCTTAATAAATCATTTTCATACAAATTGACTAAGACAGTGGCAACCATTGATCTGCCTTGTCTTTTTGTAAGACCAAACATTTTACGTCTTCAGCATTGTGATACAGTTAATGTTGCTCCTCATTGTTTCTGCCTCCAGTGGTGAGCTCTCTTTTATTGCGTATCAGCCAAGAGGCAGGCAGTATCAAATGCTTCCAATGGCCAACTCACACTGGCAATTGCTGACTGGAGTCACATGCCACCGACTGGAGTTAATCATCATCCTAAAGGAGATTACTCTCACCTGTTTAACCTAGAGACTACTTACCGTCACAGTTTTTACTTCTGCTTACTGCAGACAGGCTTAGGCCTCAGCACTGAAATCTTCACATTCAATTGCTGAGAAATAATGTTTCTTGGGAACTGAACTCCCATTATCACACAAATCAGATGGCCTGCAGATAAAAGTCACCCAAGTAGTTTGTGCAGGTGCAAGAGGCAGAATTTTATAAGTCTGAGTTCAGCCAAGGGGAGCCAGTGCATTCTGCTTCTCCTGCAGATGTGCTATATTGACTTAGCTTTATTACAAGCAAAGTAAGTGATGTGGTATTTGACAAATCTCACTGTAACAAAGGGGAGCCAAAGTGAATGGAAGGGGGCCTCTACTGTGGTGTAGGGGTCCAGCATCGTTGGGGCTGGGCACTGCCTGTGACCCTCCCAGCAGCACATTTCCCAGGGAACACTGGTTGTGTGGGAGGGGGTATTGCAGGCTCCTCTGAAGAGCAGAATGGGCACTCCTCTTTCCTTTGGCATAGACTTTAGTGACTAGAATGTGTGTTCTGGCTGCTGGCAAGACCATGGGTCACCCTTTCCATGACTTTCATGTTAAAAGGAAGCACTGAAGGATTCCTTATTGATTTCTTATAGAATTATTAAACAGCATCATGTGAAATGCAGATGAATATAATATAAACTCTATTTTCTATATAGCTAGCAGGATGGTAAGCATAATTGTTTCTTAGTGTCTGGGCTACTGCTGCAGTGGTTGCCTGTGCAGTCACCTGCTTCCTGACTGAAGGAACTGCCCATTGTAACATATTTGCTGGTTCACCATCACATGCAGAGCAGCCTTTTTAAAGCATCCCATGCCGCACTCCATGAATCCTGTCTCATAATTGTGCATAGGTAAACCCCTTTCAGAAGTTTTATGATGTGCCAACATATATGGTATTATATGCTACTAGCCTATTTATTGGATTAGCTTGAGGATTTGATGCAAAAGCTGAAGATGATATTGAAAACACACATCACTTCTATTGTGGCTAAGAAAATCAGCTTTAGACTTAGAGAGACCTTGTATCTGGCATTATATATGGCCCTTTAGCTTTTTAGCATGGCTGTTCCCTGTTGCTATAGCAACTGAATTAACCATTTCATTAATATAATGGAATAAAACACATTTATTCATTTTTGCACTCATGGGTAATCCACATTCAGCTTTCAGCATACTTGTCAAGCTGTGCCCCTTTCACCTCAGCCCCAGATATTTTCTCAGCATTGCCAAAGGGTTTCTATTTGTATTTTTCCTGTTGGAGAGAGAATGAGCTGTTGTTTTTGAAGAACGTTATGGTTTTTGTAATTAAATTTACCTTCATTTCATTGGCTAGCTTCTGCTTAGCGTCCCTTAAGTGGAAAAGCAGACTTCACAGGCAGCATTTGGTGCAGAGAAGTGGTGTTCTTCAAATCAGAAAAGAATAAATCACTTAAAATAATGAAACCTCATGCCTGTGATCAGCTTGTAGGTTAAATTTGGTAGGATGTGTTCTACAGTAAATACTAACAGTACTCAGCTATGTATGCTGCCCAAACAGTCATGTTGCTGAACTGTGGTGTTAAAAGCAGATGGAGTGCTACACTCTTTGTTTACCTTGGTTTTAATGCTTCCCAAACCATGCCCACGTGTCGTAACAGTTATTGAAATAATAGCTGAATTAAAATAATATCTCTGCTCATCAGGAGAAGGAAGCAGAATTACTCCCTGTGTGTGGCACAGCAGGGACAGTGACAGCCCTGTCTGCATTGCTCTTCTCAAGCACTGCCATTCCCAGTGCTATCCTTATGCTTACTCCACAATTCTTCAGAGGACTGGGATAAAGTGGGGCTTGGCTGAGACCTGCACAATAGCCAGGATTTTGGCCAGCAGTAACCAAAACAGGCCCCACAGTCAGCTGGAAAAGCTCTTCATAATATACTGGTGCCAGGTAGCCGTGGGGGCTGTGGTAACAGATAGGGTGTAGCCAGGAACTGATGACTCCCTCAGTTCCAACTTGCTGTATGCCAGTGACAGAAGGGCCACAGTGCCCTGGTACACATCAGAGATACCCTGAGACTGGGTCAGCTTTGCAGCAGTGATGTGACACTGAGTACAACACAGGCTCTTGGCCATTATTTATCTGACTTTCCTTCCAGCAGCTACCAGTGCAAAGTGAAAGGCCAAATTTCACCCCATGAAATCCATTATTATTAGCAATTCCACATCTGAACTCCTTACAAATGAAGTAGCATATCTGATACAAGTGGGGGGTTTTGTTTTGTTTTTTTTTTAACATAACTCAGAAGTTAGGAACGTGAAACTGAAGTTTTACTGGAAACAGAGCAGATGTGTAAATGATTTTGAGAAATGAGTTAATTAACTTTGAAGGTATAAACCCCTTCATTAAAAAGACAAGACATAGAAGTAACAGTACAATAGCATCTTGCCTGCTATAAGATTGTTCATTCACTGTTGTTAGAGTGAAAGTATAAATCATATAGTCTACAAGGGCTAGTAGAGTCTGTATCATTCATGTGCGCTGCCTTCCCTACCTGAATTAAATTTTAAGTGCTTCCTCCTAGGCAATTCATTTTCTAAGAAATGCCCAAAGACCCAGAAGGAAAAGTTATGTAGCTGGCAAGGTGAAAGACCTGCCCTGGACACAAAAGCTGAAGCACAAAGGCTCTGTGCACATTGCAGATGGTGCTGGTGCCATATTCTCCTCCTGCCTTTGTTTCTCTTTGTATATGGAAAGCATTCTCCCACTGCCTGGTAGTAATACAGGACTAAGTTAATTTTACCATTACATACTGTGATGCTGTAGGCTAGGAGTTTGGACTACTAAACGTTATGGTGATGTTTAGCTTTTGAATCAATTGTTTGGTTTTTGGCAACTTGTCATTTGGTGTAAGTTTAGCCAGACCACCATGTTCATGTAATGATAAACAGAGAGTTTGTGGCTTCAAAAACCTTGTGTCTAACACTTTTCCCCCCACACAGAGGTTAATACTGGTACAATAATTAACAGACATTACTTCTTTTTTTTTTCCCCCCTCCAAACCTAATGACTTTTTTCTGTTCTTTACTAGAACTTGGCCTACATAAAAAATGGCAAGTGGGTACCTCACACATTCAACAAGTAAGATGGAGTGATTTGAGGCGGGGTGGGGGTGGGGAGGAACAGGATATTAGCTGCAATTCATTGTGACTCCTCTCGTCCAACCATGAGGGAAAATGTGTTTTAAAAAACTGTTTCAAAATAAGCAGGGGCCTGACCTGACCTTCCTTTCCTTATTCCCATGGTGAAGCGAGTCCTCGGGCCCCTGCCCCTCTGAGTGAAAGCCTTTTGTGGCTGAGGAAGCGTCCGGGGGCTCCAGAGCGGCTACGGCTGTGCCCGCAGGACTGCGCATCCCTGGCCCTGCTCCGCTCCCTGCACGGGTTAAAACCTGCAGGGTTAAAAACTTGCTTCTTTCTATCCCGAGGGCTGTTCTAAGGTTGGATTGCGCTTGCACAGTTTGCTGTGTCTGTACCGAAGCGGGTTTTATTTCACCCCAGGCTGTCAGTGGGGACGGGGTGGCGGCGACGGGCGGGGACGGGGCATGGGACGGGACGGGACGTGATGGGACGGGAAGGGAGGGGGTCGGCGGGGAAGGGAAGGGTCCCCCCTCAGCGGGATGGCCGGAGCTGTCTCCGGCTCACCGAGGGGTTCCCATCTGGGTCAGACATAAAACCCCATCCACGACGCAGACCGATCGTGCTCGGAAAGCCCGCTCGCACCACGCAGCAGGAGCTCCTCTCTCGTTAACCCTCCTCCTGACAGCCTCAGGAGGGAGGGTGATGCACTGCAACCCTAATGTTTGTACCACCGCTGACACTTCGCTTCTGGTGTGGCATCACTGCCCGAATGCCGCATCCCAGTGCAGCCCGCAGCTGCCCCTCGGCGATGGCCCCGGGCCACGGCAGCGAACCTGCCGCCCAGCCACGGGACTCGGAGGGAGAGAGATTTGTTCTTCTTGAATGCCTGTCTTCATCCACTTATCTGTAATACGGATTTGAGGCCTTAAGAATTAATAATATTGCATTGGTCATCTCTGCACAGTACCCATGACTCAGTAGCATTTCTTTCCGTCCCACTGACTAGCAGCGCACACTCGGGTGCTGTGATACAAGTCAAAGCATGTTCCAACTTTCCAACGGCCATTGGTACAGATGAAACGGGAGGCAGAGCCAGAGAGGCTCAGGGTATCAGAATAAAATTAGCATCATAAGACGAGAAGGGAAAGTGTTACTGCTACCCAAGTGTGGCTGAATTAGCCAGATAAAGCTAAAAATAGAGTGGAAACGTCTATATTATAGTCAAAAGAGTACAACTTCATATTACTTAGGCTGAAATGGTATTTTGTTGCATGAAATCTTAGGCATACAAACAGTGCCATACATATACTTGCCTGCCGTACCTTAAGTTTCTGTTTCTAAGCATGTCATGTCACTTATAAAAGTCTAGTTATCTCCAAAGCTATCTCCAAAGGCACTTGTCTACAATAGACATAGCTTAAAGCCTAGCTGGGGAGACAAATGGTGATAAAGGTACTGATGGATGGACCCCTTAGATCCCTAGCAAGAGCCATCTGTAACTGTTGGGTTTTGGCACTTGTGTTATGGGGGTATAGAAAGTGGCAGGCAGGAGGTTCCAGGAGCCCCAGCCCAGTGCATGAGATCATTTACCTGGTCTTTGACCGCAAGACTTGTAGATCTGCTCCTCTTTCAAGGATGGTCCATTCACAGGCACAAAGAAAATCTGTGCTCTTCTCTGCATTCAGAGAGCCACAGTGGGATATAATTCATCTGTGCCGTGTCTTTACACACCAACACACACTTTCACTGCTATCAGCACCAACCCAGATGTGTATCTGGGCAAGATCAAGGGAGAGTAAGGTGACATGAAACCCAAATCACACAAGGAACTTAACTGCACCAGAGTGGAGGTCCTATGGTTATTTTCCTATTGGAAGGACATAGGCTTAAAACCTGCACCCCAGAAGGACGGGAGTCCCTTGGGATTTCTCTGTCACAGGAGACCCAGGCAGGTGTGTTACCTTACCCCTCAGCTAGCAAGCTACAGCCTGTGTTGCCTGAGAGGTCCTATCCAACAGGGCTTCATTACTTTTCAGGCTTTACATTATTTTCATTTCAGTGAAAAATATATTGGCTGATGAGTGAATTTCTCACTAGAGATTCAGAAGCACATTTCTGTAGCACAGACATGTTCTGAGGGGGTGAATACAGGCACTTGTCTGCTCTTCATTGCTCTGAAAACAGTACCTCGCTGTCTCCTCACTGTTGCACATCATGGCTCAATGTAACATTTGGAAGCAGGATGGGGAAACAACCAGAATATTGGCTCTGTTTGGAAATGGCTCCTCATCTCTCTGCCTGTCTGCTCCAAGCTGTGAGCAGAGTGTGCCAAGGCCAAATGGGCCCTGTGGTCCAGCATGGTGTGTATGCAAATCCTTCTCCTGGCTGGTGTGCAATAATTACCTGTGATTATTGCACAGTTCAGCTCATGAGTCAGCTTGGCATGCTCATTGCCTCTGAAACGTTGCTTCACCCCACACACCTTTCCTGACCTTGCACATCCTATTTCTTTACAGACACCAGTGCCTTCTGTCAGCTTTACACATTCACACAGCACTTGCACATCCCAAATCAACATTAGGGTCAGCTCATGCATTTTCAAAGCCCTGAGCTGTCTCAGAGCAGGATATCTCAATGACTCCCTCTGTTCTGCTAATCCTTGGCAGGCAGACATCACCACTGGCCCGAGCTCCGCTTCTTTCAAGCCAAGCCCCCAAGCCCATCTCACAGCAGGCACTGAGCTGCTCACCTCACCACTCAGTGGTGATGACAGCAAGAAAAAGTTTTGCCACTTAAAGTCCTTATGATATATGCCAGCTTTCTCTGACTCAGCTTTCCCACAGGAATGCCCATGACATCAGCCAGCTGATCCTTTAAAACTGGCAGAAAACAGTGAGACAACTTCAACACCCTGTCCCTGAACTTGGTTTTCTCCCTTCTCTCCTCAGTAGTTCTGTCCCAGCCTTTTCCTGCACCCAAAGAGCAGCCTGGAGGCATTTAGCATTGCTGGTATGGTGTGAGCAACCCACCAGTATTATTACACTGCACCTTTGGTTTGCATAATTAGTTATACATCATGCTTACCAACAGATCATGCAGATCGGCAAGGACCCAGTCTAGATGAAGGCAGGCTGGCACTGGAGATGAGTGGGGAGCTTTGGCACTGCTGCAGTGCACCTAGGACACAGCCCAAGGCTGCAGGCAGATACAGAGAAGAGATGTGCTTGGTGACACTGCTCTGAGCAGCCCTGTAGCATGTTCCATGGTTGATGCAAGGAGTAAGGGTGAACAGCAGCACCCAGTGAGCCCAACCTTTGGCTTCTGTCATGGAGTATAGCTTCCTTTAAAAGTTCAAGTTGCTCCTTTGCACTCAAGTTGTTAAATACATGTGTTGCAAGGGAGACTGCCTCACTGCTGGGAGGGCTGTAACTCATTTGTGACTCACTCAGAGCCATGAATTAGGGACTACCACTTGGGGTAACCTATTGACACTCCTCAGGCAGGGCCCACACCAGCCACGTGTGGCAGGGCAGGAGGCCCGTGCCTGCTACCTTCTCTGACCCAGCCACCCCACCACCTTGAGGGCTCTGACTGTCCTGACTGATAATTCAGCCAAAGCCTTCAGTATATTCTGAGCTCACTGCTTATTAGACTGAATTGTAGTAATCCAGAGCCTGCTGCATATGCGACAAGAGAAGAAACCACTAAAGAAGGTTTCCTTCTTCATTTCACTTGTTAATTGAAAAATATCACTTTGATGCAATAACAGCCTATGTAGAATGAACATAAGAAGCCAACAGTAACAGAGCAGTGAAGCTATTCTGTCACTTCTGCTTTAGCATTTTGGGTTCAAATAATTGTGTTGTCAAACAACTTCTTTTTAGTATTTACCAAAACAAGTTTACAGAAAGGCTGAAGCACCAGTGTAACATGGCATGTCAAGGCTGTGGAGAGTATGAATGCCAAGGACCATTAGTGACAGGGTGGAGAAGACACCAGCTGCGATAGCACAGGGAGAGGCTGCTCCCGGAGGAAGGGACCAAGGCACATGCCAACCATTTGAGAATTTCTCCTGACAGCCAGCTAAAAAGATGCAGAACTTATTTCCCAGACACGAGTGCTGTGAATTTGGTAAGAGCTTGCAAGTTTTAGTGTTTACAGATGGCTTAATTTGATAGTCATAATCATTATAGGAACTACTAATCCAATGGGACTTAAAGACTGCCAGAAGAAAAGTATGACAATTAGAACAACACCCCATTCCATGAGTGCTCATAACTTAGTACCATTACAAACACCATCAGGTGCCCTAATGCATAAGCATCAGGTGTTTGGTTAATTGCACTGCAGTTCAAGCGAGCACCAACACAAAGGAATAAATGGACAGCGAAAATCACACTTTCCTCTGTCCCTCCCCACCCAGCTCCTGGGCCACACAGCTGGCATGACTTCAGGCTCAATTGTTTTTAATCCATAGGAAAAAAGCAACACATGAAATCTAAGCAGTAGCCAAACAGCACACAGCCAAAGAACTTGCCATGTGAAGAAATATTCACAATGTGCATTTAAAGCTTTATATTATTCCACGTCTTCAAAACCCGTATCATCTGTGTCACTGAGGGCATAGTCACAAGACTAAGCCTGTGACTAAGTCAAGGAAATATGCCCAAAGTAACCTGCATTGCCTGACATTTGCTAAAGGTGTGCCTGTGTCCATCTGCAAAGAATCATCTGATATGCAGTACTTGCTGTTCTCTAAAAACTCCTGGGAGTGTTGAAAGCCCAAGAAGCATGAGTGTGCACACACACACATGCACACACAAACCACCCCATTCCTTGTTGTTTACTCTTTACTGTTCTCCAGCTAGTACACTAGCTACCTGTTTTCTTTTTCCAGAAGCCCTGCACTGCTGGATATATTCTTTGGACTCGTCTTGAAAGGAGCTTCAGAAATCCTGTAATGTCCATATTATAAGGATGTTGTATTTTCCTTTGACATAGCCCTGTCATTATCTATTATTCCTGCTCTTAAAATCCCACCTACAAGGTCTGGTGCAGAAACTCCCACTGTTAGGGGAAAGGCTGATTGCTAGGTCACTTAGTAAGGTGGTTGAAGGCCGGGCAAGATACTGCTGCTAGGAGGGTGCTGACATGCTAGACTGGGACATTTTCAAGGGACTGTACCTGCTGGGGCAAAATCCCATGTTGCTGAAGATTTCTCACATTCAAGAGGGGCAGTTTGGGGCAGAAAGAAAAATACAGTCTGCATTTCTCTTACAAGTGTCCTGAAAGCATCTGTTACGGATGGAGATGAATCAAATTGAAGTTGAGGGCAATGTATCTCACTGCAATGAAGAGCTGGTTCCTCTTTGGGGTGAAATGTTGTCTTTTAGTCTCTCCTGCTATCTTTCCTCCCCTATACCAGGAAGAATCATAACTCAGCTTAGGCTCAGCAGTCACATAAGAAGTGGGAGATCTTAATGTTGAGTCTGCGCCAGTTAGTAGTTAATTAGTGATAAGAGGAAGAGCTGCAATAGACTCTAATGTGCATGAAATACAGCATTTGGGTGGGTCTCCACAGAGAGCCAATGTCAGCGAACACATATATTTTGAACAGACATTAAGTCAGGACTCCTCACTCCAGCAAGGCACAGTGTAGCAGAAAAGGCTTAATTTCTCTTGCTTTTGCTAGATGTTTCCATCAGCAAGAAGGGAAAACAATTCTTAACCACAGACTTCAATATAATAGTGGCAGTAACAAAACAAGCTCCATTATTAAACTAACTCTTGGTAAGAGCCAGATGATTTCTACAGACAATTTTGCATGCAACTGCTAGATGTAATTTGAAGAGTGAGTGCCAAATTGCCATACTAATTATTTCTGGGCTGATGTTCCCTCTGTGACATAGTGGCATTTGGAGAATGGGGACTAACCAACAAGTGAAGTGCTGAAGTGGGAGATCACTAATAGTGTTTCTGAAAGAAATATAGCAAATACCAATCTTCCTCTTCATATGCTCACTCTCAATTTGCACTGAGACAATTTAATACGCTGAACAGTTCTGTCTAGTTCATCTATATTTTTGGCAGCCTTCAAAGCAAATGATACCCACCCAGCCCTGGGCCAAGGGCAGCTACAGCTGAGCAGGGCCCTGGGCGGTGCTGGGGGCCAAGGGGTGACCCTGGCGAGGCCTTGCCAGCCCTGAAAATCTCCCAGATGAATGTGTCCCTCACAATGTGTCTGATGTGTGACTCATGCACACATGCTGCAGGACACAGCTTGCTTAATTCTCTGATCTGTAATATGCTGTGGGGGGAGGGCTGGAAAGACGCTCGCTTAATCTGGGTCTGTGAGCAGTTTTGTATCTGCTTTCATGCCTGCTCTCTCGCTAGCAGTTTGCTCTGAGTCAGTTTTTTTAATGGGATACTTTTGCACACTGCATTATGTGAAATGGAAAAGAAAAGCCTTCCTGGCGTACTAGGAGTTTTTTGCTTTCTGTTAATTTCTTTGTCATATTTTCATTTTTTGTTGTTGATGCAGTACTTTATCAAGTTTAAGCAGTGTAATTTTAGTCTGGCACTACAGACATTGTGTTTAGTGAAAAGCAACAAGAAAAGAGTAGGTTGGCTTCAAAGTCTTAGGTCATATTTTTCTTCAGTTAAAAGAAAATTTAAACGTGTTAAAGATTAATTACTGAAAGTAGGATAACCATTTCATATTTGATTGGGGAAAAAAGTACTAAATTTATTTAGATTTTGAATATCAAAAGTTGATGGATGACAATGAGATCTGACCAAGGAAATAAAGGGTCCAAGTGGCAGGAATATAAATTATGTTTGCTAAAATAATGATCATTTGCCATTGCCTTGTGTTTCACTGTAGCAGAGACTTTGGGCTAAGGGAGATATCTGAGCTATTCCCAGTGGAACAGACTGGATGAATAACACTGAGCTGGCATGAAACCACCACCAGATCAGTTCTGCATTGGAACTGCACTACATGGACAGATTTTAAGCTAATTGACACCACCATAAGACCACAGAGATTTAATGGATGGTTTAAGTGTATGGGATGTCAGAATCAGTGACTTAGATTACATCAGCAAATACAAGCATGTCTGAGGCTGGGTCTGAATAGTGCATGTCCAGCTCTCATCCAGCTCTCCTCAGTGGTACCTTGCCTCTAGTGGGAACACCCCAGGTCTATCCCGCAGGGATTTGGGCCCACTCTCCTAAATCCCTTTTTGGGTTTCCACCTTTTGGTGCTATTTTCTATGTGAGGCCCCTCTAGAGAGAAGCTGTATGCAACACACTGGAAAAATTATGTGGAAATGCAAACTACTCCTCTAAGCCAATGACTTTGCTCTGCTTCCAGGTTGCGCTTTTTTTTTTCCCCTTGTGCATTTTTACTTAAACTCATAACTAATTTAATCCATTCCAGGTAAAAAGTCTACTTGTTCAAGGACAGCACAAACACATGCTGTCAGGTGTCTTGTTCCAGCTACATTTATTTAAGGCTGCATTAATTCCCTTCCCTGCCCCATGATAACATCCATTTCATGTACCTTCAGACAATACTCCCTGGGAAGCTGCAGGCCAGTGCCTGATGCTCTTGAGTCACAGGAGGGGCTTCACATGCCCTGCCCCATCTCCTGCTGCTCAGAGGCAGAACCCAAAGCTCCCACCTCTGTCCACTCATGTGCCCCAGTGCCCAGCACTGGGAGCAGCTGATGACAAACCTCACATTGTTGGGCACAATACGTGGCACTTCACCAATATTTCCAGCTGTAACTGCACTCAGTTTTCACCAGAGATGATCCTTTGAAGCTCATTACGTCTATTTGCATGATATGCCTACCACGAGGTGCATTACTCACAGCCACCTGTTACCTGCAGCAGCTGCCTCTCTGTCCCAGGAGAAGCCACCCCTCCCGACACAGCCCTGGCATGCTGGGACAGTCAGCACCACTTCAGATCCTCTCTAGTGCTACGGTTGCTTAAGGATTTCCTCAGACCAAGATGAACTCATCAGTGGTTTGGTCTGTCCAAGGCTAATCTCATTACAGGTAATCTTATTTACCACATGTACTGGCCATAAAACAATGTTAGCTGTTAACTCTTGCTCTCCCTACAAGCCAGCCTGATAGAGACACAACCAGGCAAGTGCCTGTACTCACACAGCACATCATCTCCATTCCTAACTCTCACATCCTGACATCGTATCTCCGTGACAGGTCATCAACATCTTCACTACCAGTGTGGATGCCTTTTGTGATTAAGTTTAACCCTGCTAGGCTCAGCATAGCCTCATCTGAAAGAAGGACACAAAACGTTTCCCCACTGACATATCAAAAATCCACCTAAACCCCACCTCCCACTTGCCTTCTCCACTCTGTTTCCACAGATTGATGCAGCTGGGATGTGAGAGGGGACCATCTCACACTGCTGCTATCAGCCCTCTTCAGTGAGATTTCCAGCTCCCTGATGGGGTATTCACGGACCACATGCGCACACACATCCAGCTATAGGCGCTGCAAATCCTGCTCGAGGAGGCGTCCCGTACGGCTCCAAGAGGGTAGATGAGGGTAGATGCCATTAGTGGGACATCTTCACGCTCTTCCTCCTCCAAAGCAGCACCCTGTTCAGCTACTGTGGGTGGGGAAGAGATAGTAGTGGTCTGGAAATTTCTGTTTGAACTATGTAAATAAATGTTCCCAGGCTATATGAATACCAGCAACCTTGCTCCTGCATCACCATGGATTTGTCCATGTCCTTGGCCAATATCAGCAAGTATTTCATAAATATTCCACAAGACAACCCACTGCCTTCTGCACTGTTTCCACAGACAGCATGGTAAGTTAATTTCCATCCATAGTATTTGAAAATACCTTAATTATGAACTTAGCAACTCTGCTTGCTAATGCAGTTTTCTCTAAATTATTTCATGGTTGAGTGAGAATTCAGTCATTAAAAAATAGTAATGAACATATAGAGTGAAACAAAGCTGAGGCCTTTGGAAGTCTGCCTTGCAGAGCAATGGGAGGTGGGAAAGCTCCTATCTCTTTAGGACAAGGTCTGACCTTAAACTACAGATCTGGTATTTCTATCACCTGTGAAGAAGTGCTTCAACCCTGTCTCTCCCTAACCCTGATCTGCTCTGCTGCTGGTCCCTGAGAACTGCAGAGGTGCTACAAGCACTCTGCACTAGGGATTAGTGATGGAAGTTTAGCTGTAAACCATCCCACAGAACTTGATTGAAATTCAAAGATTGGCAAATACTGTTGTTTTTAAAGAGTGGAGACATCATTCTTTATATTCTGTTTATGCACTTGTATGCATAGGACAGTAACATATTTTATCTATTTTTAAGATGTCATTCGAAAGGATGATCAGACTCAAGGATGTATCTATGAGATACCTTGGGGATCAACTATAAGCTATTGAATAAATTGACAAAAATGTTTTGGTTTGTATATAAAGGATGGAAGGATGAGTAAGTCATGATTCTCTTTTAGTGTTCTAATCATCCATCCAATGAAGACAGGAGACAAGGTTCAAAATTCTCCCAAAGCATCTGTAAATTCAGCTATAATTTAAGTCCCGGTGACTTTTTTTGCAGAAGAAAAACATTTAACAAGCCCTGTGAATATGTCAAAAAAGTTATTTTCTCTGTTACAAATATATGCACTGAATTTGTCTCCGTTTCTTTCCTTCAGCTACAGTAAGGAACTTAGATCTTCATAGAATTAAATTGGTTATTCCTGTCAAATATCTGTTAGAAAACACCAGCATTTTTCTTTTCCCATCTTAGCTTTAACTATAATTTTACATATGTCTTGGTCTCCACTGACAGATTTGAAAAAAATCTGGATATTTAAAGGAATTACACTGGGAACTACTATGGCTTTTCTCGGCCAGTGTTGTACCCCTTATTTACTCCCTTGTTTGTTAGCTATTCCAATATAAGCAGTAAATAAAAAATATCAGAAGTTGCTCTGGCAAGCTGCAGATGAGCTCAGTAATTAGCACTCACCACATTGATCCTTCCCCAGGTAGAATGGGAAATGAAGAGGGAGTGATGGACTTGATTGATGGGCAGGGAAAGGAAGAGGACAGGTCTTGCTACAGATAAAATTTTTCTTTTAGAATTTCAGAAACATTTCTGCACACTGACCATTACAGCCCTGCCACATGGTGTCAAATGATGGTTTAGAGACTACCAAGTGAATCTCCTGAGGGAAATTTTCAGACAGGGAGAAATTATCTAGTATACATCACTACCCTGGCATCCCTCATTCATAAATGCTTGGGTATGGACTGTTCTGCCAAGATGCCCGGTCAGCATTGCAGACCTGAAGAAAAACGTGTGAGAAACTACAGGAGTAAACCTGGAACTGACGGCAGAGTTGGGGAGTACAGATGGGTGAAATAAAAGAGACCGCAGTGAGATTCAGAATGTAGGCCAAGCCTATTCAACTCTTGCAATCAAGTGTTTACTGTCTGCTGCAGCATCATTCTGCTCCCATCCTCTTCCCCTTCATTCTGAACAATGCAATGTTTCAATCTTCTTTAAATTCAAGGACACCAAGTCCCGCAGTGCCCCGCTCACTAGCACTGAATAGGAAAACAAACCTGCCCAGCCTTAACAGCATCTTCGCTTACGTCAGTGATGCAGAACATATTGCTTCAAATGCATACTCTTCTAGGGGTGCCATCCATCCACACTGACAAGAAATAGAGCGTTCCCTCCCTTTATCATGTCTGAGAGAGGGGAATGTGTGAAGCAAAGCTAAATGTGTGAAATGCAAATGCAAGTCACTACATTCTAGTAATACATTTCCTATATTGTCTAGGAGTATTGCAGGGCTCCAGCTCGGGGATGCTAATCTCCCCAACAGATGGCACATCGTCCCTACCTACGTGGACATGCTTCTGAAGAAGTGAAGAGGCAGGAGCAACATGAAGCATGTGAGGGGGGCAAAGCCATCCCTCCCATCCACAGTCTTGCATATCCAGGCTGGGATTCACAATGAAAGCTAAGGGAGCTCTATCAAAGAAGATACAGGCTATAGGAACTGGGGGGGGGG